>CM038233.1:67362635-67614489 GCA_021442155.1 Cymbidium sinense
CAAATTAACTCACACATGAGGGATGTGATTAGGATTAGCAAACCTCTTTCACATTTCCTAAATCAAATCAAACATAAAGATAAAAAAAATGGTTTTAAGAAACTTTGGCTTATTTTAAATGAGCTTGTTTAATTTGATTGTCCTTAGGACTTAGTTGGATTGAATGAAATTACATACTTGTGTTTCTTTATTTCTTTACAATCATATTAAAATGTTGTATGCCACTTGGAATCATGCATTCATTTATTCCAAATTAATTAAATGAAAATGATTTCTTTTGTGTCAATTTGCATGTGTTGACTTAATTAGAAATATGTGTGGCTATTATTATTATTAAATCTCAAACATATTTTCAAAAAGCTTATTAAAGAAAAATAATATTATATATTATGACTTTAGTTATATACATAGGAGATTCTGTGAATATAAGCTTAGTGTATGAAATAAGTCTCTTTCTTACATTCATGTGTTGATTTGTATAAGTTTGAATATTAATGGGTATATTACCACATTGGGATGCACTTTTAGTAGCCCCAAGGAGGTTCCTACCTCACTCCCTTGGTGTAGAACAATGGCAACGTACTCATTTGATTTCATGTTAATGGGTAAGTCTACAAGCTTTCTTCCTGGCTTGACCATTGCACATAGAAAGGCACCCCTTAAGTTACTTAGCTCTACCTCATGGCCGGTAGACTATCCCTTTGGATTTGTAAATCTAAGATAGGTCTAAGTGGATATTAGTTCTTTCTTAGTAGATCCATCACACACCGATAAGGTCCATCCCAAATTAAATTAATCCTGACTATTTTTGAGTCGATATGAGTCCACAGCGGCATTCGCTCAAATAGTCACCTTAGGTCAGGTTTGAGTTGTTGTGCTATCAACCGATCCCCCAAAGGTTCCTTGTTCAGGAAGTTGTAAGTCTACAAGCTTTCTTCTTGGCTTTACCATTGCACACCGAAAGGCACCCCTTAGGTTGGTTAGCTCTACCTCACGGCTGGTAGACTATCCCTTTAGATTTATAAATCTAAGACAAGCCTAGGCTGATATTAGAGCCTTCTTAGTAGATCTATCGCACACCAACAGGGTCCATTTTATCAAATCTATCATCTTCCTTCTAGTGGAGTCCAAATTCAATCCTTCTTATCCCAGTGGATCTAAGATCATATCTCTAGCAGATGCATGCTCAAAACTAAATCATATCCTCTCTAGTGGAGCATCAAATCATAAGCCAAATTAAAATTCTCATCCTGGATGTCGCAATTAAATCAAATCAAATTTCTCCCTAGTGAGTCATAAATCATATCCTCTCTCTAGTAGAGCTCTCATAAAATAAAATAAAATCAAATCCTTATCCCTAGTGGACAACCTGGACCTGCTTCCCTAGTGGAATATTTATGCACTCATCCCCAGTAGATCTTTTCTCCCAAACCAACTCAAACTCTTACCCTTTAAGGATAATTTGAACCAGCTTCCCTAGTGCAAGGTTAGCATGCCCGATCCCTCAGTGGATTCTTCCTTCCTCTCTTATGCCCTTGACATAAGTTGAGTTGCATTGCACTAAGATCTTGATTCTATCTACATCTCGAGTTTAGGGCCAGATCATTTTTGTTAGTGCTTGCAATCCTTCTAACGTTGTTGATCATCTCGGTCAACACCAATACGTGTGATATGCCTTATCAGTTACACCACACCTATTGAGCACCCTTTTGTTGACCTCACTTTTAGAGTGAGTTCTCAACTCCCTCATCATAGATCTAGGACTCTCATAGACACTAAGAGTTCCTTAGTCTTAAGACACTTCAAGTGATTAGGTGAACACTTAACCTATGCCCAGAGACTTAGAAGGGTTAACCATAGGAATAGGTTATGCCTTTGGGACTTAGGGAAACTTTCCTACCCTATGGCATAAATGCAATCCGTGCTTTCCTTCTTAAACAAAACCTCAAATTCAAATTTAAATTCCAAATCCAAATCATAAATAAAATTCCAAGCCAAATGATTAAAGCTCTTGATCAAACCCTTTCTAAGCCCTTTGATTTCATTTTATGGACTTAGCCTTAACCAAATCCAAATCAATCACAAATCATTTGATTTTCTCAAATATCAATTCAATCTTTCAATCAAACTATCAAATTTCAATTCAAATCCAACTTCAAATGATTCAATCCCATGATCAAATCCAAACTCAACCAAATTTCCTTCTAAGCCCTTTTGACCTACATCCATGAGCTTGGTCAAATTTGCTTTCAAATCACTCCAAACTCAAGTGATTTTATGATAAATTATTTATATCTTCATTTATATTCTCAAATATAAATGAAATATAAACTCAAATACCCAAACCAAACCCAAATTTAAACTAAAACCCAATTCAAGCCTTTTACGCTAACGTTTTTGGACTTAACCAAATCATACCCAAATCAACTCAAAACTCATGGATTTTCTCCTCAAACAATCATTCCTTCAATTTTTTTCAAATATAAATGTAAACTACAATCACCAAGCTAAAATTGCTAACCCAGTCAAGCCCATGTTGACCTCTTTTGACTTGAAATTGTCATATGAACCAAAATCCAATTCAATTTAAATCAAAGTAAATTAAGCTAATCCAAACTTCATGTCATGATTGTTGATCACCCTAGGTTAATCAATTTTCATGAGTTAGGTCAAACCAAGATAACCTAGCCCGTTGACCAAGTCAACCCTTTAACTCATATAAACCCAAACTAGCCAAATTGCAACCTAAACCAAATTGATTATAACTAATGGCTCAAGTTCATTCCAAATTGATTATTGAACTTGACCAAAGCCTCAATTGAGCCCAATTTGACTAATTGGTCAACCTAACCTATTTTGACCTAGTTTGGCCCAAATTGATCAAATTGACTCAAATTAAACCAAATGAACTCCAAATGACATGAAATTTAGTCCAACCCACTTTTAACTCATTTAAAATATGTTCAAATCAAATTCAATGCCAAATGATCACTTTTTGCTTGGGTCATGGGCATCCCATGAGAAAAGACACTTGCCCAAGTGATCATTTCTCTTCTTTGGCCACTTGGATCACGCGGATTGGATCGGGCCAGTCCAATATGGGAACCGAGCATCATTTTCCATATTTACCCACAGTTTCCCACTCTGACATGGCGCTGGGATGCCAACCGCGGCCGATATGCGGAACCACGGGTCAATCACGCGCACCGGTGGTGCAGGCGTTAATGCCAATGTTGCACGTGGTGCTAACTGGGTTAAGTGGAAAAATCTGAATTTTTTGATTTTAAAAATTATTTAAATCACCTATAACTTCAAAAATTCATATAAAATAAAATACTCAATGAAAAATTACAAATAAGAGCTCATTGTATTTGTCTTTCCAAGGGAAATCTATTCCTAAATAGTATGGGATAGTTTGAGCTTAATTTGTGTTTTAGTAAAAATTAAATTTTATTAATTAAATTAAAAATACAAATCTGATTAAGTTAAAATTTTTAGGGATTGAAATTGAAGCTATGATCTACCTTTCATAAAAATATTAAATTAAACTAACTTATGGATTGAAAGATATTGAATTTTGAAATTCAAATGATTTATTTTAATAAAATAAATTAACAGACTTCATAAAAATCATCTTAATCAACTGAAACTTTAAAAAATCATAACTAATTATAGAAAAATACAAAAATATAAATAAATACTCATTTTAAAGGTATTACAGAAGAGATTAATTTAAAATAAATTACAATTAATTTTGAATAGTAATTAAGGCTTAATTTAGGTTTAAATGATAACTTAATTAATTTACTAATTACCAAGAATTAATCCCAAACTTTTTTGAGGTTGATTAATGGATGACCCCTATCCTTTTCTTGGGATTTATTTCTTGGTTAATTAAAATTGTTTATCTTAGTTTTAATTATTTTCTTAATTAAGTGATTAATTAACATTCTAAATAGTAAGAAAATCATTAATTGCTTGTTAATCATTGTGGAATAGTGAATGGGCATGAGGAATGAGGTTGGGACCTCTTTCCCATTCTTTTCCCTAAGTTCATTTCACTTGACTTGAAATCAATTAACTTGGGATTAATTAATGGTTTAATTCATTAATTAAATGGCTTAATTAATTAAATTTTAATCATAACTATTCCAAAACTCATCTAATTAACTCTTGGGTAGCTCTTTGGGTGTTCAATAACCTAAAGAGAGAGCTAATAAAATTATGGTTGGCTCACATGTGTGAGAAAATCATAAGAGTAATTAAGTGAGCTCCTTAAGTTTAATTAATTAATAATTATGAGCTAATTGTATTAGGCCTCTTTCATTTCATAGGTGCATTGCTATTTACTTTTCTATTTGGTTATATATCATATTAGCTTATAATTATTTATCTAATTGCCTTATGTTGACATAGGTAAGGGTTAATTAATTGATTTAATCCATGCTTAACTAAATCAATCTATAAAATCAACTTAATTATTTTTCATTAAATCAAATTAACTCACACACATGGGAATGGGTTTAGGACCAGAAAACCTCTTACACACTTTATAAATCAAATCAAACATGAAATCAAAAATGGCTTTAAGGAATTTTGGTTTATTTTAAATAAGCTTGTTTAATGTGATTGTCCTTAGGAATTGGTTGAATTGAATGAGATTGTATACTTGTGTTTATTTATTTCTTTCCAATCATAAAATGTTGCATGTCATTTGATTCATGCATTCATCTCTTTTAAAATTAATTAAATAAAAAAGATTCCCTTTATATCAAATTTGCATGTGTTGACTTAATTTTGTGTGGCTATTATCACCACAAAATCTCAAACATATTTTAAAAAGCTTCTTAATGAATAAGAATATGTATTGTGACTTTAAGTATACATATATAGAAGGTTCATGTGAATATAAACTTAGTATATGAAGTGAAGTTTCTTTCTTATATTCATATGTTGATTTGCATAAGTAAGAATGTTAGCAGGTATATTAGTCTGGACATCCCAGGGACGCATGACTTTAAGTAGCCCTAAAGAGGTTCCTACCTCACTCGCTTGGTGTAGAACAATGGCGACATACCTGCTTGATTTCATTATTATGCATTTTTTATATTAGAATTTAGATAGAGTTTTAATTCATTTACACAAATAAATTAATTAAATTGAATCCAACTTATGTATAGTTTTCATTTCTATAGTTGCTTGCACATTCACATGTATATAAGAATGGTTGGTATATTAGTCTGGACATCCCAAGGATGTACATCTTTAAGTAGCCCTAAGGAGGTTCCTACCTCACTCCCTTGGTGTGAAATAATGGCATTGTGCCTACTTAAAATTCTTATATATATATATATATATATATATATATATATATATATATATATATATATATATATATATATATATATATATATGCATGTATGATATAACTAGTGGATGAAAACCATAATTTAATCAAATCAAATTATACTTTTTCATGATTCTGATTCTTATAGTTGCTTATACATCCATATGTATTTGAGGATAGCGGTATATTAGGACATCCAGGGGACACGACTTTAAGTATCCCTAAGGAGGTTCCTACCTCACCTTGGTGTAGAACAATGGCATGTACTTGCTTAAAACTCTTATACATTTGTGTGTACATTTGACTAATGAATAAAAATCCTTTTCTATTAAAAAAGAAACATGCATTCATATTTGGTTCAAGTTGGATTACTTAGTCATGTAACTTAAAGCTCTTTACTTATGCTTTTGTATAAGAATTTAGATAGAGCTTTAAATTAATATGACAAAATAATTCAACTAATTGAAATGCCAATCCCAAATGCATTTGTTTACTTTCATCATTAAAATGTGCTAATATATGAATCGCATGTATAGGTATGTTTAGGACTTAATCATATGCATGCCATATATATGATTGAAAGAAATGAACAAACATGTGTTATGAGATAGTAATTATTTCTAATTAATCTTGAGATGACTTTCTTATTAAATGGGATTATTTAAAGTGAACCTAAACTTAGGATTAATTTAAAACGTGTTAATAAGCCATTCACTAAAGAGAAATAAAGTAAATTAACATGCTTTAGAAACTATTTAAGGTAGGGATGAAAGAGGGCAATCCTCTTTCTTCTCTTTACAATAGTTAGAGGTTAAGTGTAGGTCATATGAAACAAAACAAGTCACAAATTAAAACTTGCCAATTAATTAAAGCACTTGAAGTGAAACCACCATTTAAATTGAATCTTTCTACACTTAGAAAATCTTTACTATACAGCCTATTTAGAACATACCACACAAAGCTTAACACACACATTAGAATTAAGTCACCACTTCTAGTTATATGTCAGGGCAATGCATGGTTTGATGTATGTTTTATATTATGATGTATTATTTTAGACTAGATGTTAGGGTGTATATTTCGTAGACTAGATGTTAGGTCATTATTAGCCTAATTATATCTTTTATAGGGGATTGTGCTTAAAGGGCTGCTCAAAAATAAATATAAATGTTCTCTTTGTAGGTTGCTTAAGTCCATACGCATAATCTAAGTTAGGACAAGTGGGATTGGTTACCCATGTGCGGGGTACTAAGTCTAAATTATAAATATAATTGCTTCGGTGGAATGCATATTTAGCTAACCTCTATTTTACAAGTGTAGTTAGATTTATTTTTCTATTTCAATGTAATTTTGTAATTAGGAATTAGAATTAGTATTATAGGGGATTAGGATAAGCAGTGGATATAAGGCTATGTCCTGGGAGGCCTTGTGATGCCTTTGAAGCAAGCACATTCAAATCAAAGGAGGAAAGAAGTAAAGAATGGAGAATGAAGAATGAAGACCCCCATAATATTTATCATTTGTAATTATAATTATTCATTTGTAATATAGGTTGTGTAAGGGTAGAGCTCGGCTACCCATTTTCTTTCTTTTCGGTTGTATGACCAAGACCCCTTTATTCTTTTACGGTAGCTATAAAATGTTTGATGTTATGTTTAGCTTATGCATTAGAAATGACATGCCTCTTCTAGTTTCTTTTTGAATGATGATTTAATGTGTGGCCTGGATCCATTTAAGCTCTTAGGAAAAAATAAACTTTTTACCCAATCACAACTCATAACTAAATGTTTTTAAAATAACTCATAACCTTACCTAAAGCCTAGGCATTAAATCAAGATAATAAAATATTTAGCAACCCCTTAGCAGAATGTTGTATGCTTAACACCATGCATATCATCTTGTTCTTCTCTTGAAAATGAAGGGTCTCCATCCATCGCACATGGGAATGACCTATGAGGGCATCCCTTGTGGGTGGAGAACACCTTCTTCTATCTAATTTGACCCATAATCAACTTCATCATGCATTTAGGCATATAAAATCCTATGACCCTTATCAAAATAAAGAGTCCAAAGTCAAATAAGATTTGATAAAATTTAAATAAAATTTGATAAAATTTGCATTAGACTAAGTCATTATTCATGCCACTCATGCTCTAGTTTCTTAGGGAGTTTAAGGACTTTAGTTTCTTTCAAATAATAACAACCTAGCCATCTTGCAAAACACATGACTTGACCACATGATTTTAAAATGTAGGAGGAGTTAGTCGCCACTCCAAGATTATAAGTCCAACAGTCAGGTGGTTTACTCTCTCTTGTGGAGGTAAACAATATACCCATTTTCGCCTTAGATTTAGGACATGCTTTGGCCCTCGCTAAAGTTTCCTAGATTTAAGATCTTAGGTTGCTATTCCCCCCGGGCTTCAAGCGTAAATCCTCACCTCTTAGGCATTTCCACAATCTTGTATTATGGAATTATAAGTCCTAACTTTCTAATAAATTTTAACTCAAATACAAAATTCTCCTCAATTTCAAACGTATAAAGCCCAACCATAGGATAGATTGGAATGCTTACTAGGTTGTTCTAGTTTCATGAGCATCCCCTACTCATCTTCCTTTGGCTTCGATAATAAGTCTCTCCTTTTGATCTATCCTATTTGATCTTCCTAAATATAACCAATTTATTGATAGTCCTATCTTTGAATTCTTTGGAGATAATAATTTCTTACTTTAATCGAGAGTATTCCTAAAGAACTTACCTTCCTTAGGATATAATTAACTATGGGGACTTGCCCTCATAGGGAATTTTACAACCCTATTTAAATAAACTATACTTTATTCATCCATGTAAAGTAGGGGAAAATTCTCTAATATGTTCAAAGACCCATCATGCCTTAGGAGTCCTTATTAGGTGATTAGGTCCATTATAGGGTAGTAATTCTATCTTTTGAGGTAGTGCACTATTCCTTAATATTATACCCGGTCACCTCAATAAGTATACCCTCAGATCTACTTAGTGTCCCCCCATATACACCTCACACACAATCCAAAAATAAACACCACAGATATTTTTGGCGACTCCACTGGGGATGGTTCCTCTCTCCATCTCTAATAGACAATTATTGTCTCCAAGCATACATATTGGACTTGCATTTCATGTGAGTCCTAGACTATCTTTCCTTTCATTGACACTTAGCTTATTTCATTCTTAGGTAAAGCTAGCCAACATCCTTTAGGTTTTAGGACCTCACTCCTTGTAGGTCTTGAAAATCCTATTGGGTCCCCCCAATAGGTGAAAGATAAAATTAACTAATGAAAAGAGATGAAAAAAATTTAGAACCTCCTAACCATAAGCTTGGTGAGGTAACATTCATCTTACTTTTAAATAAATAAACTCTTTTCCAAAGTGACACTTTTCAAAAAGCACAAAAGTTCATATAACAAAACCTTATGTAAACAACTCCTATAATTGTTACATGGAGATTCTTTTCAAAATCAAAATATTTTAAACCTCTTTTAAAGCACATTTTTGAAAATAGCCACCTCCATTCAAGATACCCAAATTTATTGAATGAAGATTCTATTTTCAAATCATATGAAATTGAAACTCTACTCAACATATTTCACATATGCTAGAGTTGAAGTTTCTCTTTTTCAAAGCAAGAAATCACATATATGACATCATAGCATATCATTGAAATCTATTTAACATACCTGAATTTGTTAAATAAATTTCCCTCTTTTAAAATCACAAACATATTTTGGAATCTTATTTGACATACCATATTTGTCAAACAAAGAGTTTCCCTCTTTTTCGAAAAAGAAAGAGAACACATCATACATATTTTTTTTCCCAATTAACATACCAAAGTTGTTAAGTGTGAATCTCAATTTCATGTCACATTTGATTCCCACTTAACATACCAAAGTTGTTAAGTGAGATTCTCATTTTCATGTCACATTTGATTCCCACTTAACATACCAAAGTTGTTAAGTGAGGATATCATTTTCATGACACATTTGATTCCCATTTAACATACTAAATTTATTAAGTGAGATTCTCATTTTCATGTCACATTTGATTCCCACTTAACATACAAAAGTTGTTAAGTGAGAATCTCATTTTCATATCACATTTGATTCCCACTTAACATACCAAAGTTGTTAAGTGAGAATCTCATTTTTATGTCACAATTGATTCCCACTTAATCTACCAAATTTGTTAAGTGAGAATCTCATTTTCATGTCACATTTGATTCCCACTTAGCATACCAAATTTGTTAAATTAGAATCTCATTTTCATGTCACATTTGATTCCCACTTAACATACCAAAGTTGTTAAGTGAGAATCTTCTTTTCATATCACATTTGACTTTCACTTAAAAATATCACATTTATTAAGTGAGAGTCTCATTTCAAAAAAGTAAATCATAAACACATTTTGACCCCCACTTAATATACTTAATTTATTAAGCGAGAGTCTCATTTCAAAAAGCAAATCATATTACATTTGACTTTCACTTAACATACCATATTTGTTAAGTGAGAGTCTTATTTTCAAAACACAAATCATATCACATTTTACTTTCACTTAACATACCACATTTGTTAAGTGAGAGTCTCATTTCAAAAAGTAAATCATATCACATTTGACTTTCACTTAACATACCACATTTGTTATGTGAAAGTCTCATTTCAAAAAAGCAAATCATAAACATATTTGACTCCCACTTAATATACGACATTTGTTAAGCAAGAGTCTCATTTTCAAATATAAATAAAACACACTTGGCCTCTACTTAACATACCAAATTTGTTAAGTAAGAAGCCCCACTTCCAAATCAAATCAACATATATCACACACATGATAAACAATCATCACAAGAAAAAATGTTTTCAGAAAATTTTCAAACATATAATCAAAACCACTTCTTGGCATACCTAAATTTGTTAAGTAAAGATTTTCCAAATTAAAATTCTCAAACAAGATACACCATACAAATATCTTCAATGGTCTCTCCAAAAATTTGAACCCGACCCAACATACTTAAATTGGTTGAGTATGGGTTCAAAATTAAAATCTTATGACAAAGTCTCTCCTCAGATCGTAAATCTCTCCAATAGAACCCCATTTAGCAAATCTAAATTTGTTAAATAAGGGTTTTAATTGAAAAGGACAAATCAAAATCAACAATTCAAGTAAACATCAAGGCAAAAGCTTCTCCTCCAATTCTATAATTCTCTCCATGCAATTTGAACCCCAGTCAACGTATCCAAATTTGTTGAAATGTGGTTTCTGACTCAAGATCAAATGAAAGGGGATACTTGTGATCCTCTTAAGACCAAAGAAGATTGTGATATCTCCTTATTTTAAACCTCTAAAAAAGTAGTTTCTAAAATTAAGAAACTCTCTCTATAGGTGCATTAGGTAGCTCTAACCTCCAACATCAAGGAAAATTTACAAGTTGCCAAAGATAACTTGAATAAGGTGACAAAGAAGCAGGTAGTCCACCTAACTTGTTTGGGATAGCCCAGCATGCAACCACATCCGCCCAACACTCTTTCCACAATAAGTACAGCTCCTCTTCTTCAAGCCATTGATGAAGGGGGGGTGCCAAACCCCTTACTCCCCTTACTTTACTTGATTTCTACTTTGTCCCTCTATCTAAATCTAGGAAATCAATGAAGAAAGCTGATTCCACTTACATTTGTGTCACCGATGATCGCTTGATTTTATTTCTATAAAACTCTCCAAGTATAATAATAACTTTTTGATCATTCCTCTTTTGACTTAGAAATAGATTACCCATTCCTGAATCATTCGGGTTCACCCATTGAGATTGATTTGGAGTCATCCGACTCCGATGATCCCGTAGGAGAAACTGCAGGTGAACTTGATGAGCAGGTAGAACACTCCACTAAACCATCTTATGATGTCACTGAAGTCAACCTCCGCAGTGGCAAAGTTTTACCTCCTAGGGTAACACCTCAGGATAAGGGTAAGCAAGCCATTGGTTCTAGTGATCAAGTAGCCCCTCCACAGGATGCTCCACCTATGGATATGCTGGTGGAGGACCAACCTAGAGTTGACTACAATGTCCTCGCTCACCTGAGAAAGTTGCTAGCTAAGCTAAGCATATATGACGCCCTTGTCTATTTATTGACCTCACTTTTGAAGTGAGCTCTCAAGTTCCTCATCATAGATCTAGGACTCTTATAGACACTAAGAGTTTCTTAGTCTTAAGACACCTAATTATTAAGTGAACACTTAACCTAACCCTAGAGACTTAAGAGTTAGCCATGAATAGGTTCTTGGATTTAGGAAGACTTACCCTATAGCCCAAA
Organism: Cymbidium sinense; assembly: GCA_021442155.1. NCBI lineage: Eukaryota > Viridiplantae > Streptophyta > Magnoliopsida > Asparagales > Orchidaceae > Cymbidium > Cymbidium sinense. The sequence continues at coordinate 67,374,325 of CM038233.1, forward strand.
CCCAATCCTTGCTTTCTTATTTCAAACCAAACCTCAAATTCAAATTCAAGTTCCAAAATCAAATTCAACTATCCAATGATTGAAACTCTTCACTAAATTCAAACTCTGGATCCCTTCCTAAGCCCTTTGATTTTATCTTATGGACTTAGCCTTAACTAAATCCAAATCAACCCCAATCCTATTGATTTTCTCAATTATCAAATTGAAATTTAAATCAAAATCAAAATCATGAATCAATTCCAAACTCTAAATGATTGAAACCCATGATTAAGTCCAAATTCCAAAAATTTTCCCTAAGCCATATGAACCCCCTTCATGTGCTTAGCCAAAACCCCTTCAAACCAACTCAAACTTGGTTGATTTATTTATAAATCAATCATTCCTTCATTTATATTCACAAGCATAATCCAAAATTTGAACCATTCAAATCAAATCAAACCAAATAAAGACCCTTTAAGCCATATGGACCCACCTCAATAAACCTAATCAAATCTTGATCCAAACTCAAAGATTGATTTCTTTATAATCAATCATTCCTTCATTTATACTGTAAATATAAATGAAACCCACCAGATGACCAAAAAATAAATCAAACCAAATCAAAACCCAAGTTATCCCTTTTGACCTACATCCCTAAGCTTAATCAAATTTGCTTCCAAATCACTCCAAACTCAAGTGATTTTCTCATAACCCATTTATATCTTCATTTATATTCACTAATATAAATGAAATATAAATTCAAATGACCAAAACCAAACTCAAATTGAATCAAATTACTAATTTTAGCCCTTTTAGCCAAACTTTTCAACTTGGCTAAATGAAACCCAAATCAACTCAAAACTCATGGATTTCTTCATGATTCAATCATTCCTTCCATCATTGATCTAAATATAAACATAAACCACCATTATCAAACCAAATCCAACTCAACCCAAATCAAGCCCAAATTAACCCTTTTGACTTAAAATTGGCATATGAACCAAAACCCACTTGGCTCCAAACCAATTTCAATTGGATTTATATTTCAATCCTAAGCTCATATGTGGGTTCAACTAAACTTGAATCAAACCTTGATCAAGCCAATTGACTCATTTAAGCTCACTTGACTTAATGTGACCTAACGGGCCTTTTTGAGTCAATTTCCAATCCAACCCAAATTGGATTGAACTAAGCCTATCTAAACCTCAATCATGATCAACAATCATCATGGTGATCAACTACCTTGAATTAGGTCAAACCAAGTCTGCCTGACCAAGTCAACATTTAGCCCAAATGAAACTCAAACTAGCCAAAAAACATCATATGCCAAATTGATTGAAACCATTGACTCAAACCCATTCATAATCAATGAAACATGACCAAGCCATCAATTGAGCCAAACCAAGCCTAATTGGCCACTTGACCTAAGTTGACCCAAATTGGCCTAAAAAGCCAAAATAGGTCAAATCATGATTTGATCCAAATTGATTGCAACCAAATGCTCAAGTTCATTTCAAATCACTTATTGAACTTGATCAAAGCCATGATTGAGCCCAATTTCACCAATTGGTCAACTTGACCCAACCTAGCCGAAATTGACCTATAGGGTCAAATTAGCCAAAATTCAAATTAAACCCAAATTAAACCAAACCAAAGAATACAATCATTTTCAATCAACCAATTGAACTTGACTCAACACTCAACCCAATTAGTCAAATTGGTCAAATTGGTCAACTTGACCAATTTGACCCTTTTGAATCCAAATGAGTCAAATCCAAGCTTAGGCTAAACCAACCCAAATTAATTGAACCAAAACATCCCAAACCATCATATGAACCTAACCCAAGCCTTGGTTTGACCCAATTTGACCAATTGGTCAACCCAACCCAACCTAGCCCAAATGAAACCCATTTGATCAATCCAAGCCAAATCACTCCAAATCAACCTATGGGACCCTAGGACTTAGTCAAACCCAACCGAAACATGTCCTAATTCATTTCTATATCAACCTAAAAGCTAAGTGGGCCCCACCAAAAGGATTAGACATCAAACCATAGGATTTAAACCTTAAAACTATTGGATGCAAGCCAAAGTCAACTACCCCATCCCATGGAAGCTAGCACTCCATGGAACCTTCTCCCACCCAAGCTAACCTAACTCACCCTATGTTCAGGACCTTTGGGAGGTGAGTTGACTCACCTTCAACCAAACCGAGCACCCATTGGATCCAAGCCTTTGCATCCCGCACATTGGGTTATGATAGCCTCCCACGGTGTGCCTCCCCGACTTGATGGAGACAAGTCCAGATGACTGAGCTAGTGTAAAATGTGTGCACGCTCCTGTCCATCCATGATGGAAAATTGAGGGCACAATTTTGCACACACTTGCATCGTGAACTCTCCTAAGTGAATTCCATTACCCCTCATAGTGTTTCCCAGGATCCCCAAGCCCATTCCATTCGGCATTGCCCATTCTCGAGCAAAGATGAAATAGGGCATCCCAATCCCGAACAATACTCCCTCATTTCTAAATCAAACTTTAATTCCTCTTAACCACACCATCACCATATCGTCAATCAAACCAATTCCCAAGCTTCCAAGCCATGGAGGCTTAAGTTCGAGAGTCAAGCCTTCACATGCATGGATTGGTCAACCGAGCCTCCCACACCAAATCAAGCTCAAAGCTCTTCAATTTCACCCTCAACTAGCGCTACCTCGTATTGCACCGATGGAAATTTGCTCCGGTGAGATAATTCCTCAAACCGATCCTGTATGGAAAAGTGGGTTGGTCCTTTGTGAAGAAAATTCAAATTTCATGAAAAATTGGCCTTTGTGGATGTGTGTCTCCTTTCCCCGATGCTGTGGAAAGAATTTTGAGATAATCTGAGCTCAAGTGAGCTCAGATCAAACAAGGGAAGATGGACAACATCCGTCTTTCGTCACTCACGAACGGGATAGATCATGAGCCATCCATCCCGCATGATTGGGATGAATGGCTCTCCTCAAATCCCACAGTAGAGCCTTCGATTCCTTTCCTAAATCATGGATCGAATTATGGCCATCCGATCTTAGATTGAACTCCCGTCACCAGCCCCCGATCAAGACGAATATGACTACTTAAATAGAATCCCGCCACGCCACATGGAAAAGGCCTGCCATGTGGCCCAATAAAAATTAAGGCTTTAATTAGGACTAATTAATTAGTTTTTAATCCTAAAACTTTCTAAAATTATAACTAATTATACAAAAATCCAAAAAATACAAACTTAGGCTCATTTTGAAGATATTTCATAGTAGAATCGAGAAAAATTATAATTAATTGATCTTGAGTAGTGATTTTGTCTTAATTAGAGTTTTATAAAAAAATCTAAATAGCTTAATTACATCTTAATTAAGCACTCAATTAATCTTAAATTTTCTATGAATGTTTAGGGGGATGACCTCTACCTCCCCTATTTTTTGGGATTTTATTGATTGCTTAATTAGGGAAATCACTTGATTAAGCCCTAATCACTCTCTTAATCTAATTAATCATAATTAATGAATAAAACTTGATATCATTTAAACATAATCATCTCTCTTGAATAGTAAGATAACTTAGGGGATGTGATTGGAGAGGCTTTTCCTAATTCATTTCCTAAGTCTTCTTTATCTTTAAAAATCAAATTAATTAATGGTTAATGGAATGATTAATTGATTAATTAAGTGATCAATCTTTAAAATAAGGAAATCAAAACTTAATTGGATGTTTAAATGATCTAGGATTAGGATTGGGGCCTTGCCCTTGATCCTTTCCTAAGTTAATCTCATCATTCAAATTAAAACATAAGCAATGTGTTTAATTAATTAATTAAAGGCTTAATAAAATTAAAATTAAGAATCAATTCATCCACACCTAAGCAACCTTTAATTGATTTTGGGTAGCTCCTTGGGTGTTCAATAACCCAAGGTGGGAGATAATGAAATTATTGTTGTCTCACAAGTGTGAGAAAATCATAAAAGTAATTAAGTGAGATCCCTTAAGCTTATTTAACTATTAATCATTAGCCAATTGCATTAGACCCCTTTCATTTCTTAGGAGCATTGCAAATTTAATTTTCATGTGGTTGCATATCATATTGGCTTATTATTAATTAGTTGATTAAATTAAGATAAAAATAAATTTTTTATCCCATTAACAACTCATAACTAAAATTTCAAAATAATTCGCAACCTCATATAAAAGGCTAGGAAATAAATCAAGATGATAAAAATATTTAGCAACCCCTTAGCTGGATGATATATGTATAATATCATGCATGTCATATTCTTCCACTTTTGTTAAGAGAGGGCTTCATCTATGCTAGAGAATAAAGGCTTAACCTGTAAGAGCCTTTGATGGAAAGACACTTTTTTATCTTTTGATTTGGCCCATAATCAATTTCTCATATATTTAGGCATACAAAATCCTATAGATTGTGTCAAAATAACAAGTGTAGAAATCAAATAAAATTAGACAAAAATTTGCATTAAATTTAAGTCATTATTCATGCCCTTCACGATCTAGTCTCTTAGGGAGTGAGTTTAAGGACTTAGTTTTTCTTCTAAATAAATAACAGCCTAACCATCTTGCAAAACATATGAATTACCTACATGAATTTAAAGCGTAGGAGGAGTTAGATGACTACCACTCCAAGTAGTAATAAGTCCAGCAGTCGGGTGGCTTACTCTCTCTTATGGAGGTAAACCATATACCCACTTTCACCTTAGATTTAGGTTATGCTTTGACCCTTGCCAAAGCTCCATAAATTTAGGATCTGAAATTACTATTTTTGTTTGCGGGCTACAAGCATAAATCCTCTCCTCTTAGGCATTTCTACAATCTTGTATTGTGGAATCATAAGTTCTAGATTTCTAATAAAAATTCAACTCAAATAAATGAATCTTCTCAATTTTAAATACATAAAGACCAACCATAAGATAGATTTGAGTGGTCACTAGATTTCTTAGTATCATGAGCACTCCCTACTCATCTCCTTTGGTTTCGATAATAACTATACCCTTCTGATCTCTCCCACTTGATTTTTTAAAATAAAACCAATCCTTTGATAGTCCTATCTTTAAATTTCTTAGAGATAATAATTGCCTACTTTAATTGAGAGTATTCTTAAGGGATTCACTTCCCTTAATATGTAATTAACTATGGTGGTTTGCCTCCATAGGGAACTTAACAAACTCGATCTAAATAAATTATGATTTACTTTTTCATGTAAAGTAGGGGGAAAATCTCTAGTATATTCGATGACCCATCATGCTTTAGGGATCCTTATTAGGCAATTAGGTCCATTATAGGGTAATGACTTCTATCTCTCGAGATAATACACTATTTTTTAATGTAGTACCCGATCACCTTAATAAGTATATCTTCAGATCTACGTGATATCCCCTCAAACACAAACACACATCAAACCAAAATAAACACCACATATTTTTTTGGCGACTCCATTGGGATAGTTTCCTCTCTCCATCTCTAGTAGATGATGATTGTCTCCAAGCATCAATAGTGGACTTGCATTTCATGTGAGCCTGAGACTATCTTTCCTTCCATTGGCACTTAGCTTATTTCATTCTTAAGAAAAGTTAGCCAACATCCTTTAGGTTTTAGGACCTCACTCTATGTAGGTTGTGAAATCCCTATTGGGTTCCCAATATGTGAGAATAGAATTTATCAATGAAAGGGAGATAATAAAATTTAAAACATCCTCACCACTATGAGGTAAGGTTCATCATAAAATTTAAAGAAAATAACTTCTTTCACAAAATGACACTTTCCAAAAGCATATTTCAAGAAACTCACAAAATCATAAAATCAAAACCCCTCCATTTAACGATCCTTATGATTGGTACATGGACGTTCTTTTCAAAAGCATTATGGTGAAAATATTCTGTACATCTCAGCCTTCATCTATCTCACTTTTATTTTTTAGGGAAAAGAAAGAAAAAAGATAACATAAATATATAAAATATGTCTTGTTAGGATTCCACGCAGATCCACAGATGTTATTATTGGGGTGATTTGGTACGACATTGAGGAGAGGTGTACTGTCTCGAGAGATAAGAGTCACCACCCTACAATGGACCTAATCACCTTAATAAGGACTTTTAAGGACTATGGGTCTTTGGAATGTACCAGAGATTCTTCCCATACTTTACATAAAAAAGTAAAGTATGATTTATTTTAAATCGGGTTCATTAAGTTCCCTACAGGGCAAGCCCCCATAGTTAATTACATCCCAAGAAATGGGATTCCTTAGGAATACTCTTGATTAAGGTAAATGATTGTTGTCTCCAAATATTTCAAAAAGGTAGGACTATCAATCGATTAGTTTATTTTTAGAAAGCCAAGTGAGATTGATTAAGAAGAGAGAGTTCTTATCGAAGTCAAAGAAAAATAAGTAGGGGATGCTTAAGATACTAGGAAGCCTAGTAAGCACCCCAGACTACCCTATGGTTGGGATTTACATTTTTGAAATTGAATTAATGTGTTTGAGTTTAATTTTATTAGAATGGGGCTTATGATTCCATGACATAAGGTCATGGAATTGCAAGAGATGAGGATTTATGCTCAGTAAAGTAAAGTAGCAATTTTTGAACCTAAATCTAGGGAGCTTTGGTGAGGGCCAAAAGCACTACCTAAATCTAAGGTGAAAATAGGTATTTGGTTTACCTCCATAAGAGAGAATAAACCACCCGACTGTTGGACTTACAACCTCCTGGGGGTGGCCGCCAACTAACTCCTCCAATGATTTTAAATTCATGTAGGCAAGTCTTATGTTTATGCAAGATAACAAGGTTGTTATTTATTTAGAAAGAGACCAAGTCCTTAAACACACTCTAAAGAAACTAGATCATGTAAGGCATGAATAATTAAAATGCAAAATTTTCATATGCTTTATTTTCAGGATAATCATTTGACTCAGAGGATACATATGCCTAATGCATGAGAAATAAGATTATGGGCCAAAATTAGAAGATAAAGAGGTGTGTTCTACCATGGCTCTTAAAGCAAGTTCTCTCAAGCATAAGGGAAGCCCTCCAATCAAGAGTGAAATAATATGCTTTTATGCATGATGTTAGAAAATAAAGTACACATCTGGGTTGTTAATTCTTTTATCTTTATTTTTAGCCTAGCTTTAAGTGAGGTTATAGTTATTTATTTTAAATTTGAGTTGATTAATTTGGTAGAAGATTTATTTTTCTTAAGAGCCTAATCATCATCCGGAAATACATCAAGCAAGAAAGAAACTAGGAAAAACATGCCATCATAGTGCACAAAATTAAAAAAGTTAAACATTTTATAAAACTAAAAAGAATAAAGGCCATTTATGGCACTACCACAAACCTAAAAAAACAAATGAGTTCTACTAGTATATAACTCGGATTATAAATTATAATTACAAGGAATTCATGTGGGGGTCTTCATTCTTCACTTCTTCTTTCTTCCTTTGGTTTCTTCTTTTGGATGGTTGGAATGTGGTTGCTCCAAAGGCTTCACATGATACATAAGATGAAATTTTATGACCAATGCTCATCCTAATCCCCATAATAATCATTCCAAGAATCCTAATTGCAAAATTACAAAAAAAGGAAAAGTAAATCTAACTAACACCGCAAAATAGATTAATTAAACAAACCATACAAATCAAGCATGTATATTAGACTTAACACACCACACAAGGTAATCAAGTCCACCTAGCCTATTGGATTATGCTTAGAGGTATAAGCACCGCATAAAAGCATTTATATTTTTTTTATTACAACGCCCTTAAGCACAATGTGAAGATAATGATTAGACTAAATCATCCTACCATTTTACATATAACATAACAGGACTAGAAATAATACATCACAAAATAAAAGCAACCATCAAACTATGCACCACCCTAACCTAAAGCTAGAAGTCATGACTTAGCCTAATGTCTGTGCCATTTAAGGTTTGTGTGGTATGCTTAGCTATGGGTTTAAGGTTTAGACTTTCTATGTATGAAAATATTCAACTTAGAGGATTAATTTGTTATTTAGTTGTTTTGGGTTAATTTTATTTTGTATTTTGATTTAGTTTAGGTGAATCCTACAATTAAAAGTTATAAAAGATAGGAAAGAGAAGATAACTTCTTTCCTACCCTAAGTAATTTCTAAAGTAGATTCATGTTTAATTTTATTTAATGAATGGTTTCTTATGTGTTTTAGTTAATCCTAGTTTAGAATTACTCTAAACAAACCTATTCAAAAGGAAATGGCATTTTAAGATTAAGTAAAGTGAAATAATCTCTCAAAACACACACCACTTTATTTCTTTCCCAACATATAACATACATATGGATGAATCTTAAGCATATCTATACATGCAAATGAGAATGTTTAGTACACCTTAATGATGGATTTAAAGTGTTACTTAAGAAAATTTGGATGCTTTATGATGCATGATTTTATTAAGTATAAAAAGGGGTATTTTTTTATCCTTTATTTATATGCACATGTGTATGTATGTAAGGCATAAATGATTAAGATGCCATTGTTAGCACGAGGGGTGTAAGGTACAAGACTTAGGGATACTTAAAGCCTTGCAACCCCGAGATTGTCCAGACTAATATACCACTTTCCTTAAATACATATGCATGTACAAAAGAAATAAATGGAAAAAGAAAGATACAAAAGTTTATATTTACTTGATTTTTGGTTTGGTTGTTTAATTTATATGTGTGATGTGAAATTCCTTCTTAATTCATGACATAGGAGTGTATGGGAATGGATCTGAGCAAGTGTTATGTTCTTTTCAAATGGACTATACACTTTGCCAATCCTATACAATTCTATATTAAGAAAGAGAGGGAGAATCAAAGACACATAATACATATCTTTAAATTTCTCACATACAATCTTATAAATGATTATAAGTAGCATACTTTTTAGTTTTGATATTTTCTTTATAAATTTTGAAAATAATGTTGAATTTAATAGTGATACTAGCCATTCATATTCTTACTTTAGAAACATGCAACTTGACATAAAGAAAACATTTTATTTTAATTTTGATTTTAAAAGGAATGAATGCATTTTTATATGACATACACATATTTAGGAAGAAAATAAAGTGATGAAAGCAAATTCATTCACCCTAATTAATTCTAAAGATAATCCTATGGAATAGAATTATTTAAAATCAAATTTGTTTTTAAAGAGAGTTTGAATTTTATTTGGGTTTGATTTCAATTTGAGAAATGTGAGATGAGTTTGCTGGTCCTAACCCATTCCCACATGTGTATGTTATTTTTGTTTAATTCTTAGATGATTAGGTCAATTTTAAGTTTTAGTTAGGTTAGTGTACATTAAGTGTATTAATTACTCTTACCTATACCACCTCAGCATAATTAACCAAATAATTATGAGCCAATGATATGACATAAAATCACACAAGGAATTTAAATCAGTAATGCACCTAAGAAAAAGAGGGCCTGGCTACAATTAATTAACTAATGATTAATTAAGTATTAAGTACTTTCATAACCCTTCCCACACATGTGGATTAGGTTTTGATTTTCTTAAGCCACTTATTAAACACCTAAGCATCTACCCAAGATGGATTGATTAAGTTCTGAATATTTTGGAAAATTTTATCAAATTAATTAAAAGTGATGGAGTTAATCCTTAATTAAGTTTAGATTAAGGAAAGGTTTAGAATGGCTTAGAAAAATTCCCAAATCCATTCCATAAACCTCTTCCCTACTTAAGCAAGGCTTAATTAACTTAATAAAGGGATTAAACCATTGTTCATATGCTTAATTATCCTTAATTATATAAAGAGAGTAATTAAGGATTCATCAATTGATCTCCATAATTAACCCATCAATAAATCAAGAAAATTAGGGAGAGAAGTCATCCCTAAATGCACATGATAAGTTTGAGATTAATCGTGGGATAATTAGAGTAATTAGGTTATTAGGTTTTATTAAAACCCAAATTTAGAGAAATGCACTATTCAAAATCCATTGAAAATAATTTTATATTATTATACATTGAAATATCTTTAATATTCTTTTTTACTTTATATTTTTACAAATTTTCTAGAATTAGTTATGAAATTATAAAGTTTCCATGATTAAAGATAATAAACCCTAATTAAATAATCCGACGCCACATGGCTGATGTTGCACGCTACATGGTGTGATGGGAAATGCTATTTAAGTTATCATAGCATCAAAGCTCCATGCACTTTCTCCCCATCCATCCGATCAAGGATCAGATGGCTGAGATTAAGCCCTCGATATTAAAGAATTATATCAAATATCTTATGCATCTTGATCATGGCCATCCATCCAAAACACGTAGATGGATGACCCGTGATTTATCCCTGATCTTCCCCATGGGAGATGGCCACCATCTATCTTCTAAGGGAAGATCCGAGCTCGATTGAGTTCAGATTGAAACTAAATTCAACCCACACCATCTAAGAGTAAAGGGGAACACATCCAATGACTAAATTCTCATGAGGTGAGAATTTGTTTCACAAAGGACCACACTATGGCTAAATTAAGCTATAATTAATGTCATACCTCACCGGTGGCTATCACCGACGCTTGAGTTTGATGAGGTAGCTTTGTCTAGTGGAGACAAAGCCCTATTGAAAGTTTTAAGCTTTGGGGTTGAGTAGATCTCTCTATGGACCAAGATCTCCTTCAACTAGGCTCGGTCTTGATTAAGATCACTCCTCTCTTACCTTGAGAACTTAGGAAAATGTTTAAGCAAGTTTGATTGAGTCCTCTATTGAAGCTTGCAAGAAGAATTAACTCGATATGGAGTATTGACTAAGTTGAGTTTTCACTTGAGCTCCACTATTTTCACTTTAAGAAAATTGAGAAATAGGAAAAATGGAAGATGCTTAAGAAACCTTGGGGAGCTTGGAATCACCTCCTCTGAGTTTCATGCTCAGAAGAATGAATATTGATTTGATCTAGGTGTTGAAAACCTGATGAACAATGAGATTTGGTGGATCCATGCTTAATGGAGTGGAGGAAGAATTTCTACTCAATTTAAAGGAAGTGGTCGTTAACCTTTGTTTGGCTGACACAAACCCAATGGGTCATGTGCACCATGTCCATTAGTGACCATTTGGTCCACTAAGAGGATACCAAGTGTCCATGAAAAAGAATTGACCAAATTCCAAGTGGTTTTGATTTTAGGTTACCCTATGGCCTAGGAGTAAAACAATCATTTGACCATGATTTTAGTTTAAATATGTTTGGTATGATTGTAAAATGGGTTAGTCCAAGTTTCATTGAATTTGGAGTTAGATTGATATGATTTGGCTCATGTTGACCCATTTAGGTCAAAATGGGTCAACTTGGGTCAAGTTGACCAATTGGTCAAATTGGGTCAAACCAAGGGTTGGGTCAACTTCATATGACCATTTGAAATGTTTTGGAATCATTAGTTTAGTTCAATTTGATTTATATTTGAATTTGGTTCATTTGATTTCATTTAGGTCAAATGGGTCAAGTTGACCAATTTGACCCATTTGACCTATTTGGGTTAGGTCATGGGTTGGTTTATGTTTGCCTGGTCACTTGAAATGGATTAATATCTTTGTTTCTAATCAATTTTATTTATATTTGGATTTGGCTCAATTTGACCCTTTAGGTCAAGTTGGGGTCAAGGTCAATAAGGCTAGGTTAGGTCTAGTTGGCCAATTAGGGCTTTGGTTAAGTTCAACAAGTGATTTGTAATGAACTTGACCCATTGGTTTTAATCAATTTGACTTAGATCAAGTTTTTACACATTTTAAATTTTTAGGTCAAGTTAGGTCAACTTGGGTCAAGTGGCCAATTGGGCTAGGTTAGGCTCAAATGATGACTTGGTCAAGTTCAAACATTGGTCATGAATGAGTTTTGATCAATAGTTTCAATCAATTTGGCCTAAGTTTAGATTTCATTTTGTCTAAGTGTTGACTTGGTCAACCCTTAGTTTTGACTTAGTTTGACCTAATTTGAGTGATTGATCATCTCATGATGATTGTTGCCATAATGTGAGGCTTAGATGGGCTTAGTTCAATCCAATTTGGTTAGGATTAGAATTTGTCTCATAAGGGTACTTGAGGTCACTTTGGATTAAGTGAGCCTAAGTAGATCAAATGACTTGATCAATGCTTGACTTGAGTTTGATTGAACATATAGACTTATGGTTGAAATATAAATCTATTTGCAAGTGGTTTAAAGTCAAATGGGTTGTGATTCACTTAACAATTTCAAGTTCAAAGGATTGAACATGAGTTTGACTTGGGTTTGAATTTTGAATTTAGTTTTGGTTTGATGATTGAAGTTTGTGTTTATATTTGGATTCATGATTGTAGTATTGATTGAATCGTGAAGAAAAATCAAGAGTTTGGCTTGATTTCAATTGGATTTGGCTAAGTTCAAGAGTTTGACTTGAAATGTTTAGGTTGAATTTTGGTTGAATTTGGATTTGAGTTTTGAATTTATTTTTGGATTGATGATTGAAGTTTATGTTTATATTTAGATTCATTATTGAAAGATTGATTGAATCTTGAAGAAATCAAGTTTGATTTGATTGAGCTAAGTTCAAGAATTTGACTTGAAAGGCTTAGGTTGAATTTTGATTGGATTTGATTTTGATTTTTTGATATTTAAATTTATATTTCATTTATATTTGTGAATATAAATGAGAATATAAATAGGTTATGAGAAAATTCCTTGAATTTGAATTGATTTAGATTTGATTTAGGCTAAGTCCATGAGAGGGAATCAAAATGACTTAGGAAAGATTTTTGATTTGAAATCCAATCATGGGCTTCAATCATAGGTTTTAATTTTTTGGAATTGATTCATGATTTGAGAAAATCCATTGAATTAATTCAAGGTTTGAGTTTAGAGTTGGAGTTGACATGAGTTTGGAGTTTTGTCTTGGAAGAAGGAAGTGAGGATTTGGTTCAAGCTATAGGGTAGGCAAATTTTCCTAACACCCCTAAGGCATGAGCTATTCCTATGGCTAACTATTCTAAGTCTCTAGGGCTAGGTTGAGTGTCCACCTAATCACTAGATGTGTCTTAAGACTAAGAAACTCTTAAAGTCTAAGAGAATTCCTATGTCTAAGATGGAGGGGTTGAGAGCTCATCCTAAAAATGAGGTCAACAAGCATTCTTGACCCATTCAACATACTCAAAATTATTGAATGGGAATCCATTTTTCAAATAAATTGAAACGTCATCTAATAAATTTCACATATGTTGGAGTTGAAGCTTCCCTCTTTGCAAAAGAAAATCATGCTATGTTTGATTCCCACTTAACATATCCAAACTTGTTAAGTGAGAATCTCTATTTGAATCAAACATAAAATTTGACCTTCACTTAACATATTCAATTTGTTAAGTAGGGGTCTCATTTTCAAAAAATAAATTTTTATTTCACTTAACAATTTCAATTTGTTAAGTGGGGTCTCATTTCAAAACATAAGTTTGACTTTCACTTAACAATTTTAATTTGTTAAGTGGGAGTCTCATTTTCAAAACATAAAATTTGACTTTCGCTTAACAATTTCAATTTGTTAAGTGGGGGCCTCATTTTCAAAAACATAAATTTGACTTTCACTTAACAATTTCAATTTGTTAAGTGAGGGTCTCATTTTCAAAAACAAAAAAAATGAACATTTAGACTTTCACTTAGCACATCCAATATTGCTAAGTAAGAGTCATATTTATATTTGGTTCGACTTAACACATCAAATTTGTTAAGTAAGAATCACATAATCATGTCATATTGGATTCCTACTTAATATATAAAATTTGTTAAGTATCCCATTCTTAAGACATATCATACTTTGATTTTCACTTAACACACCAAATTGTTAAGTGGGAGTCCCATTTTCAAAAACATATCAAACACATTTAGGCTTTCACTTAACATACCAAATTTGTTAAGTGAGGGTCTCTTTTCAACACACATTTTATCCCTATTTTAAAATACCAAATTTGTTAAATAAGGATCCAATTTTTCATATCAACCATACTTGAGCTTTCATAACATACCAAATTTGTTAAGTGAGAGTCTCATTTTCAAAAGAAAATAAACATATCTCAAACACATTTGGGACTTTCACTTAACATACCAAATTTAAGTGGGACTTTCTTCAAAGAAAAGCAAATCTATCTCACAATCACATTTGGCTTTCACTTAACATACCAAATTTGTTAAGTGAAAGTCTCATCTTCAAGCACGAATTAAACACATGTGGCCTCTACTTAACATACCAAATTTGTTAAGTTAGAAGCCCCATTTTCAAATCAAAATATTACACAATCAAATCTTCACAAGCAAAAATGTTTCAAACACACACAAGCACAGCCTCTTCTTAGCATACCCAAATTTTCTAAGTAGAGCTTCTTTCAAACTATCCATATTTTCAAACAAGAAACATAAAATGCAAACAATCTCTAAAAAAAAGAAATCTCTCCTCAAATTTTTGAACCCCACCCAACCTACATAAATTGGTTGAGTATGAGTTCTAAAATCAAAAATCAAATGGCAAAAGACTCTCCTCCAAACATCCAAATCTCTCTAATGAACCCCACTTAACATATTTGAATTGTTGAGTGTGGGTTCAAAACTCCAAACTTTTGTTACTTTCTTGCAACAAATATCAAGGCAGAACAAGTTACATTTCAACATATGCAGAATATAGCTCAGATCAGTCAGTGCAGTCTTTACAACCAAGACACATGGCCTCTCAAAAGTTTGTTTTCACCTTTTAGTTTAGTATGGATTTGGCCTTGGATCAGGCTAGCCTCTCTCAGATTGACTCCACCCATCTAGTGTTCTTTGGCCAAGGATTTGAGGGAGCATTACTTGTGGACACCACCCGTTAGTCAAGATGAGGTGTGAGAGCCATCATCCATCGACATGCCTTGACATTGAGAATCCTTCCTTGAAGAGGAAGGCAATCGAGGTTCCACCAATCAGTCAATTCTCACTCAGTGAGTTGTTCCCACAGCCGCTCGGGCATGCTAGCACCTCCTTGTTGGTCCCCTCCAAGGGGAAGGCTATCCTGACTTCGGAGATAGTCTCCCTTACCTTCGAGGTAGGATCTAGTTCTTACACCTTTCTCAATCATACACATCATACACATAGAACCTCAAAATCAAGTGGCAGCAGCATGGCGCTGAGAGAGATAGATCCGCATCCACATTCTGAGAGGGTTCTCATGAGGTTTCCCCATTTGATTAGCAACCAGTTCCACCCCCTCTAGGCATTAGATGGATAGGAGGACCACCAACCAGAGGATAGCTGCATTGCCTCCACCTCCTACATACCACAAGGTTTCGGCTAGGGACAGGAGGAAGTCTTATGCTGATTTATGGATGGTATTACACCAGGTAGGCATGGCACATGGATGTTCAGAGTTTGACACATTATTTGACTTTAGGTTGATCATCCCTAGGAGTGTTACCAAGCACATTCAGGATGAGCATCGAGCCCGGTAGTAGGCCGTGGAGCGGATTGATGGAGGTTTGCATAGTCTAAATTGATTTCCCTGGTCATCGGGCCACCGGGGCCAATAGGACCGATATCACAGTGTTGACGGGTACCACTAGTCATAGGGGGAAAGCCCCAGCGAGGGTAGAGCCGGTGTTATCCACCACATCGATCCACTCCTCGTCCACCATCACCAATTCAGGTCCCGCCATCCACCGTTCCTACGAATGCACAAAAGATAGTATCCGGGAGTGATATATGCCAAAGGATCCCACTTCATCTACTCCGACAGTGAGGGAGAAGTTCCTTGACTCTACCTCCTACCCTTGGTAAAGAAGGAGTGGCGACCCCGCAGTGTCGTGGTCGTACCACCACCACCACCACCATCAGAGCCAATGATCACAGTAGTTGTAAAGGGGGAAGGGGACAGTTCTGTAGTCCCCATGATAGTGGTTCTCCCTAGGAACACTACTCCACCAATGAGCAGTCATGAGCACATCTCTTCCAACGAGCATGACCCTCCTAGAGCTAGTACCAAAGATAGCGGTGTGCATCTCATAGAGCACAACCCAGACACGAATGTGTATTTGAACCGACACGGTTAGACCACTCTAGATGATATTTTAGCATAGTACTTTATGAGAAGAGAAAACTTTTAGGAAATGATCGATTAAATTGTGAGGAGGGAAAGGTCAGCTTTGATCTAGATAAGGATGATCTTCTTGAGGATTCGGATGAAGTTCACATGATCGATACTAGGAGTTCCCTTCAGAGAGATCAACACTGTTTGGAATATATTGTAGTTTAAGAGGAAGACATCATCCATTCAACTCAACACCTCCTCCACCAGCTTAGGCAGAGGGATGATCATATTAATCAAATGGGGAAGAAGATCAAAGAGTTGATGGTAGTGGTGTCAGCATTGCAGCATTTAGCTCTAGTTTCACAGCCATCTCCCATAGTAGCCGATAGAGTAGAGTTAGAACACACTTTAGATCATCCCAGATGCATTCCTGCAGAGGGAGATAATGGTAGCTTACATAGACAGGTGATGGATAGCACCTCCATGCATGAAAAAGATATTAAACACATGGTGGAGTAACAAGTGAGGGATGCATTGGTGCAAGCCCAAGGTGGATCATCTATTCCAAAAGGTAGACCCTACCCCGAGAAATTTGATGGTGTCCAATATCCTAAGGGCTTTGTGCCTCCATCCTTCAAAATGTTTTATGGGGAACCACAGCAAAGAGCCAAATGTTGCAATGGTAGCGATGCACTCTTATTTTGCCTCTTCATTAGTAGCTTGATAGGCATCGCATTTGATTGGTATGCTAAACTACCAAATGATTCAATGAAGGCATTTACTAAGTTGGAGGAGCTCTTTATTAAGAGATTTGTTGGAGCTCAATAAAGGATAACTGTGGGTGATCTTATTATAGCTCAACAAAACCCCAGTGAGTCCCTTATTGATTACATTCTTAGATGATAAAATTTAAGTATGAAATGTAAATCACAACTGTCTAAACAACATGCCATTGAAATTATACTCAAGAATAATCATGGCTCGATCACCTTCATGCTTAAAGGGTTCACCATTAAGACATTTGAGAAATTAATCAACAAGGCTGCTAGTCTACAAGGAGAGGTAAAATAGTTACCTTTCCAAGATCAGTCAGCCAAACCTAGATCGTAGAAGGCATTTAAGAAAAGTCAAGGCAGGTTGATAAGGGGAAACAACGAAGTGGTTCAAATAACTCGAGCTCAACAAATGCCTAGGCCATCATATCGGCCACTTCAGTTGCCACAACGGCCTCCACCGTCACCTACTCAGTAGTATCTCCATCCACAGCATTAGCACTAGTATTCCTATCCACCACTAGGTAACTATTACTTACCTACTCTTTTTGACAAGTTAAATAGGTAGTCAGGAAGATCTTTAAGAACCTCTTAAAGAAGCCTGATTTTTAGTTACTAGAGCCTAGGAGGCCGGAGGATGTGGGCAAGAGTCATGATCCAAACTATTGTCCCTACCATTGCATGCTAGGTCATGTATTGGAAGATTGCTTTACCTTTAAGGACTGGCTTGAGCATAGCTACAAGTCAGGTGCCATTGTCATCCCTAAGAAATATCTATTAGAACAACCCACTAATTTTGGTAGGGTAATCCTTGGGGATACACACGATCTTCTCAAGATAGAGAAAGGTTGGGATATCTTCTTATACCAAATCTTTAAGAAAATTATTTCTAAGATTAGAAAGTTACCCTTGGCAAGTACCAAATCTCCAACTCTAAGGAAGGTTTGCAAGTTGCTAAGAGGGGTAAAGCAGTAGTGAGTAGCTTCCACTTGCTCTGGATAGCACATTAAACCACGACCAGTCTAGAACTCCTTCCAGCTTCAGCGCCTTCACTTTCTTCTTAGAGGGTGTTTCATATCCCTCACTCACTTTACTTGATTTCTATTTTGTACCTTCATCTAAAATTAAGAAATCAATGAAGAAGAAGACTGCTTCTGCTTACATTCTCTCTACTTTTGATGATCTTGATGATTTCATTCTTGTAGAACTCCAAGTACAAATAATTATAATAATTTTGATCCACTCCTTTCTGATTTTGAAATGGATTACCCATTCCTAAATCACCTAGGTTCACCCATTGAGATAACTTCATCACCGATGATCCTATAGAGAAGTAGGAACTTGAGTAGTGTAGAACTTTCCACATATCTCGATGAAGTCACAAGTCAAGTGGCAAAGTTCTACCTCAGGTAGCACCTCGGATAAATAAGAAGCCCCCCCTCCAAGTGGATGCTCCACCTATGGATATGCTTGAGAGGACCAACCCATAGTAGACTATAATGTCCTCACTCACACTTAAGAAAGTTTCCAAAGAAACTAAGCATATATGATGATCCTGTCTTATCCAAAGAGATGAGGGAGTCATTGATCAAAGTCCTTCTTAATCCATAAATATTATTAGCTCAGCTGACTGCTATTGGAGAGGAGGCATGTTATTTAAGAGAAGCCCATAGAGTTACATTCACCAATGAAGACCTTCTTTTTGGGACAATGGAGCACAACCGTCCCCCCTACATCACAAAGGGGCGATGCACTCTCCGGTGTTAGTTGATCCAAGTGCATCAGTGAACATTATGTGTCTAAAAACCCTTTCCCACTTATGGATCGGCATCTCTGAACTTTGAGGAGATCGGATGATGTTGAGAGGATTCAATGAACAAGGCAAGAGGGCTTTAAGTTCCATAGTGTTACCACTAGAGATAGATGACTGGAAGAAAGAAGTTCTACATAATTGATTTAGATACATCTTTTGCTTTGCTAAATTGGATACATGGAAATAAGATGCACCAATGCATCAAATTCAAAAGACGTAAAATCAAGTATTTTACCAAAGGAGACATAAAGCCATTCTCTGTTAGAGAGGTGAAGATTTATGAAGATTCAGCCTACTATATTCCTCCAAATCAGAAAGTATATTCTCATGAACTTGGTGAAAGTTCAAAATCAAAAGAAAAGAAAAAGAAATTAAAAGAAAAGAAAAAGAAAGAAAAGAAAAGAAAAAAGTACAAGTGAGAGAATCACAAAGAGGTAGAGGTGAGATTCTACCCACGTTTGTTCCTCTATATGAATACATGGGTAGGATGACTCACCTCCACCGTGAGGAAGAGGCAAGTCCAGACGAGGTGGAAGACCTCCTGGTGGCCACGAGCTATGTTCACCTCACAGAGTACCCCCTATCCACATAGACTTAGAGTCAGGAGGATGAGTCTCATGTGATTAGCACCCACCAACCCTCTCTGGGTCCCTTTGGAGGTGATGTTTGAGCCAGACAGTGGTGAAGACCAGGACTCCAAGCAAAGAATGAATGTATCCAAATCATCTTTATGTAGAACAATCAGACAGCAGTTGAGAACTTTAGCTTTAACCTCACTTTCTCCTCAAAAAGTTGAAGGTTTAGTAGTTAAAGAGGCCCCCAAGTCATCCTCAAGTCAGGAAGCTGATGTAGAACTTGAGGATGATTCTTATAAAAATTTAATACAACTACCTTTTGATTGGTATTCATCTTGAGTTATTAACTTAGCAAAGAAGGGATTAATTCCACATACTTGGTCTAAACATAGGTCGGACTACTTTGAAAAATTATGGGACAACCAAAGCAAACACTCTCAATCAAGATCAGGACTAGGATTCAACACAATGACACGATGACAACCATTGCCTAGTCATCACCACTCATTTGGGGTCTGATAGGTTCTTCTCAAATCATGCTAACTCTTATGAGGAGGCATGTTTAGAAACTTTAGATGACCCAAATGAGCTTGAAGTCAAAGATGCACCACCAGAGTTTGAAGAAGAAATCATATCAACCATTGATGAACTCAAAGAAATTAACTTGGGAGCAAAAGAAGATCCACACCCGATGTACATCAGTACCTTATTGAATGAATAAGAAACCAATGACTTAGTTATGCTATTAGCTGAGTTTAAGGACTACTTCGCATGGAGTTATGAAGAAATTCCTGATTTATCTCCTGACATAGCAGTCCACAAACTAGTAATCTAATGTAATTCTAACCTTATCAAACTCATATGTGATTAGAAATTGAACAAGTCACACTAAAAAATCAAGAAATTGATCGATGTTGGCTTTATCGAGAAAAATACCACGGTTAGCTTGTCATATTAAGAATGGCCAAATTTGCATACGCCGATTTTAGGGATTTGAACAAGCATGTCCTAAAGATGAATTTTACTTCCTATACCGTAATTGATGGTGGACATTGCCTCATCTTATGTAGTATTCTCTTTTATGGATGGGTCATCTGGCTACAACCAAATTAAGATGGTCCTCGAGGATGAAAGAAACACTACTTTTCAAACCCCGATCAGAATCTATTGTTATAAGGTTATACCTTTCAGCTTTAAAAATGTTGGTGCTACATACTAGAGGGCCATGACTCAGATCTTCATTTCATCATCAAGTTGAATGCTATGTTGATGATCTAGTAGTCAAAAATAAATGAAAAGGAAGACCATCTCTTTGACTTGATAGTAGTTTTCCAATGGTTAAGATAATTAAACCTCAAAATGAATCCTCTGAAGAGTGCATTCTAAGTAGCTTCAGGAAAATTCCTTGGGTTTGTTGTCTGACACTGGGGAATAGAGATCAACCTAGAAAAGATCAAGGCTATCTTATAAATGCCACCCCTAAAAAGTCTAACTCAACTCAGATCATTCCAAGGGTGATTGATATCTAAGACACTTCATATCCAACTTATCAGGAAGATGTTAGCCATTCTCAGCACTTGTTAAACAAGATGCCAAATTTAAGTGGGATGATAAGTGTCAGCATGCCTTTAAAGACATCAAGCACTACCTGATGACACCACCAGTTCTAGTAACCTCTATCTCGGGCAAGCCATTTATCCTCTACACTGCTGTATTAGATGACTCCCTTGGCACTTTATTGGCTCAAACCAATGACAAGGGGAAAGAAAATGCTCTCTACTACCTCAATCATCATCTAATTTCTGTTATGGAAAACTACCTACCTATCGAGAAGCACTGACTAGCTTTAATCTTTGAGTCCCAAAAGCTACGACATTATATGCTTTCTCACAAGGTGAATCTGATCTCGAATTAACCTACTGTAATATCTCATGGCACAACCAATGTTATCTGGATGGTTGGCACAATGGTCCATGATTTTATCATAGTTTGACATCACATTTGTACCCCTCCATACCATGAAAGGATAGGCACTATCGATTTCTTAAGACACACTCTTCGATTCACTTAGTGATGACCTCCCTGATGAACAAATCTTGAACTTAAGGGACACTAGCATTTACCATTGGGAGATGTATTTTGATGGTGCAGCTTCCTCTCAAAAAGGAGAAGAACCATGATCTACTCTTCCAGGAAAGGTAGGGGTAGGAATAGTCCTCCTAACTAGATCACACAATCGATGAGATTCTCATCTTCGTCCAATCCATGCACCAACAATGAAGTCAATATGAGGCTCGATTGCGTGTGTATGGAGTTATTACATACTATGTATCCGAGCATCAACATCTTCAAGGATTCATAGCTCATCTTCAACCAAAATGTTGGGTCCCACAAAGTTCTAAAGCCTAAGCTCCATCATTACCACAAGTACACCATGGAGCGCATCCCATAGGTCACTATCTATAAGATTCCTCGGAGATAATGTTGTGGATGGCCAAGCTTGCCAAGGAGTTGACATGCCTAGAAGATGAGTCCATTTCAATAAGGGTTCAAAATAGACAAGTCTTATCCCTTGTTGATGTTGAACTCATCAAGAAACTCTCTCTTGAAGGGAAGGTTGCCATTGCCAAAGAGGATAATGAGTCGATTGGAGGCAACCATTCATGGATTACCTAAACATAGGAAAACTACCTCAAGAGAAGTCATTAGCCCATCAGGTGAAACATAGAGCTCTCTCCTATGCTCTCATGGGTAGCACCTTGTATCGATGATCTTTCAATCATTTATTGTTTCGTTATTTAGCCAAACACGAATCCCATAAAATTATGACTTAGGCCAGGTTTATGCGGAGCTCGCCAGTCCGGTCTGAAGATGAAATCCAGGATCAAAAGATTAGGATATTATTGGCCTTTGATGATTACAGACTGCATGGATGTAGCTAGGAGATGCCACTAATGTTAAGTGCACGGTGTGGTCCTACATCATCCACCCAATATTCTACAATCTACTTTGGCCTCGTGGCCATTTGAGTGTTGCACCGACATATCCCATGATCCTCCTTCTTCCAAGGGTCATCGTTTCATTCGCATCATCACTACTTTTCAAGTGAGAGGAGATAATCTCACTTAGAGAGGTCACAACTTAGCATGCCCTCCAATTTTTTGGTACCATATCATATATAGGTGCGGGGTGCCTCTATGAATCAGATAATAGTACTACATTTAAGAGCACCATAATCGATAGTTTTTCCTAGAGACACAACATAGATTGTAGGTATTCCACCATCTACTATCTGAGGGTAAATGGTCTAGTAGAAGCATTTAACAAAACTCTCATCCAAATATTAAAGAAGGCACTCAATAATAGTGCCATGAGAGTTGGTTGAAGCCTTGGGACCTACTACCACAGAACTCTAACTCAATCTACCCCATTCTCCTTAGTGTATAGCTCCAAAGCCATTCTACCATTAGAAGTCCAACTCCCATCACTAAGGATAGTGGGTGGGAAAGAGATTACAGAGAATGCCAAGCTACGGTTAGAAGAGCTCGAAGGTTTAGAGGAGAGATGCCTCAGGGCGTGCCAACACCTCGAGTTTTGCAAAGCCAAAATGATTCAAGCACACAACAAGTTGGTCCATCCTAGAGCTTCTCAAGTAGGATAGATTGTTTTAGTTCTAAGGAGACCAATTGTTGCCCATGGAAAGATGGGAGGCAAGTTTGAACCCACTTAGGAAGGCCCTTTTGCCATAGAAAAGTCCTACCAAGGAGGATCTTATCAACTCATAAACTATAAGGGAGAGCACCTTATGCTTCCAATCAATGGGCTCTACCTAAAGAAATATTATTCATAAATCTTGTTTGAAAATAATCATAACAAAAACTTCTTTTCATATCAAATTCCATCTCTTATGTGTTAGAAACATCTTTTGCTTGCGAATCCACCATGATGTGTTTAGGGTAGGTGTAAGAGAACCCAAGTGGTGTCCTACCCCTCCACAACACAAACATAAATTATATTCAATTCTCTAGTGCTAATAAGATAGGTGAAAGAGAACCCAAGAGGCATCCTACCTCGACTAGTACAACTAAGTTAGGTGTAAGAGAACCCAAGCGACATCCTTTCTTGGTGGAGTAACATTCTTACATGTTTAGGGTAGGTGTAAGAGAACCCAAGTGGCATCCTATCCCTTCTTTCACATCACAAACAAACACATATCTTTTATCTCGAGCTATTTTGATGTGGGAGCAAGCCCCTATGGCACTCACTCATTAGCTGCTCTAGGTCGGGCTGATATATTACTTTACTAGTATATCACCCCAGTGGTCATTTGTCTGGAAGATGTGAGTCCCAACGCTTTCTTCTTGACTTGACCATTATAAACAAATGAGCACCTTGTTAGTTTGGTGGGTCTTACTATGCATCCAATGAGCTGCCCCGTACTGACTTCATTTAAGAGGATGTAATCCTACTTGCTTTCTTCTTGAACTAACCATCATGCACTAACTAGGTCGAGTATATTTGAGGTTTAAGATAAGTCCCTCAGTGGCTCCTTTCCTCTTGACTACTTTGAGCTTGGGTTTAGTCCTTACATAGGACTCCTCGCTTGTTAGTCGCCTTAGGTCGGGTAGCCTTTGTCGAGCCAAAGACAGACTATCCCGATGATAACTTTCTCTTTGGAGAGATGTAAGTCTACATGCCTTCTTTCTTGACTGATTATCAAAAATCGATGAGCGCCTTAGGTTGGTTAGTTATTGCCATACTGATAATAACCCACCCAGTAGATAAACCACTCTTGGCATATGTGAGTCCCTAGACTTTCTCCTTAAGTTAGCCACCAAATACCTACAGGCTTTCTTTTACAAAGTTTTGGATAATGCCCCTAATGACACCTCCCCTATGGGCACTCTATTTGGATCACATCCTTAGTGACCTCATTTAGACACTACCCTGATTACTCTTGGATTGGACAGTCCCCATTTCATAGTAGGCACTCCTATGGTTGGAGAATTTGTTCAGCGAATGCACAGATTCTCCCTTGGTCCAGTAAGTTTGAGATAGGACTAGGTTGATATAAGCTCATTCTCACTGTGGTCCCTCAAACCAATAGGGTCCATGCAATAATAAAATAAAAAAAATATATCTATGCTTGTGGATTAGGAATTCAAGCTCCCAGTGGCCCATTTCCCGAGCAGACATCCTATCTTTAGGGTTGTCTCAGCAAAACTCCCTATAGGAATTGCCTGACTACTTTCAGATGAGATAAGTCCTCAGGTCGGCACTCTCTCAGTAGTCGCCCTTAGGTCGGGTTCAACTTGTTGTGCCACCGACAAGTTACCCCGATGGTTATCTTTGCTTTGAAAGATATAAGTCTATTACGCATCCTTTCAGCATGACCATTGCAAACCGATGGACAGCCTTAGGTCGGGTCCAATTTATTGCGCAAGTGACCGATCACCCTAGTGGTTACTTATTTAGAAAGATGTGAGTCCGCTTTCTTCTTAACTTGACCATTGCAACCGAAGGGCACCCTTTTGGTTGGTTAGTTCTACCGCATGGTCGGTAGACTATCCCTTTGGATTTGTAAATCTAAGACAGGTCTAGGCTGATATTAGCCCCTTCTTAGTGGATTCATCACAAACCGATGGGATCCATCAAATTAAAATATTTGAAATTAAAATAAATACAATTTAATCAAATGACATTATCTTGACTACTTTTGAGTTGATATAAGTCCCCTAGAGGCATTCATTTAGTAGTTACCTTAGGTTGGGTCCGATTTATTGCATGTAGTAGATCACCCCAGCGGTTGTCCCTTACTTTTTGGTGATGTAAATATGCTACACTTTCTCCCTAGCACATCCCTTGTACACCGAAAGGCAACCCCTTAGGTCGGATAGCTCTACCATGTGGATGGTGGACTACCCTTTTATATTGGTAAATTTGATATAGGCCTAGGCCGACATGGCCCCTTCTCAATGCAATCCAGCGTAAACCGACAGGGTCCATCTCGAAATCCAAAACTTAAACAAATAATCAATTAATTTCTCCCTAGTGAGACATCAATCATCTTGACTTCCCCAATGGAGTCAATTAAACCCAATTTAAACTTGCATTCCTCAGTGAGTACACCCTCAAGAGAAATTCAAGCCCTCCTTATCCTTATTGGGTAACCTGAACTTGCTTCCCTAATGGAAGGTTCATGCATCTATCCCTAGTGGGTTATACATCCTAATCCCCAGTGGATACTCTACTCAAATCATACCTTGAATTCAAATAACTTATCCCTAGTGGATAACTTGAACTGCTTCCCACAGTGGAAGGTTCACATGCTGGATCCCATTATGGATCTCTTGTTCCTACCTTATGCCCTTGGAATGAGTGGAGTTGCATTTCACTATGATTTTGATTCCCTCTACACCTCGGGTTTAGGAGTAGATCATTTCTATTTATGTTTGCGATCCTTCGGACATTGTTGATCATCTTGGTCAATATCAATACGCGTGGGTGTGCCTTGTCAGTCACACCACATCTATTGGGCTCTATTTATTGACCTCACTTTTGAAATGAGCTCTCAAATTCCTCAACATAGATCTATGATGCTTATAAACACTAAGAGTTTCTTAGTCTTAAGACACTTCTAGTGATTAGGTGAACACTTAACCTAACCCTAAAGACTTAGAAGAGTTGCCATAAGAATAGCTTGCGCCTTAGGGATTTAGGAAGACTTGCCTACCCTATAGCCCAAACCCAATATTTTCTTCCTTCTTTCAAACCAAATCTCAAATTTAAATTCAAGTTCCAAAATCAAATCCAAATATCCAATGATTGAAACCCATCACTAAATTCAAACTCTAGATCCCTTCCTAAGCCCTTTGATTTTATCTTATGGACTTAGCCTTAACCAAATTCAAATCAACCCCAATCCAATTGATTCTCTAAATTATAAAATTCAATCTCAAATCAAATTCTAAATTATGAATCAACTCCAAGCTCTAAATGATAGACACCCATGATTAAGTCCAAATTCCAAAATCTTTCCCTAAGCCATATGAACTCCCTTCATGTGTCTAGCCAAAACCCCTTCAAACCAACTCAAAGTTAGTTAATTTCTTTATAAATTAATCATTCCTTCATTTATATTCACAAGTATAATCAAAAATTCAAACCATTCAAATCAAAATAAATCAAACCAAATCAGGACCTTTTTAAGCCATATGGACCCACCTCCATAAACCTAATCAAATCTTGATCCAAATTAACTCAAACATTATTGATTTCTTTATAAATGAATCATTCCTTCATTTATACTCATAAATATAAATGAAACCCACCCTCCAATGACCAAAAATAAATCAAACCAAATCAAAACCTAAGTTAGCACTTTTGACCACATCCCTAAGCTTAATCAAATTTGCTTCAAAATCACTCCAAACTCAAGTGATTTTCTCATAATCCATTTATATCTTCATTTATATTTACAAATATAAATGAAATATAAATTCAAATTACCAAAACCAAACTCAAAAATCAAATTCCCAGTTTTAGCCCTTTTAGCCAAACTTTTCAACTTGGCTAAATGAAACCCAAATTGACTCAATACTCATGGATTTCTTCATGATTCAATCATTCCTTCCATCATTGATCTAAATATAAATAGGGCCTTCGCATGTGTGGATTGGTCAATCAAGGCTCCCGCACCAAATTAAGCTCAAAGCTCTTCAACAGGGCCTCACTTCAACTAGGCGAAGCTAGCTCCAGCGTTGCACTACCGGACATTAGCTCTGATGAGGTAATTCCTCAAACAGACCCTTATATAGAAAAGTGGGTTGGTCTTTTATGAATAAAATTGAAATTTTATGGAAAATTGGTCATTGGATGTGTGTGTCTCCCTTCCCCAAAGGTGTGGGAATAATTTGGAACGAGGGAAGACTGATGGCATTCGCCTTTCATCGCTCATGAACGGGATAGATCATGAGCCGTCCATCTCACGTGATTGGGATGAACGACTCTGATCAAATCCTGTGATAGACCTTTGATTCCTTTCCTAAATTGTAGATCAAATTGTGGCCGTCCGATCTTAGCTCGGATGGTCCAGAAAGCCGTCTGCGAGTCGATCTTGATGTGACTAAGAGCCAATCCCATCGCACCACATGGAAAGCGCGCCGCGTTAGCTGCCATGTGGCCCAATGGGATTAAGGCTTTAATTATGGTAATTAATTTATTTTTAATCCAAAAACTTCTTAAAATCATAAATTATTATACAAAAATCCAAAAAAAATACAAACTTTGGCTCATTTTGAAAGATATTTTAGAGTAAAATCTAGGAAAATTATAATTAATTGATTTTGAATAGTGATTTTGGCTTAATTAGGTTTTATAAAAAGTCTAATTAGCTTAATTACATCTTAATTAAGCACTCAATTAATCTCAAATTTTCTATGGATGTTTAGGGGCATGACCTCTGCCTCCCCTATTTTTTTGGGATTTTATTGATTGCTTAATTATGGAAATCACTTGATTAAGCCCTAATCATTCTCTTAATCTAATTAATCATAATTAATTAATGAACTGTAACTTGATTAATCATTTAAACATAATCATCTTTCTTGAACAGTAACATAAATTAGGGGATGTGATTAGGGAGGCTTTTCCTAATTCATTTCCTAACTCTTCTTTATTTTTAAATATCAAATTAAATAATAATTAATGGAATGATTAATTAATTAACTAAGTGATCGATCTTCAAAATAAGGAAATCAAAACCTAATTGGATGTTTAAATGATCTAGGGATTAGCATTGGGGCCTTGCCCTTGATCCTTTCCCCTAAGTTAATCTCATCATTCAAATTAAAACATAAGCAAAGTGTTGAATAAATTAATTGAAGGCTTAATGAAATTAAAATTAAGAATCAATTCATCCACTCCTAAGCAACCTTTAATTGATTTTGGGTAGCTCCTAGGGTGTTCAATAACCCAAGGTGGGATATAATTAAATTATAGTTGGCTCATAAGTGTGAGAAAGTCATAAAACTAATTAAGTGAGATCCCTTAAGTTTAATTAACTATTAATCATAAGCCAATTGCATTAGGACCCTTTCATTTCGTAGGAGCATTGCAAATTTACTTTCTATGTGGTTGCATATCATATTAACTTATTATTAATTAATTGATTAACTTAAGGGTATATAAGTAAGGATTAATTAATTCACTTAATTCATACCTTAACCTAATTAAAACATAAAATCAACTTAAATATTCTTCATTAAACAAATTAATTCACACATGGAGTTAGGCTGGGATTAGCAAACCTCTCTAATATTTCTAAATCAAATCAAACTCAAAGTTAAAGAAATGTCTTCAAGGAATTTTGGTTTATTTTAAATAGCCTTATTTAATATGATTGTCCTTAGGAATTAATTAGGTGAATGAAATCATGTGTTTACATTCCTTTATTTCTTTCCAATCATGCTAAATATTGCTTGCATATGAAATCATGCATTCATTTCTTTTGAAAAGTAATTAAATAAAATATTTTCTTTTATGTCAAATTGTATGTGTTTACTTAAATTAAGAATATGAGTGGCGATTATCACTATTAAATCAAAAGCTATTTTCAAAACCTATAAATCAATTATTAAAAAATGAAGTAATGTTACTTACAAATACTATAAGCTTGCATGTGATGATAGTATAAGATGTGTATGAAGTTCTGTTTCCTCTCTTAACATGGATTCACATAGGATTTGCAAGTGTATAGTTCATTTGAAAAGAACACAACATTTTTAATTCTATGCATCTCCATGTTAAGACTTAGGAAGAATTTCATATCACATGTAAATTATACATCCAAATCAAACATAATTTCTTGCATGATTCCTTATTCATTTGGTTCTTTTTGTACATTCATATGTATTTGAGAAAAGTGGTATATTAGTCACGGACATCTGGGTAGGCTTTAAGTAGCCTAAGTAGGTCTTGTACCTTACACCAGTGTAGAAAATAATGGTGTCATACTCACTTAAAACTCTTCATATGCATGTATGATGGTTAATGAATAAAGAATCATAAAACAAATAAATCAAGTATAACCTTTTGCATGGATTTTCTATCCTTATAGTTATTCATACATTTACATGTATATCAGAAAAGTGGTATATTAGTCGGACATCCAGAGGCTGCGAGGCTTTAAGTAGCCCTAAGTAGGTCTTTTACCTTACGCCATGGTGTAAAAAATAATGATGTCATACTCACTTAAAATTTTTATACATGTGAATGTGTATTTAGCTAATGGATGAAAAATCCCTCTTTTCTACATAATAAAGGCAAGCATTCATAATTCAATCAACAAATAAAATATTTAAATTTAAAAATACATCTCTTTGCTTAGGATTATTTATATGCATGATATACATGATGGAAAGAAATGAATGAATGTGTGTTATGTGAGTAATCCATTCTAATTAATTAAGATGTCTTTCTTATTGAATAGGGTTATTTAGAATGAACCTAAACTTAGGGTTAATTAAAACACATAATAAACCATTCACTAAAGGAAATTCATTAATTAACTTACCTTAGAAATGACTTAAGGTAGGGATAAAGAGAGACTCTCTCTCTTTCTTCTCTTCACTTAGTTGCTAAGTGTAGGCTATAAAATAAAGAAAACACTAAGTAAAATCTTCAAATTAACTAAACCACTTAGAGAAATCAACCTTTATAAATTAAATCCTCACACTTAGATAACTCTAAAGCCTAGTTAGGACATACCACACAAGCTTTAACACATGCACATTAGACTAAGTCACCCTTTTTAGCTTTATGTTAGGGCGGTGCATGGTTTGATGAATGTTTAGTTTTGTGATGTATTGTTTTAGTCTAGATGTTAGGGTCTATGTGCGTAGTTTGAATGTTAGGCCGATATTTGCCTAATCATATTTTATGTGGCTTGAGGGCATTTGTAATAAAAATATAAGTGCTTTTTTGCGGGTGTTGCTTAGCCCTTAAGCATAGCCAAGATATGTGGACTTGGTTACCCATGTGTGGGGTGCTAAGTCCAAATTATTCATATAACTGCTTGGGTTGTATGGTGTGTTTAGCTAATGCTTATTTTGTAGGTGTAACTAGATTTACTTTCCTTCTCTTTTAATGTAATTTTTGCATTAGGATTAGGATAGGTGTTATGGGGGATTACGATGAACATTGGTTATAAGATCAAATCTTATATACCATGTGATTCCTTTGGAGCAAACAACTTCCCAATCAAGCCAAAAGAAGAAAAATGAAACAAATCAAAAATGAAGGAATGAAAGATGAATAGTGATGAATGGAGGATGAAGAATGAAGACCCCTCCATAACACTTAATCATTTTATAATTGTAATTATTCTTTCATTATACCAGGATGTATAAGGGTAGAGCTTGGCTATCCTCATTTTTTTGGGTAGAAATAACATGTCTTCTCATAGTTTCTTTATGATTGGTGATTGCTGTGTGGCCTGGATGCGATTAGGCTCTTAGGATAAAAATAAAATTTCTATCACCCTAAAAAATCATAAATAAAATTTTAAAACAATTCACAACCTCATATAAAAGCCTAGGAATTAAATCAAGATGATAATAATATTTAGCAACCCCTTAGTTGGATGATTGTATGTATGGTATCATGCATGTCACATTCTTCCACTTTTGTTAAGAGAGGGCTTCCATCTGTGCCAGAGAATAAAGGCTTAACCTGTAAGAGCCTTTGATGAAAAGACACTTCTTTCTCTTTTGATTTGGCCCATAATCAATTTCTCATACATTTAAGCATACAAAATCCTATAGCTTATGTCAAAATAAAAGTCCAAAAATCAAATAAAACTTGACAAATTGCATTAGAATTAAGTCATTATTCATGCCTTTCATGATCTAGTCTCTTAGGGAGTGAGTTTAAGTACTTAGTTTCTCTTCTAAATAAAAAAATAGCCTAATAATCTTGCAAAGCATATGACTTACCTACATGGATTTGAAGCAAAGGAGGAGTTAGCTTGCTGCCACTCCATGCAGTAATAAGTCCAGCAGTCGGGTGGCTTACTCTCTCTTATGGAGGTAAATCATATACTCACTTCACCTTAGATTTAGCTTGTGCTTCAGCCCTCACCAAAGCTCCGTAGATTTAAGATCTGAGATTGTTGTTTTCCTTTGTGGGTTACAAGCATAAATCCACACCTCTTAGGCATTTCCATAATCTTGTATTATGGAATCATAAGTCCTAGATTTCTTATAAAAATTTAACTCAAATAAATGAATCTTTTCAATTTTAAATACATAAACCCCAACCATAGGATATATTGGAGTGTTCACTAGGTTTCCTAGTATCCTGAGTACTCCCTACTCATCTCCTTTAGTTTCGATAATAACTCTCCCCTTTTGATATCTCCCACTTGATTTTCTAAAATAAAACCAATCATTTGATAGTTCTATCTTTGAATTCTTTAAAGATAACAATCACCTACTTTAATCGAGAGTATTCTTAAGGGATTCACTTCCCTTAAGATGTAATTAACTTTGGAGGCTTGCCTCCATAGGAAACTTAACTAACACAGTCTAAATAAACTCTGCTATGCTTTTCCATGTAAAGTAGGAGAAAAATCTTCAGTATATTCAAAGACCCATCATGCCTTAGGGGTCCTTATTAGGTGATTAGGTACATTATAGGGTAGTGACTTCTATCTCTTGAGATGGTAAACTATTCCTTAATGTAGTACCCGATCACCTTAATAAGTACATCTTTAAATCTACGTGGTGTCCCCTCAAACACAAACACACATCAAACCAAAAATAAACACCACACTTATCTATAGAGATGAGGGAGTCATTGATCAAAGCCCTTCTCGATCTGAAAATATGCTTAGCTCAGATGACCTCTATTGGAGAAGAGGCATGTTATTCAAGAGAAGACCATGGAGTTACATTCACTGATGAAGACCTTCTTTTGGGGACAATTGATCACAACCGTCCCGTCTACATCACAGTGGATATGGACAGATTCAGACTCTCCAGGGTGTTAGTTGATCCAGGTGCATCAGTGAACATTATGAGTCTAAATACCCTTGCCTACTTGAGGATTGACATCTCTAAACTTCGAGGAGATCGGATGATGTTGAGAGGATTCAATGAGTAAGGCGAGAGGGCTTAAGGCTCTATAGTGTTGCCATTAGAGATGGATGACTAGAAGATATATGCCAAGTTCTACATA
The DNA here is from genome assembly GCA_021442155.1 of Cymbidium sinense. NCBI lineage: Eukaryota > Viridiplantae > Streptophyta > Magnoliopsida > Asparagales > Orchidaceae > Cymbidium > Cymbidium sinense. The sequence goes on from CM038233.1 coordinate 67,406,804, forward strand.
ATTGATTCGAATACATCTTTCACTACTTTGCTCGGTAGGCTTTGGATACATGAGAACAAGATGGCTCCTTCCTCTCTACATCAGTGCATCAAATTTTGAAGTGGTGGAATCGAATACTATGTTAAAGGAGACTTGAAGCCATTTTCAATTAGAGAGGTCGAGATATATGAGGATGGGACTTACTATCTTTCTCAAAATCAAAAAGTCTATTCTCACAAACTTGGTTAAAGTTTAAGAACAAAAGAAAAAGAAAATGAGGAAAATTAAGAAAAAGAAGAAGAAAAATAAAAGAAAAATGAAAATGAAAATGAAAATACATGTGAGTGAGAATCAGACACTAGGGAAGAGGTAGAGCCTAAAGTTAGATTCTACCCACAGTTCATTCCTCCATACGAACACATAGGTAGGATGACTTAACCTCCACCAGGTAGAGAAAGAGGTAGATCCAGAGGTAGTTTCAGAGGTGAAAGACCTCCTTCGGTGGCCACTTGGGGTATGTTAGCTCAGAGTACACAAACTATCCACATAGACTTAAAGTCCAGTTTGGAGGATGAGTCTCACATGGTTAGCATGCTAACCAATCCCTCTCAGTGGATCCCTTTAGAGGTTACATTCGAGCTAGATAATGATGAAAACTATGCCTCCAAGCAAAGCATGAATCTATCCAAGTCATGATTATGTAGAACATCAAGTAGTTGGGAACTTTAGCTCTAACCCACTTTCTTCCTAGAAAGTTGAGAGTTTGGTAGTTAAAGAGGCCCCCAAGTCATCTATAGATGTCAAGCCAAAGAGGTTATTGTTGGGAGCATCATCCTCAAGTCAGGAAGCTGATGTAGAACTTTAAGATGATTCATATGAAGATCTAATACAATTACCTTTTGAATTATACTCGCCTTGTGTTCTTAATTTAGCAAAGAAGAGATTAATCCCACATACTTAGTCTAAACACAGGTCAAACTACTTTGAAAGGTTATGGGATAACTAAAGAAGACATCTTTAATCAAGACCAGGATAAGGATTTGGTACATGATGATTATGACAATCATTGAGTCATCATCATTTGGAATCTAATATGTTCTTTTCAAATCATGCTAACTCATATGAGGTGTGTTTAGAAACTTGGATGATCCAAATGAGTTTGAAGTCAAAGATGCACCTTGTTTGAAGAAGAGATCATCAACCATCGATGAACTTAAAGAAATTAACTTAAGAAGAAGATCCACAACATATATTAGTTCCTTATTGAATGAAGAAGAAACCAATGACTTAGTTAGGCTATTGATGGAGTTTAAAGACTGATTTGTATGGAGTTATGAAGAAATGCTTGATTTGTCTCCTAACATAGCAGTCCACAAACTAGTAATAGAACCTAATGTTAACCCTATCAAGCAAGCTCCTAAATTCATGCGATTAGATAATGAATAATAGGTCATTTTTGAAGTTAAGAAACTGATTGATACTAGCTTTATCATGGAAGAAAAATATCCTACTTGGTTGGCCAGTGTCATTCCAGTTAAGAATAAGAACGGTCGAATTCACATATACATCGATTTTAGGGTTCTAAATAAAGCATGTCCAAAGGATGAATTTCCACTTCCTATACCAGAACTGATGGTGGACATTGTCTCATCTCATGCAGTCTTCTCTTTCATGGATGGGTCATCTGGCTACAACCAAATTAAGTGGCCCCCGAGGATGAGAGAAATACTACATTTCAAACCTCGATCAAAATCTATTGTTATAAGGTAATGCCTTTCGGCCTTAAAAATGCCAGTGCTACATACCAGCGGGCCATGACTGGATCTTCAATGAACTCATTCATCATCAAGTTGAATGTTATGTTGATGATCTTATAGCTAAAAGTAAATAAAAGAAAGACCAACTCTTTGACTTGAGAGTAGTTTTTGAATGTTTAAGATAATTTAACCTTAAAATGAATCTCCTGAAGCATGCATTCAGAGTAGCTTTAGGAAAATTACTTGGGTTTGTTGTTTGGCACCGTGGGATAGAAATATATTCAGAAAGGCTATCATAGAAATGCCACCCCATAAAAGTCTAACTCAACTTAGATCATTTCAAGGGAGGTTGGTGTATCTAAGACGCTTCATTTCCAACCTATCAGGGAGATGTCAGCCATTTTCAGCACTTGTCAAAAAGGATGCCAAGTTCAAGTGGGATGATAAGTGTCAGCATACTTTTGAAGACATCAAGCACTACCTAATGACACCACCAGTTCTAGCAGCCCCTATCCCAGGCAAGTCACTCATACTATATACTATCACATTAGATGACTCCTTCAGCACTTTGTTGGCCCAAGGCAATGACGAAGGGAAAGAAAATGCACTCTACTATCTTAGTCATCATCTAATCCCTGCTGAGGCAAACTATCCACCCATTAAAAAGCACTGCCTTGCTTTAATCTTTGCATCCCAAAGCTCATACTTTCTCATAAGGTGAATCTGATCTTTATGATTAATCCACTGTAATATCTCATGACATAGCTGACACTATCCAGATGATTGAAGCTTTGGTCTATGATTTTATCACAATTTGACATCACTTTTGTACCCCTCTGTGCGATGAAAGGACAGGCACTAGCAAATTTCCTAGCAGCACACCCACTTCCTGTTGATTCCCACTTAGTGATGACCTCCTTGATGAATAAATCATGAACTTATGGGACACTAGCATTCACCATTGGGATATGTATTTTGATGGTGCGACTTCCTTTCAAAAGGGAGAAGAACCACGATCTACTCTCCTAGAAAAGGCATGGGTAGGAATAGTTCTCCTAACTCCAAATCGTGATGTGATGAGATTCTCATATCATCTGTCCAATCCATGCACCAACAATGAAGCTAAATATGAGGCTTTGATTGTCGATCTGCAGTTAGACATTACATTATGCGTCCAGGGCATCAACATCTTTAGGGATTCTCAATTTATTATCAATCAAATTGCTTAGTCTTATAAAATTCTAAAGCCTAAGCTCCATCATTACCATAAGTACACTATGGAGTTATTGGCCCAAATCCTAGAGGTTACCATCTATAAGATTTCTCGAGGAGAGAATGCAGTAGCAGATGCATTGGCCAAGCTTCCCAAAGATTTCTCGAGATTACCATCTATAAGTTTTTGCACACCGATGAGCACCTTAGGTTGATTAGTGTTCACTATGTTGATAGTGACCCACCCGGTGGATACACTACTCTTGGCAGATGTAATACTGTTACGCTTTCTCCCAGAGTTGGCCACCATATACCTATAGCTTTCCTTTATAGGATCCTGGATAACGCCCCTAGTAGTACCTCCCATGTGGGTACTCTATTTAGATCACATCCTTAGCGACCCCATTTAGACACTACTCCGGTTACTCTTGGATTAGACAGTCCCCCTATGGTGAAATTTTCTAAGAGATTTCTAAAGAGAATGTATACTTCCATCTCCACTCTATGCGGGATAAAATGAAGATAGAAATATACTTCTCTTTTTATGCATTTTGAGATCACGTAGATCTGCAGATGTTCTTATTAAGGGTGATCGGGTACGACATTGAGGAGAGGTGTATTATCTCAAAAGATAGAAATCATCACCCTACAATGGACCTGATCACCTCAACAATGACTTTAAGGACAATGGGTCTGCATAGGTACCAGAGATTATTCCCTTATTTTACATGAAAAAGTAAAGTAGGGTTTATTTTAAATCGGGTTCATTAAGTTCCTATAGGGGCAAGCCCCTATAGTTAATTACATCCTAAGGAAGAAGATTTCTTAGGAATACCCTCGATTAAGGTAAATGATCATTGTCTCCAAAGATTTCAATAGGTAGGACTATCAATTGATTAGTTTATTTTTGAATGATCAAGTGGGATTGATCAAAGAGAGAGAGAGAGAGAGTTATTATCGAAGGAAAATGGAACTGAGTAGGGGATGTTTAGGATACTAGGAAGCCTAGTAAACATCCCAAACTTATCTTATGGTTGAGCTTTACATTTTTTGAAATTGAGTTATTTTATTTGAGTTGAATTTTTATTATAAGTTTAAGGCTTATAATTCTACAATACAAGGTTATGGAATTGCCTAAGAGGTGAGGATTTATGCTTATGGCCCATAGAAGGAAGAAGCAACCTCAAAACCTAAATCTAAGGAGCTTTGGTGAGGGCCAAAAGCATAACTTAAATCTAAAGAAAAAATGAGTATTTGATTTGCCTCCATAAAAGAGGACAAGCCACCGACTGCTTGGACTTACAACCGCCTAGGGGTGGCCGTTAACTAACTCCTCCAATGATTTTAAATTCATGTAGGCAAGTCATATGCTTTATGCAAGATAGCTAAGCTGTTATAGAAAGAGACTAAGTCCTTAAACTCACTCCCTAAGAGACTAGATCATGTAAGGGCATGAAAAATGACCTAGATCTAATGCAAAATATATTACATGTTATTTTAAATTTTGGACAATCATTTTACTCAGGCTTATAGGATTCATATGCCTAATGCATGAGAAGTAAAATTATTGGCCAAAATCAATGAGAAGGGAGGAGGTGTGTTTTCACCATGGCTCTCAAAGGTCAAGCCAAGTTTCTCTAGCAAAGGTGGAAGCCCTCCAATCAAGAGTGTAACAATATGCTTTTATGCATGATGTTATAAAAGAAATACTCATCCAGCTAAGGAGTTGCTAATTCTTTTATCTTGATTTTAACTTAGGCTTTAAATGAGGTTATGAGTTATTTATTTTAATTTTGAGGTGATTAATTTGGTATAAGATTTATTTTCTCCTAAGAGCCTAATCATCATCTAGGCCATACATCAAGCAAAGAAGAAACTAGGAAAACATGTCATATTAAAGCACAAGATAAACAAAACATCAATAATTTTATAAAGCTAGCACAAAAGAATAAAAGGCCATTTGTGGTTGGGCACCACTGCACAAACCTGAAAAAAAATTGGGTAGCCGAGATCTATCCTTATACAATCCGGATTACAAATGAATTAATTTACAATCAAGTAAGGAAATTCATATTACAGGGGTATTCATTCTTCTTTCTTCTTTTCGTCTTTCTTCTTTCTTCTTTCTTATTTTTTCTTTCTTCTTTCTTCTTTGGTTCCTTCTTTTGAATGATTGAAATGTGGATGCTCCAAAGGCTTCACATGGTATATAAGATGTAATCTTATGACTAATGCTCATCTTAATCCCCCATAATATTCATTCCAAAATCCTAATTGCAAAAATTACATGAAAAGGAAAAGTAAATCTAACTAACACCTGTAAAACAGAGATTAGAAAAACAAACCATACAAATCTCAAGCATGTATATTAGACTTAGCACCCCACACATGGATGACCAAGTCCACCAGGCCAATTGGATTATCCTTAGGAGTACAAGCACCTATACATCAAAAGCAGTTATAATTTTAATTATTACAGTGTCCCTTAAGCATAATTCCCTGCAAAAAATAATGATTAGACTAAATTATCGCCAACATAAGAAATCAACCTCAGGATAGAAGAAAATTCTCACTCAACATACATCAGTTTGTTGCTGAATGAAGAAGAAACCAATGACTTAGTTAAGCTATTGACTAAGTTTAAATACTGCTTCGCATGGAGTTATGAAGAAATGCCTAGATTATCTCCTAGCGTTATGTCCACAAGCAATAGACCTAGCGTTTATTAAGCAAGCTCCTAGCATGGAATTATGAACACGGTCATTTTAAAGTCAAAAAATTGATCGAAGTTGGTTTCATCAGGGAAGAAAAATATCTTACATGGTTAGCTAGTGTCATCCCAGTTAAGAAGAAGAATGGCCAAATTTGCATTTGAGTTGATTTTAGGGACATAAATAAGGCATGTCCTAAGGATGAGTTTCCTCTTCCTATACCAGAATTAATGGTGGACATTGCCTCATCTCATGCAGTCTTCTCTTTCATGGATGGGTCATCTGGCTATAACCAAACCAAGATATCACCTAAAGATGAAAGAAACACTGCTTTTCAAACCCCAATCGGAATCCTCTATTATAGGGTCATGTCTTTCGGCCTTAAAAATACCAGTGCTACATACCAACGGGCCATGACTCAGATCTTCAATAAACTCATCCATCATTAGGTTTAGTGCTACGTTGATGATTTAGTAATCAAAAGTTTAGAAAAGGAAGACCATCTCTTTGACTTGAGAGTAGCTTTCGAACGGTTAAGATAAAATAACCTTAAATTGAATCCCCTGAAGTGTGCATTCAGAGTAGCTTTAGGAAAATTCCTTGGGTTTGTTGTTCGACAACGGGGAATAGAAATAGATCCTGAAAAGATGGAAGCTATCTTAGAAATGCCACCAGTGGTCATTTGTTTTAATTTTTAAGTTGGGTAAAAAATTTATTTTTCTCCAAAGAGCCTAATCCTCATCCAGGCCATACATAAAGCAAGGAAGAAACTAGGAAAAATATTCCACTTAATTCACAAGTTAAACAAACATCAATCAATTTATAAAACTAGCGCAAAAAGAATAAATGCCCATTTGTGGTCAGGCACCACCGTACAAACTCGAAAATATCAAATGTGGGTAGCCGAGCTCTACCCTTATACAACCTGGATTAAAAATGAATTAAATTACATTTAAGCAAAAGGAATTCATTGTTGTGGGGGTCTTCAAGCTTTGTTCTTCTTCCTTCTTCCTTCTTTCTTCTTTTCTTTTCTTCTTTTGCTCTTCTTTGGATCTTCCTTTAGATGGTTAGATGGTAGATGCTCCAAGGCTTCACATGGTGCATAAGATGAAGTCTTATAACCAATGTTCATCCTAATCCCCCATAACAAATCATTCCAAATCCTAAATATATAAATTTTTACATGAAAAGGGAAAGTATAAATCTATCTAACACCTGCAAAATAAAGGTTAGTCAAATCATACCATACAAATTCCAAGCATGTATATTGGACTTATCACCCCACATGGGTGACTAAGTCCACAGCCTATGGATTATGCTAAGGGGTATAACCTACAAGCAAGAAATTTATTTTATTTATGATAGCGCCCCTTTTGCACAATCCCTTGCAGAAAAGAATAGTTAGACTAAGCACGTCCTACCATTCATTCTATGAGCATACACCCTAACATCCAATCTAGAACATTCATCACAAAACAAAACATAAAAGTAAGCCATTCACCGACCTAACCTAAAGCTAAAAGTGGTGACTGAGGCTAATGCGTGTGTTTTGAAGGTTTGTGTGGCATGCTTAGTTAGGATTTTAAGTTTGAATTTTCTAAGTGTGAAAGACATGTTCAACTTTGAGGAGGGCTTCATTTAAGTTGTTTAGTGACTTTGGGTTATTTTTATTTCACATTTTAATTTGATTTGAGTGAGACCTTCAATTAATTACTAAGTTATGAAGAGAGAGAAAGGGAACTTCTTTCCTTCCCTAATCTTAATTTCTAAGGTAAGTTCACATTTTAATTTCATTTTGTGAATGTTTTGATTAAATCTTTTAATTAATTCTAAGTTTAGATCAACCCTAAACAAACCTATCCAAAAAGAAAGCATTTTAAGATTAAGAAAAAATGAATCAAAATTCACATAGCATATATTAATTCAATCTTTCCCAACATATATAACATGCATATGGATGGACCCTAAGCATATCTATACATAAAAATGAGATAATTAACACACTTAATGATGCATGCTAAGTAATTCATTTAAGAAAATTTAGAAGTTTTAGATGCATGAATTTTCTTAAGTAGAAAAACTTTCTTTCTCCAAAATTTCACATAGCATGAAAGTAGAAAGGCATAAGTGAGTATACATTGTTAACGGAGGTGTAAGGTACCGAGGGCTACTTAAATCCTCACAGGGTTGTCCGGACTAATATACCATTTTCCTTAAGTACTAACATGCATATAAAAGAAATAAAATGGAGAAGAATATCAAAAGTTTACTTAATGGTTTCATTTTTTGGTTATGCAATTTATTCATGCAAGTGTAAGCACTCCTTCTTAAGTGAGCATTGAGATGAATAGGGTTTGGAATTTAGTAAGTGTTGGGTTCTTTTCAAATGAACCCTACACTTTACTAACCCATATTCAAAACTATGCTAACCTAAGAAAAGAAGGAAGGGATACACTAAACATGTTTTATAATTTCATCACATGAAAGCTTATAATTAGAATATAAGAATAGCACACTTTCAGATTAGATGTTACATTTATAGATTTTTAAATTACTTTGGATTTAGTAGTGATACTAGCCACTCATATTTTACTTTAGCTAACTCATGGACATTTGACATAAAGTAAACAATTTCCATTTAAATTTTTGAAAACATGAAATCATGGATGCATAAGTCATATGGCATACAATTTAATATGTTGGGAAAGATCTAAAGCAATGTAATCACATGAGTAAACTCACTTTACTTAATTCATAAAGACAGCCATAAAGAATAAGAAAACTTATAATAAATCAAAGTGAATTTCAAAAATGATTTTTTTTATTGAAGTTTGATTTAATTTTAAAAGGGTGAGATTGGTTTGCTGCTCCTAACCCATTCCCACATGTATTATGTATCTTAGTTTAATTTTTAGATAATTACATCTATTTTTAAGTGTTGATTAAGTTAAGGTATGTATTAAGTGATTTAACTAACCCTTACCACCTTAGAAAATTAACTTAGGTAATTATGAGCCAATGAGATGACATAAAACTCACAAGGTATGTAAATTTGCAATGCACCTAGTAATGAAAAGGTCTAATGCAATTTGGCTCACAATTAAAAGCTAATTAAACTAAGAGATTTTAGCTTAAGTACTTTTAAAACACCCCTTCACACTCATGAAAGGAGGTTTAATTTTCTTAATTAGACTTAGGCTATTGAACACCTAAGTATCTACCCAAGGTAGATTAATTAAGTTATGGAGATTTTTAGAATTTTTTGAAAATTATTTTGAAGGGTAATTAATGGGTTAACCCTTAATTAAAAGGAGAATAAAGAAATACAAGGGGGTTTAGGGAATAGCTTAGGGGAAATGCCCCAAAATTATTCCCTAAAACCTCTATTCACTGGATATAACCTTAATCCAACTTAAACATAGGGAAAATCCACTATTTACATTTTAATTACCCTGAATTACATGAAATGGGTAATTAGGGAATGAGCTAACAATTTCCCTAATCAAGGTCTCAATAAATCTCAAGCAAATTAGGAGAGGTAGAGGTCATCCCCTAAAATGTTCCCTAGAAGTTTGAGATTAATTGGTGGATTAATTAGAAAGTAATTAGCTAATTACCATTCCCAAAGAAACCCAAATTTAGAGAAGAAGGAAAATTAAAATGTTTTGAAAATAATTTTAAAATATTCTAGATGAAATTATGTATCTAAGGAATTTTTCTTTTTATTTTTAAAAATTTTCTATGAAGAGTTATAAATTTTAGAAGCCATAAGTATTAATTGGGAAATTAATTAGTTAATTAACTAATCCCACTTAATCCCCCACCCGTAGTGCGGCGCATGGCGGTGGCGGTCAGCATGCTTTACACGCGTCATGCCGTGAGCCTATACTTAACTTGTCACTCAATAGAGGCGGCGATGGCGCACACGTCTTTACCCTTAGCCGTCCGATCAAAGATCTGATGTTAGAGGATAAACCCACGGCTTAAAAAGAGAAAATGATTTCTAAAATGTGGGGAATAATCTTAGCCATCCATCTAAACACGCATGGATGGGCGGCTGAGATTGGATGGGTTCTTCCTTGAGGAGGAATGTGAACCATTGACAATCTCAGGGAAGATCCAAGCCCGATCCTGGATTCAAACAAAATTCAACACACCATCTAGGGATAATGGCTAAGATCCATGAATGAAAATTCACTACAAAGAACTTAGCTAGAGGTGGTGAAAATTCACCTCGTGGAGGTGATCGAGATGCTAGATGAGGGTAAGTCAGTGGAGATGAAGCCACATTGAAGTTCTAGCTCTTGAGGTTGAGTGGATGAGTGGATGGACCAACTCCCTTCCACTTGCGGCTTTGATTGAATTGATCCCCCACTTTGGGAACTCAATTGAATGCTTAGGCAAGCTGTCCTGGATGATGAGTGTAGAAGGAATTGAGTGAATCAAGTGGAGAATTGAATCAGGTGAGCTCCCATTTTCACTTTTAAAATGGAAGATGAAATCCAAACTTCTAGAGGCCTTGGGAAAGCTCTCTGATGTTCTACAGGTTCAATCAGGTGAGTGTCTTGATTTCAGTGAATTAGGGGAGTATATCTCCCCATGCAATCAGATGTAAACCATTCATGCCATTTTGATCAATTGAGTGATGGGTTGTTTGGTTAGAGTGTGCACATGGTTGGTTTGGCCGAGGAGTGGATTTATCCCATGTGCATCAATTGAGGTTTGGGGAGTTTGAAATTTCAATTTACTATGGGTTGGGTTTGGTCCGCCAAATGGGTTGACCCAAACCCATTGGGTTGGGTGCACCACTCATCCAGTCCCCTTGAGCTTTTAGGAAAGCCTCAGTGATTGTGATGAGTGCATGACCAAAATACCCATGGGCTAGAAAATTTGTTCTATGGCCTAGGGGTATAATGGTCATTTTGCTATTTTTCAATTTGGGTATGTTTGGTATGTTGAGAAAATAGGTTGGCCAAGTTTCAATGGATTTGGAATCCATTTGATAGGGTTTGGCTCATGTTGACCCATTTAGGTCAAAATGGGTCAACTTGGGTCAAGTTGACCAATTGGTCAAATTGGGTCAAACCAAGGGTTGGGTCAAGTTCATATGACCATTTGAAATGTTTTGGTGCCTTTGGTTTGGTTCAATTTGGTATAGGCTTGGTTTTGGCTCATATGACTCTTTTAGGTCAAATGGGTCAAGTTGACCTATTTGATTTGACCTATTTGGGTTAGGTCAAGGGTAGGTTTAGGTTTGGTTGGTCATATGGAGTGGATTGGTATCTTTGTTTCCAATCAATTTGGGTTAGGTTCAATTTTGGCTCAACATGACCCCTTTGGGTCATGTTGGGTCTAAGGTCAATTGGGCTAGGTTGGGTCTAGTTGGCCAATTGAGGCTTTGGTCAAGTTCCACAAGTGATTTGGATGGACTTGACCCATTGGTTTCAATCAATTTGGCTTAGATCAAGTTTTGACACATTTTGACCCTTTAGGTCAAAATGGGTCAACTTGGGTCAAGTGAATAATGGGCTAGGTTAGCTCAAATGTTGACTTGGTCAAGTTCAAACATAGGTCATGAGTGAACTTAGATCAATGGTTTCAATCAATTTGGCCTATGGTGGATTTTTTATGTTAGGTTTCATTTTAGGTTAAGTGTTGACTTGGTCAACCCTTAGGTTTGACTTGGTTTGACCCAATTTGATTGATTGATCATCCCATGATGATTGTTGATCATGATGAGAGGGATATATGAGTTTGGTTCAATCCAATTTGGTTAGGATCAAAGTTGGCTCATAAGGGTACTTTAGGTCACTTTGGGTCAAGTGAGCCTGGGTCAAATGGCTTGGTCAAAGCTTGATTTGAAGTTGATTGATCTTGTATATGGACTTATGATTGAAATATAAATCCATTTACAAGTGGTTTGAAGTCAAATGGATTTTGATCCATTTGAAAATTTCATATTCAAAGGAAGAATATGAAGAGTTTTGGGTTTGATTTTTTGATTTGGGTTTTGATTGAAGGATTGAAGTTTGGATTTATATATGAGCTCATGATTGTAGGATTGATTGAACCATGAGAGAAAATCAAGTTTGGCTTGATTTGAAATTGATTTTGGCTAAGTTCAAGATTTTGACTTGAAAGGCTTAGATTTGATTTTGAGTTGATTTGAGTTTGATTTTGGAGTTGGTTTTGATTGTTTGAATTTATATTTCATTATATATGTGAATATAAATGAGAATATAAATTGATCATGAAAATTTCAAGATTTGAAGAGTTTAATCATGATTTGAAGTTAAATCCATTAAAGGAATTTAAAGGATTTAATTGAATTTTTAATTTGAAATTTAATTTTTGAGTTGGATTTGATTGATTTATATTTATATTTCATTTATATATGAGAATATAAATGAGAATACAAATATATTTTGAGAAAATCCCATGAGTTTGAAGTGGTTTGATCAAAGTTTAGGTTAAATCCATTAATGAAAAATTAATGGATTTAAGGGAATTTCAAGCATTTTAATTTGGAATTTAATTTTTTTGGGTTTATTGATTTATATTTATATGAGATATATAAATGAGAATATAAATTGATTTTGAAAATCCCAAGGTTTGAATAGGTTTGATCAAGTTTGGTTGATTTTGGCTAAGTCCTTTAATGGAAAATTAAAGGACTTAGAAAATTTTCATGAATTGATTTGGAATTTTGAATTTGATTTGATGGATTTGAATTTATATTTCATATATATATATATATGAATATAAATGAGAATATAAATGTATCATGAGAAAATTTCAAAAGGTTTGAATAGGTTTGGATCATGATTTTGGCTAAGTCCATAAAAAAAGGGTTAAGGACTTAAGAAATTTTGACTTAAGAATTTTGATGGATTTTGATCATGGCTTTCAATCATGGACTTTGATCAAGGATTTCAATCATGGATTTGGATCATGGAATTAATTTAGAGTTTGGGAAAGTCATGTAGAATTGATTTGGAGTTTGACTTGAAAGAAGGAAAGTGAGGAATGGCTTAAGCTAAAGGGTAGGAAATTTTCTAACACCCCTAAGGCATGACTTATTCTATAGCTAGCTCTTCTAAGTCTTCTAGGGATAGGGGAGTGTCCACCTAATCACTAGATGTGTCTTAAGACTAGGAACTCTTAAAGTCTAAGAGAATCTATGTAAGATGGAGTGTTGAGAACTCATTCTAAAATGAGGTCAACAAAGGCAATAGGTGTGGTGTGGCCGACCATGAACACAGTATTGGTGATCGAAATGATCAACAACAGAGAGATCACAACATAAACTATCTATCCGAGGAAAAGAAATATCCAGCTAGTGCAATGTGGCTCTACTTATGTCCAAGACATAAGAGAGGGAAGAAATCCACTAAGGGATAGAGTGTGAACCTTCCACTAGGAAGCGGTTCAAGTCATCTACAAAGATATGAAAGGTTTGATTTGATTTGAATCTCACTAGAGAGATCTCCAGGGGAGAGGTTGTTGTTTCAAATTTTGTTAGGTTTGAATTTTTTAGATGAACCTGTTGGTTTGCAATGGGTTGTACTTGAATAGAGCCATGGAGGCTAAGACCTAATTGATTTACCAATCCAAAGGGGTAGTCTACTACATAGTAGGACTAACCAGGGATGCCTTTTTGGTATATAGTACTAGGAAGAAAGTGTGGTAGACTTACATCCTCAAGTAAGACCATTCGGGGTAATCTAAGATAATTGAACCCAACCTAGGTGACTATTGAGTGAATGCCATTGGGGACTTAGATCAACTCAAAGATAGTCAAGATTGATTTCATTTTTGTTTATTTGATTATTTTGGATCCCATGGGTTTGATGACCTTGAGTAGGGCCATGGAAGCCTAGACCTAACTCATTTACCAATTCAAAGGGAGTAGTCTACCAACCACAAGGTAGGACTATCCAACCAAGGAGAAATGCCTTTTGGTATACAATGGTCAAGTCTTAAGAAGAAAGCGAGGACTCACATCTTTAGAAATAAACCAGGGTGATGGGTTGCTTTGGGTAACAACCGACTAGAGGACTATTGAGTGAATGCCATCAGGGGACTTAGATCATCTCAAGAATAGTCAGAGATTAATTTCATTTTTAATTTTGTTTTGATGGATTCCATCAATTTGCGATGGATCGAAGGAGCTTATAAAGCCTAGACTATCTATTCTTGAACCAAAGGAGTAGCTTCCGGTTGATGGGAGAACTATCCAACCAAAGGAGTGCCTTTATTTGCAATGATCAATTGAAGGGAAGAAAGCAGGGGACTCACATCTTCCTAGAAAAGACCGGGGTGATGGTTGCTTTGGGCAATAAATCAAACGACACGGCGATCGATTTGCGATAATCATGCTAGAAAGAATGCATCATAGTCTTATATCTTTCAAAGTGGAATGATTGTCGGGGTAACCTGCTTGTGGAAAAATAGATTGAACCTAAGGGCGGTGAGTGAGTACACAGGGATTTATCTCACTCGTAGTCGTAATTCTATAGGGAGTTCTCACCCCACAAGATAGGATGCACTTGGGAAAAGGGGCCCCTTGGGGGCTTGAATCCTAATCTACAAGTGAATTAATTTTTATTTGTTTATTATGGACCCTGTTAGTTTATGAGGGATCAAATTGAGAAGGAGATTATATCAGCCTAGACCTACCTCAGATTTACTGAACCAAGGGAGAGTTTATGCATCCGATGAACAAATTCTCCAACCACAGAGGTGGCTACTAGGAAAGGGAACTGTCCAATCCAAAAGTAACCCAGGTAGTGTCTAAATGGGGTCATAAAGGACTTGATCCAAATAGAGTGCCCACAGGGGATGGGGCCGGTAAGGGCTTAATCCAATCCCCTGGAGAAAATGACATGGCTAGTCATAAATTCAATAGGTATTCGATGTCCAACTCAAGGAGAAAGCATGGGGACTCATATCGCAAGAGTGGTGTACTCACCGGGGAGTCATGCATAGCAACATCAACCAACTAAGGTGCATCAATTTGCAATCATCCTAGGAAGAAAGCTGGGGACTCACATCCTCATATAGTGGGCGATTTGATAGTCGTCTTGCTCGATGTGTGTTATCCGACCTAGGCTACTGAGTGAATGCCATTGGGGACTTATATCAAAGTAGTCAAGAGGAAAGGAGCCTGGGACTTATCTAAACCTCAAATATACTCAACCTAGTTAGAGCATGATGGCTAGTTCAAGAAAGCATGGGGACTCACATCTTCTTAAACAAAGTCAACATGAGGTAGCTTCTTTGGGCGTGAAGCATACCATACTAATCAAGAACTCTTTGGTTTGCAAAGGTCAAGTTAGGAAGAAAGTGCAGGGACTCAGATCCTCCAAGCAAATGACCACCATGGAGACATACTAGCGAGGTAGCATGTACACCTGACCTAGAGCAGCTAATGAGTGAGTGCCATAGGGGGCTTGCTCCAACATCAAATAGCTTGAGACAAAAGATTTGTGTTTGTGTTTTTGCATGTGTTAAAAGGAATAGGACTACCTTAAAACATGCTAGGGAATTATAAAATGATGCCATGGATGGCAACAAGAATTCCCACTAAGAAAGGATGTCGTTTGGGTTCTCGCACACCTAACTTAGTTATGCTAATTGAAATAAGATGCCTCTTGGGTTCTCTTGCACCTATTCTAAAAGCGACAGGAGATTGTGTTTGTGTTGTAAAAGAGGAATATGATGCCACTAGAGGACTCTTACACCTACCCTAAACATGTCAATGCAAATTCACAAGACAAGCAAACAACACTTTGAAAAAAGAGAAGATTTGATGAATGGAATCAGATTTTGTTATTTTTATTAATGATTATTTTCAAACAAGTTTTGTTTCATGGGTAATATTTCATTAGATAGAGCCCATTAATTGGAAGCATCGGGTGTTCCCCTTTACAATCAATAAACTGATAAGATCCTCCTTGGTAGGCCTTCTCTATGACATAGGGGCCTTCCCAAGTGGGTTCAAACTTGCCTCCCATCTTTTGATGCAAACAATTGGTCTTAGACTAACACAAGTTCTCCTACTGAAAGACCTAGGCACAACCTTGTTGTGAGCTTGAATCAATTTGGCCTTGTACAACTCGAGATTCTGGCATGCCCGTAGGTGAATTTCCTCCAAACCTTTGAGCTCTTCTAACCGCAACTTTGCATTCTACTCTATAGTAATCTTGTTACCCAATGCTATCCTTAGTGAAGGGAGTTGAACTTCTAATGGAAGAATGGCTTCAGACCCATACACTAAGGAAAATGGGGCGGACTGAGTTGGAGTTTGGTATGTGGTGCGGTAAGCCCTCAAGGCTTCAATCAACCGCTCATTCCATCTTTATTATCAGAGAGTCTTCTTAGTATCGGATGAGAGTTTTGTTGAATGCTTCGCTAAACCATTATCTCAGTAGTAGATGGTGGAGTATCTCCAATCTATACCATATATCTTCTAGAAAGCGTTGATCTTCATGCTTTTGAATGCAGTACCATTATCAGACATAATTCATCATTGCAACCTGAACCTATATACGATATGGTTCTTGAAAAACTGAAGCACATGGTGAGATGTGATCTCTCTGAGTGGGATCGATTTCTCCCATTTGGAAAAATAATCGAAAGCAATTAAGATGAATCGATGCCCCTTGGAAGAAAAAGGATCGATCCGACCTACAATGTCGGTACCCCAATACTCAAATGACCATGAAGCCAAAGTAGGGTGTAGAATGTTGGGTGGTTGGTGGAGGACCACAATGTGCACCTGACACTAATGGCATCTCCTAGCTACGTCCATGCAATCTGTGATTATAAAAGGCCAGTAGTATCCAAGTCTTTTGATCTTTGACTTCATCTTCAACGATGATGAGCTCCACAGACCTGAATGTACCTCAGTTATAATGCCATGGGCTTTGTGTTTGTCTAAACAATGTAACCACATTTGGTCAAAGGACCACGATAGGGTGCCATCAACAAGAGCATGGAAAGAGCTCTATTTCACGATGGGCTTGAGATTTCTCTTGAGGTAGTTATGTTCAAGTAATCTATGAACGCCTTAACCAGCCTCCTGTCCATTTTGGCAATGGCAACCTCCCATTCTAGTGAAAGTCTCTCGATGAGTTTTGAATCAATAAGGGATAAGACTTGTCTATTTTAGACCCTTATTTAAATGGACTCATCTTTCGGACATGCCAACTCTTTGGCAAGTTTTGCCAAGGCATCCACCGCTCTGGGAACCTTGTAGATGGTAGAATTTGGGCCAACAACTTTCATGGTATACTCATAGTAATGATGAAGCTTGGGATTGAGGACCTAGTAGGACCCGATAATTTGGTTGATGACCAACTGAGAATCCCCAAAGATGATGATTCTCTTGACGCTGATAGTGATGGCTAACTCCAAACCAGCAATCAAAGCCTCATACTCAGCTTCATTATTGGTGTAAGGGTTGGGAAGATAGTATGAGAATATCATCACATCACAGTTTGGAGTTAGAAGAACTATTCCTACCCCTGCCTTTCTTGGGAAAATAGATCATGGTGCTTCACCTTTAAGAAAAGAAGTAGCACCATCAAAATACATCTCCCATCGATGGTTGCAGCCTCCCCCTAAGTTCATGATTTGTTCATCGAGGAGATAGTCACTAAGCAGAGAATCAACAAGAAGTGGGTGTGCTGCTAAGAAATTTGTCAATGCCTGACCTTTTATTGCACAGAGGGGTACAAATATGATATCAAACTGCGAGAGTATCATGGACCAATGAGCCAAACATCTAAAAGCATTGGTTGTGTCATGAGGTACTGCAGTGGATTGGTTCAAGAGATCAAGTTCACCTTATGAGAAAGCATGTAATGTCGTAGCTTCTGAGATGCAAAGATCAAAGCAAAATATTTTTTCAATAGGTGGATAGTTTAGAGGATCGATGAAGGTAGTAGAGTGCTTTCCTTCATCGTTGGTTTGGGCCAATAGAGCCGAGAGAGTCATCCAATGCGAAGTAAAGGATCAAGGGCCTGCCCGGGTTAGGGGCTATGAGAACTAGCAGCTTCACTAACTATTCTTTGATGTCTTTGATTACGTGTTGTCACTTGTCATCCCACTTGAACTTGACATCCTTTTTTGACAAGTGCTGAGAAGGGATTGCATCTCCCTGATAAGTTTGAGATAGAGCATCTTAGATACACCAGTCATCTTTGAAAGGATCTAAGTTGAGTTAAACTCTTGGGAGGTGAAATTTCTAAGATAGCTTTAATCTTTTCAGGATCTATTTCTATTCCCCCGTGTCAGAAAACAAACCCAAGGAATTTCCCAACTCCAAATGCACACTGGATTCATTTTAGGTTATATTATCATTCAAAACTACTCTCAAGTCAAAGATGGTCTTCCTTTTCTCTGCTACTTAGATCCAACATAGCACTCAACCTAATGATGGATGAGTTCATTGAAGATCCGAGTCATGAAGTATGTTTTCTAAAGGCATGACCCAATAATAGAAGATTCGATCGGGGTTGAAAGCAAGTGTTTCTTTCATCTTCAGAGACATCTTGATTTGATTATAGGATGATCCATCCATGAAAGAGAACACAACATGAGATGAGGCGATGTCCACCATTAATTCTGGTATAGGAAGAGGAAACTCATCCTTATGGAAAGCCTTGTTTAAATCCTTAAAATCAACACAAATGTGAATTTGGCCATTCTTCTTCATAACTAGGATGACACTAGCTAACCAGGTAGGATATTTTTCTTCCCTAATGAAATCAACATCGATCGCTTTCTTGACTTGAAATAAATTGTTGTTCAATTTCTAATCGCATGTGCCTAGGAGCTTGCTTAATAGAGGTAACACTAAGATCTATTGCTAGCTTGTGGACTGCAATGTCAAGAGATAATTCAGGCATTTCTTCATAACTCCATGTGAAGTAGTCTTTAAACTCAATCAATAGCCTAACTAAGTCATTGGTTTCTTCTTCATTCAAGAATGAATGTAAATGTCACAGGATTTTCTTCTATCTCGAGGTTGATTTCTTTAGCTTGTCAATTGTTGAATGATTTCTTTCAATTATTCTTTGACTTGGAGATCATATGAAGTTTCTAAACACACATTCTCATGAGAGTTGGGGATGTATGAAAAGAACCTTTCAGATTCCAAATGGTTGGAAACAACTAGGCAATAATCTTCTTCATTGACTAGACCCACTATGCCAAATTCTAGTTCTGCTCTTGATTGTGCTTCCTTGCCATTATTGTTCCATAATTTTTCAAAATATTCTAACATTTACTTGATGAGAACTAAACCTTTATGCATAAGATTTTGAACACAAGTGAGTAAAAGTCAAAAGGTAATTCCATTAATTCTTTAAAGTATCTTCCTTCTACGTGATGATGAATCTAAAAGAACCTCTTATACTTTAAGACTTAGGGACTTCCTTAACTATCAAACCTTCAACTTTCTGGTGTAAGTGAGGTAAGAGCTAAGGTTCTCAACATGCTCATAGTTTCACATAAACCAGATTAATACTTTGCTTTGTTTAGAGGCTGGTCTTTATCTCGCCGGATCAAAGTCACCTCCAATGGAACCCAAGAGGGGTTGGTATACTAATCACATTAGACTCATCCTCTGAGATTCCAAGTTTATGTGAATACAACTATTAACTGAACATGACCTCTATTGGCCAATTAGGGTCTTCCACCTCAAGAGTGCCGCTTACCTCACCCTCTCTTGGAGGTGCCATCCCACATGTCCATATGATGGAATGAACTGGGTGGAATGTGATATGTGATCCATTCTTCTCTTCCCTTTCTTGCTCAATTGGACTTTTCTTTTTCTTTTCATTTTATTTTATCTTTTCTTTTATTTCATTTTCTTTTGCTTTTGCATTTGCATTTGAATTTGTCAAAGTTCATGAGAAAGGGTTTTTTAAGGAATATAATAGGTTGCATCCTCATAGATCTAAACCTCTAATGAGAATGGCTTTTCATCCCACATGAAATTCAATTTCATCTTTTCAAACTTGATACACCAATGAAGGAGGATGGAACGATCTTATTCTATTGTATCCAAGGCACCAAGCAAAGCAAGTAAATGAAGTATTCAATCAATGATGTAGAACTTGGCTTCAGCCTTCCATCTCAATAGTAATACTATATAACCCAAAAGTCACTTGATCATTGAATCCTCTCAACATCATCTTATTTCCTCGAAGAGTAGAGATGTTGATCTTTAAATAGGCAAGGGTCTTTAGAATCATAATGTTTATTGATGCACCTAAATCCATGAGAACTCGCAAGTCCAACCTATCCATGTCGACAATGATGTATTGTGCTCTAAGTCCCCTAGAAGGTCTTCACAGAAGGTGATCCCAGCTGCAGGTGCTTCCTCACCTATAGCGGTCAAGAGCTAAGCATATTTTGGGATCAAGGAGGGTTTGATTATCTCATCTCTTTGAATAAGATAAGGGCATCATATATGCTTTGCTTGGGTGGAAACTTTCTAAGGTGAGAAAAGACACCCACCTTCCATGCATATCCAAGGGTGGAGCATCCTATGGAAGGGCTTCTGATATCGACCAAATGACTTGTTCCCTTATCTGAGGTGCCCCTAGGTAGAACCTGGCACTATGAGGTTGACTTGGGCAATCTCTAGAGGCCATGTGGTGGCAAGTTCTACCTTCACTTGAGGTCACCCTGCCTTCTCTTATGGGACTCTCAAAAGGATGAGTCCAGTCTATCTCCTTCTGTAGAGTTGGATGGTCCAACTCTAAATCAGAAGGAGGAAGATTGGAATTATTATAGTTTATTAGACTTGAAGAATTATCGCTAGGAATAGAAGAAGATAACTCATCAGAAGAGACATGGATGTAATTCAAATCAGCTTTACTCTTCAATTTCTTGGAAGTATTTGGAGGTACAAAGTAGAAGTCAAGTAGAGTGAGTGGAGTAAGGGATTTGATGCTCTTATCCGCTGATACAAGAGTTCTAGCTAAAGAAGAACTCCAAAAATGGAAGAAGTAAGTGTGGAAGCTACAATAGGTGAGTGGACAGTGGAGGCCGCTATGCTATCTGAGACGGTTGTTGTTGCATGCTGCCTTGGCTCCCACTTTCCTAGAGTCAGGCAACTTGCAAACCTTCCTTGGTGTTGGAGATTTGACTCAAGGACAAGAAAAGCTTGATCTTGGATAATCTTCTAGGTTATAGAAAGAGATGTCCCAACCTTCTTTATTTTAGTAGATCGCTAGTATCCCAAGGATTACTCTAAATGGAAGAGCCTCAAGATATTCTTTGATAATGAAAACACCTTCTGTGTTCAAGCCACCTTGAAAGTAAAGCAATCCTCCAAAATAAAGTTATGACTTTGCTATCTTCCTTCGGTCTCCTAGGCTCCGATAGCAAAAAATTAAATTTCTTTAAGAGATTCTTAAAGATTTCTTGAATACCTTCCTCTTAAAAGAATAAGGTTTGTTAAACTTATCTAATAGAGTAGGTGGGACATACCACCGGACAAAGATATGCATGCCACCAGTGGTGGTATGGCGATGGTTGTAATGCCTGGAGGCGAGGTGGAGGCACTACCCTATGGTGGCAAAGGAGGAGGAGGTTCCGAGGTGGGGTGCTCTCTGATCTCTAGTGGTAGCTTCCCCTTCCCACTCCTGCTTGCTTCCGGTTTCTATCATAAACCTTTGGGATTTCTCGCTTCCATGGAAAAGGTAAGTATTTCTTTTGTAGACTAGCCACCTTGTTGATTAGCTTCTCAAATATCTTTATGGTGAAGCCCTTAAGCATGAACGAGACCAGGCCATGGATATTCTTCAAGAGAATCTCAATGGCATCTTATTTAGACAGCTGTGGTTCACACTTTATACTCAAGTTGCGCCATCGAGGAATATAATCAACAAGTGACTTACCGGAGTGTTGTTGGGCTATAACAAGATCACCTACAATATCCCTTTACTGAGCTCCAGTAAATCTCTTGATAAAGAGTTGCTCTAACTCAAAAAATGTCCTAACTAAATTGTTGGGTAGTTCATCAATCAAAAGCAATACTCATACATATGAAAATCTAAAGATCATCCGCCATACCTAACAATAAAGATTTTATTTACTTAATCGCCATCAAAGCTCAAGGAAGGAGGCAAAACTCTATATGGATGGCACAATTCCTCTGGTAGTGTACCTTTGAAACCGATGATCCTCGTGAGCCGCTTCTTCACTGTGCTCAACCATGGTTTTCAACTCCTATATGAAGAATCCCAATTACCTTATAAACTAGTGCTACCTTGCTCAGAATGATCCTCTACCACTACCACTGTATCGTCAAGATATATCCATGTAGTCACCATCTCTCGCATCAGAATGGTGGAGTTGGTGAAGGAACCAACACGATGCTCGATGTCTCCACTCTTTCGCACATTAGGGCGAAGGTCAAGGTGAGAGCTCTACCACAATGGGTGGTGTAGGAGGAGGGATCTCTTGGTATAGCCGATCACCAATGGGTGCTTTCTCCCGGATGCCCATGGCCTTGGGCTAAATGGTGATGTTTGACCGGCGATGGTGGATGTGGTGAGCGGTGGGGTGGAGACACCACGACTTCTATGTGAGAGCTACCCTCGTGATGGTGGCACCGTGAGGAGGATACTCGCATGATCGTGCAGCGGTAAGATGGAAAGTGACCAAGCGTAGAAGCTGACCGAATAATCTCCATCGCTCTCTGCTAGTGATATGTGATGAATGGGCCTCACGGGCCCTCTCATGTCGAATCTGTCTCCCCACACTGTGAGGGATAATAGATTATAAATCAAACTGAGCACCGACACGAGATGCTGCTACTTGGCAAGAACATAGCGGCGGCATGACCTACTCGAGAAACTTGTTGTGTACAAGGAGGAGATGACGATCCCATCCTCTCTCTGATCTTGAGAGAGGATGAAACTGTCCATAACCGCAGATGTGATGACTCATATGTGACTCATCCAAGTGCTCTCCAACTCTCTTGCTATCCTAGTATGGAACCGCTTGACCATACGGTTTTTATTTCAACGCTGAGTGCGAGTAGGGTGAGATGAGTGTGAGCTAGACCTATACTCAAATGTAGGGGAGGCAATCCCTAAAACTAAGGGAGCCTTACCCTTGTAGGGTATAGATGATAGGGTGTTAGCTCACACCAGGGCAATGGGAAACTTCGAGGATTATCGGAAACTGTAATTGATCGCCAAAATTGAAATGACTACTATGGTACCACGCCTTTCCTCTTTAGTGAGAAAATCTAGTCGAGGGTAAGTCTATCGTGATGACGGCCGGCCACCCTCTTCCTACTAACTATTGTGAGGGGAATGCCTTCACAAGTAATCTTGGCTCCCTCAAATCCATGACCAAAGTGGATCAAATGAGTATGATACAAGCAAGGGAAGTCAGCCTGATCCAAGGTGAGGTCCATGCCATGAGGGAAGGTGTAGACAAATTTATGTGATCCTGCCATTATACTGACTGAAATTGACAACTGAAAATTGCACTAACTGAAAGAAATCTACAAATGAGAAACAAATCTTGTATCAATTTTTTATCTCCATAGATTTTTAATTTTCAGAATTCTGAAAATTTGAACCCCATCCAACAACTTGGAAGTGTTAAGTGGGGTCCAAATGAATTTGGAAAGATTGATTGAAAGAGGAATTTGAGTATGAATCTAAACTTCAACAAATTTGAGTATGTTGAAATATGGATTCAAGATTTTGATAAGATGCTTCCATAGGTTCATTTTATTTTGATTTTGAATTTTTTGTTTTGGATTTAGAGGACCCTTTCCTTTAACAAATTTGGTTATGTTAAAGTAAGGATCAAATTGATTTCGTATTGTTTGAAAGTTTTAGAATCTTCACTTACTTAACAAATTTAGGTATGCTAAGTAAAGTGAAAGTGATTGTTTCTTTTTGAAAATTTTATTTTGTTTTGATTTTGGAAGATTTGGAATTCTTACTCAACAAATTTTTGTATGCTAAGTAAAGAACCAAAGTGTGTTTTTGTTTCATTTCGAAAATAGGATTCTTAGCAAATTTAAGTATGCTAAGAAAATCCTAAGTGTTTCATTTGTTTGAAAATTTTGATTTTGAAAGGGTAGGATTCTTTAGCATATGCTAAGGGGATCCCAAGTGTTTTGTTTTATTTTGAAATTTTGAAAGTGGAGTTTCAACTTAGCAAATTTATGCTAAGGATGAATCATGAAATGGAAATTTCACTTAGCAAATTTGAGTATGCTAAATGAAATTCAAATGTGTTTAAAATTTTGATTTCATTTTGATTTTGAAAATGAAACTTCTCCAAATTTGGTATAAGGAAGAAGTTCCAAAGGTGTGTGAAATTTTATTTTTGAGTTTGGAAACTTTACTTAGCAAATTTGAGCTAGTGAAGTCAAAATATGTTTTGAAAAGTTTTGAACTTTGATTTGGAAATTTTATTTAACAAATTTAGGTATGTTAAATGAAGTTCAAATGTGTTGAAAATTTTGAATTTTGATTTGGAAACTCTACTTAACAAATTTAGGTATGTTAAGTGAAGTTCCAAATGTGTTTGAATTTTGAAATATGATTTTTTTGATTTTGGATTTGAAAACTTTAAGCAAATTTGATTATGCTAAGAAATTCCAAATGTGTTTGAAAATTTTGAAATATGATTGTTGATTTTGAATTTGGATATGAAACTTTACTTAACAAATTTGGGTATGTTAAAGTTCCAAAGTGTTTGAAAATTTTGAAAATGTTGATTTTGAATTTGGATTTGGAAACTTTACTTAACAAATTTGGGTATGTTAAATGAGGTTCCCAAATGTGTTTTGAAATTTTTTTGAAACATGAATGTTGATTTTGAATTTGGATTTGGAAGCTTTACTTAACAAATTTGGGTATGTTAAGTTTGGTTCCCAAATGTGTTTTAAAAACTTTTTTGAAATTTTGATTTTAGATTTGGAAACTTTACTTAACAAATTTGGGTATGTTAAGTGAGATTCCCAAATGTGTTTAGAATTTTGAAAATTTTTAGATTTTTATTTTGGAAACCTTACTTAACAAATTTGTGTATGTTAAATGAAGTTCCAAAATGTGTGTTTAGGAAGTTTTTGGAAATATGATTGTTGATTTTGAATTTTTGAAAAGAGGACCTCCATTCAACAAATTTAAGTATGTAGAATGGAGATTCATTTTATTTTTGAAATGTGATATTTTTATTTTGTGTGTGATTGTTGCTTTTTTTTGAAAGAGAGGAATTCCAACTTAAAGACAAATAGAGGACATGCTTAAGTAGAATTTCCTAAAATGATATTTCATTTTTAGTTGGAGATGAAATCTTCATTTAATAAACCTAAGCATATTAAATGAAGACGTTCACATGTGTTTTTTGAAAATTTTGATTTTGTTTATAAATGAACTTTCCATTCAATAAGTGTGAATGTTCAAGAAAATTCATGTGCTTTGAAAATTTTAATTTTGTTTAAAATGAACTTTCCATTCAATAAGTGAGTATATTGAATAGAAGAATTCATGTATTTTTGAAAAGTTTGATGATTATGATTGTGATTTTGGAAAGACATGATTGTTCATTTTATTTTAAAATGAAACCCTTCATCAAAGTGAATTAAAAGAAGATGTTCATTTGTGCTTTTGGAAAATGTTATTAGTTTTATTTTTTAAAATCCCTACATGTAACAATTTATGTGAATTGTTAAATGAGGGTGAAGAATTTTGTGGAAAGTTTTATATTAAGTTCAATTTTCAAAGAGGTGCTTTTTGAAAAGCAAAATTCTTTATGGAAGATTTATTATTTTAGGATGAATCTTTCCTTATCATGAAAATGGTAAGAAGGAAGTCTTTAAAATGGTTTTCTTTTTATTTTAGGTCTTTTCATTTTACCATCGGAGGAATCAACGGGGGCTTTAAGACTAATAAGGAATGTGGTCATAAAACCTAAAGATGTTGGCTAACTCAACCCAAGAATGAAATGAGCTAAGTGCCAATGGAAAGAAGATAGTTTACTCAAAGACAATGATCATTTACCAAAGATGGAGAGAAGAACAATCCTAAGTGGAGTCACCAAAAAAATCTATGGAGAAAAATTCCGGCACACATATTGGGAGTCACCTTCAAATCTGTTGGTGAAAGGAGATGCAAAACTATATATGTGAAAAATTCATCTTGGTAAGGTGCCACACAGATCCATAGATGTGCTTATTTAGGTGATTGGATACGTCATCAAGTTATAGTGTACTATCTTGAGAGACAGAAGTTACTACCCTTTAATGGAACCGATCACCTCAATAAGGACTCTTAAGGATGATGGGTCTGCATATGTACCAGAGATCCTTCCCCTACTTTACATGGAAAAGTAAAGTAGGGTTCATTTTAAATCGGGTTCATTAAGTTCCCTACAGGGGCAAGCCCCAATAGTTAATTACATCCTAAAAGATAGGATCCTTTCAGAAAACTCTCAATTAAGGTAAATGATAATTATCTCTGAAGATTTTAATAGGAAGGACTATCAATCGATTGGTTTATATTTTTTTTAAATATCAAATGAGATTGATTGAAAGAGGGAGTTATTATCGAAGCTAAAATGAGAATCAGTAGGAGATGCTCAAGATGCTAGGAAACCTAGCGAGCATCTCAAACTATCCTAAAATTGGGCTTTATATTTTAGAAATTGATTTAGTTTGTTTGAGTTGTATTTTTCATTAGAAATTTAGGACTTAAGATTCCTTAACACAAGATTAAGGAAATGCCTAAGAAGTGAAGAATTATGCTTATGGCCCACAAGGGGAGAAGCAACCTCAGAACCTAAATCTAGGGAGCTTCGGTGAGAGCTGGAAGCACTACCTAAATCTAAGGAGAAAAATGGGTAATTGGTTTGCCTCCACAAGAGAGGGCAAACCACCCGACAGCTTAGACTTACAACCGCCTGGGGGTGGCTGCCAACTAACCTCTCCTATAATTTTAAGTACATGTAGATAAGTCTTTATGCTTATGCAAGATAGCTAGGTTGTTTTATTTAGAAAGAGACTAAGTCCTTAAACTCACTCCCTAAAGAGACTAGATCATGTAAAGGGATATGCTTTAATGACCTAAATCTAATGCATTTCAAATTTCAATTTATTTCATTTTTGAACAATCAATTTGACTTAGGAGAATAGGACATTTTATGATAATGCATGAGAAATACATTATTGGCCAAATCCAGCTAGAATGTTTAGGAGGTGAGTTTTCACCACGACCCTCATAGGTCAAGCCGGGTTCTTTGGCAAAGATGGAAGCCCTCCAATCAAGAGTGAAGTAAGATACTGTTGTGCATGATATTATAAAGAAAAAAACTCATCCAGCTATGGAGTTTCTAATTCATTTATCTTGATTTTAATCCTAAACTTTAGGTGAGGTTATGAGTTGTTTAGTTTTAGTTTGAATTTTTAAGTTGGGGAAAATATTTATTTTTTTATAAAGAGCTTAATCCTCATCCAGGCCATACATAAAGCAAGAAAGAAACTAGTAAAAGCATGCCACTTAATGCACAAGTTAAACAAACATCAATCAATTTATAAAACTAGTGCAAAAAGAATAAATGGTCATTTATGGTCGGGCAACACCACACAAACCTGAAAGAATAGTTATACTAAGCACGTCCTACCATTCATTCTACAAGCATACACCCTAACATACAGTCTAGAACATTCATCACAAAACAAAACATAACATCAAGTCATGCACTGACCTAACCTAAAGCTAGAAGTGGTGACTTAGGCTAATGTGTGTGTTTTGAATATTTGTGTGGCATGCTTAGTTAGGACTTTAGGTTTGAATTTTCTAATTGTGAAAGACATGTTCAACTTAGAGGAGGGTTTCATTTAAGTTGTTTAGTGACTTTGGGTTATTTTTATTTCATATTTTAATTTGATTTGAGTGAGACCTACAATTAATTACTAAGTTATGAAGAGAGGGAAAGAGAAGGGAACTTCTCTTTCCTTCCTAATCCTTAAGTAATTTCTAAGGTAAGTTCACATTTTTAATTTTATTTAGGTGAATGTTTTGATTAAATCTTTAATTAATCCTAAGTTTAGATCAACTCTAAACAAACCTATCAAAGAGAAAGGCATTTTAAGATTAAGAAAAATGAATTAAAATTCACATAACATACATTACTTCAATCTTTCCTAACATATATAACATGCATATGGATGGACCTTAAGAATATCTATACATGCAAATGAGATAATTAACAAACTTAATGATGCATGCTAAGTAATTTATTTAAGACAATTTAGAAGTTTTAGATGCATGAATTTTCTTAAGTAGAAAAGGCTTTCTTTCTCCAAAATTTCACATACATGCATAAAAGTAGGAAAGGCATAAGTGAGTACAGTGCCATTGTTAACCAGAGGAGTAAGATACACAACATACTTAGGTCTAATTAAAGTCTCACAACCTTGGGGTTGTCCAGACTAATATACCACTTTCTTTAAGTACAAACATGCATATAAACGAAATAAAGTGGAGAAGAATATGCAAAAGTTTACTTAATGGTTTCATTTTTGGTTCATGCAATTTATTCATGCAAGTGTAAGCACTCCTTCTTAAGTGAGAGCATTGAGATGAATAGGGTTTGGAATTTAGTAAGTGTTGGATTCTTTTCAAATGAACCCTACACTTTACTAACCCATATTCAAAATTATGCTAACCTAAGAAAGGAAGGAAGGGCAACACTAAACATGTTTTATAATTTCATCACATGTAAGCTTATAATTAGGATATAAGAATAGCACACTTTTAGATTTGATGTTTCATTTATAGATTTTAAAATACTTTGATTTAGTGATAATATCACTCATATTTTACTTTAGCCAACACACATGCACATTTGACATAAAGTAACAATTTCATTAAAATTTTGAAAACATGAAATCATGGATGCATAAGTCATATGGCATACAATTTAACATATTGGGAAAGATCTAAAGCAATGTAATCACAGGAGTAAACTCACTTTACTTAATTCCTAAAGACATTCTTAAGAATAAGAAAACTTATAATAAATCAAAGTGAATTTCAAAAATAATTTTTTTAATTGAAGTTTGATTTAATTTTAAAAGAGTGAGATTGGTTTACTGCTCCTAACCCATAACCACATGTATTTTGTATCTTAGTTTAATTTTCAGATAATTAGATATATTTTAAGTGTTGATTAGGTTAAGGTATGCATTAAGTGATTTAATTAACTCTACCTACACCACCTTAGAAAATTAACTAAGTAATTATGAGCCAATGAGATGACATAAAACCCATAAGGTATGCAAATTTGCAATGCACCTAGTAATGAAAAGGCCTAATGCAATTTGCTCACAATTAAGTTAATTAAGCTAAGGGTTTTAGCTTAAGTACTTTTAAAACACCCCTTCACACTTATGAAAGGGGTTTAATTCCTTAATTAGACTTAGGCTATTGAACACCTAAGTATCTACCCAAGGTAGATTAATTAAGTTCTGAGATTTTAGAATTTTAAAAATTATTTAAGGGTAATTAATGATTAACCCTTAATTAAAAGGGGATTAAGGAAAGAAGGGGTTTAGGGAATAGGGGAAATACCCAAAAAAAATTATTCCCTAAAATCTCTATTCACTGGATCTAACCTTAATCAAACTTAGACATAAGGAAAATCCACTAATTACATTTTAATTACCCTTAATTACATGAAAGGGATAATTAGGGAATGAGCTAGCAATTTCCCTAATCAATGCCTCAATAAATCTTAAGAAAATTAGGGGAGGTAGATGTTATCTCCTAAAATGAACCCTAGAAGTTTGAGATTAATTGGTGGCTTAATTAGAAAGTAATTAGCTAATTACCATTCTCAAAGAAATCTAAATTCAAAGATGTAGTAAAACTAAAATGTATTGAAAATAATTTTAAAATATTTTAGATGAAATTATCTATGCAAGGCATTTTTTTTTTTATTTTTTTGAATTTTTTATGAAGAGTTATAAATTTTAAAAGCCATAAGATTAATTAAGAAATTAATTAGTTAATTAACTAATCAATCCCCACCATGCACAAGGCGGCAACGGGCGTCACACACATCACAGTGTTTATACTTAGTTTATCACACGTCTTTACCCTTAGTCGTCCAATCAAAGATCGAATGACAGAGGATAAACCTGTGGCTTAAAAAGAGAAAATGATTTCAAAAATGTGGGGAATAATCTCAGTCATCCATCTAAACATGCGGATGGATGATGAGATGGAGTTCTTCGAGGAGGAATGTGAGTTCCAATCCAAGAGAAGATCAGAGCCCGATCCCTCATGGATTCAAACAAAATTCAATACACACCATCTAGGGGATCAGAGTGGCCAATCCAAAAGCTAATATCCTATGGAATGAAAATCCACTTAACAAAATACTAACACCCCTTGGCCTAAGTGGTCAGAAATTCACTAACCTCACCGGAGGTGATCATTAGTGCTCGGGATCGATGAGGTAGCGCCTAGTGGAGACAAAGCCGCTTGAGGTTCCTAGCTTGAGGAGAGAGTGGCAACTCCCCTTAGCTCTGGCTTTGATCAATTGATCACCCCTTGGCTTTAGAACTCAATTGAATGCTCAAGCTGACAATCCTGGATGATGAATGAAGGAATTGAAGACAATCAAGTGTGGAGAATTTTTAAAATCTAGGTGAGCTCCCCTATTTTCACTATTTAAAAACTGAAGAAGATGAAATCCAAAACTCCTCTAGAGGCCTTGGGAAAGCTCTGTGAGTGTTGCCAAAGCTTCTTAGGTCTCAATCGAGTGTGAGTGTCTTTGATTTCAGTGAATTAGGGGGAGTATATCTCCCCCAATGGCAGTCAGACGGCCGAGCCTATTCATGCCATTTGGATCCAATTGTCATAATGGAATGGGTTGTTTGAGTGGTTAGATGTGTGCACATGGTTGGTTTGGCTAGAGGAGTGGATGCCTAGCTTCCATGTGCAATCAATTGAGGTGTGAAGGAGTTTAAAAATTCAATTTGGTGCCTATCGGTCGGGTTTGGTCCATAGGCCAAATGGGCTGACCCAAACCCATTGGGTTTGGTGCACCACTCATCATTAGGTCCCCTTGATATTTTAGGAGAGCCTCAAGTGTTTGTGATGAGTGTATGACCATAATACCCATGGGCTAGGCCAAAATTTGTTTTATGGCCTAAGGGTATAATGGTCATTTTGCTTTTTGTTTTCAATTTGAGTATGTTTGGTATGTTGAGAAAATAGGTTGGGCCAAGTTTCAATGGATTTGGAATCCATTTGATAGGTTTTGGCTCATGTTGACCCATTTAGGTCAAAATGGGTCAACTTGGGTCAAGTTGACAAATAGGTCAAATTGGGTCAAACCAAGGGTTGGGTCAAGTTCATATGACCATTTGAAATGTTTTGGTGCCTTTAGTTTGGTTCAATTTGGTATAGGTTAGGTTTTGGCTCATATGACTCATTTAGGTCAAATGGGTCAAGTTGACCTATTTGACCCATTTGACCTATTTGGGTTAGGTTAAGGGTAGATTTAGGTTTGGTTGGTCATATGGAGGGGATTTCTATCTTTGTTTCCAATCAATTTGAGTTAGGTTCAATTTTGGCTCAACATGACCCCTTTAGGTCATGTTGGGTCTAAGGTCAATTGGGCTAGTTGGGTCTAGTTGGTAATTGAGGCTTTGGTCAAGTTCCACAAGTGATTTGGAATGGACTTGACCCATTGGTTTCAATCAATTTGGCTTAGATTTTTGACACATTTTGACCCTTTAGGTCAAAATGGGTCAACTTGGGTCAAGTGGGCCAAATGGTCTAGGTTAGGCTCAAAGGTTGACTTGGTCAAGTTCAAACATAGGTCATGAGTGAACTTGGATCAAAAGTTTAAATCAATTTGGCCTATAGTGGATTTTGGCTATGTTGGGTTTCATTTTAGGTTAAGTGTTGACTTGGTCAACCCTTAGGTTTGACTTGGTTTGATGCAATTTGATTGATTGATCATCCCATGATGATTGTTGATCATGATGAGAAGGATATATGAGTTTGGTTCAATCCAATTTGGTTAGGAACAAAAGTTGGCTCAAAAGGGTACTTTAGGTCATTTTGGGTCAAGTGAGCCTAAGTGGGTCAAATGGCTTGGTCAAAGCTTGATTTGAAGTTGATTGATCTTGTATATGGACTTATGATTGAAATATAAATCCATTTATAAGAGGTTTGAAGTCAAATGGATTTTGATCCATTTGAAAATTTCATATTCAAAGGAAGAATATGAAGGAGTTTTGGGTTTGATTTTTGATTTGGGTTATGATTAAAAGATTCAAGTTTGGATTTATATATGAGCTCATGATTGTAGGATTGATTGAACCATGTGAGAATATCAAGGATTTGGCTTGATTTGAATTGATTTTGGCTAAGTTCAAGATTTTGACTTGAAAGGCTTAGATTTGATTTTCAGTTGATTTGAATTTGACATTTGCAGTTGGTTTTGATTGTTTGACTTTATATTTCATTTATATATGTGAATATAAATGAGAATTTAAATTGATCATGAGAAAATTTCAAGTATTTGAAAGAATTTAATCATGATTTGAAGTTAAATCCAGTAAAGGGAATTTAATGGATTTAATTGAATTTTTAATTTAAATTTAAATTTTTTTTGAGTTAGATTTGATTAATGTATATTTATATTCCATTTAAATATGAGAAAATAAATGAGAATACAAATATATTTTAAGAAAATCCCATGATTTTGAAGTGGTTTGATGTTTAGATAAATCCATTAATGAAAAATTAAAGGATTTAAGAATTTCAAGCATTTTAATTTGGATTTAATTTTTGGGTTTGATTGAATTGAGTTATATTTATATTTCATTTATATATGAGAATATAAATGAGGATATAAATTGATTTTGAAAAAATCCCATGGATTTGAATAGGTTTGATCAAGATTTGGAATTGATTTTGGCTAAGTCCTTTAATGGAAAATTAAAAGAATTTAGGAAAATTTTCATGAATTGTTTTGGAATTTTGAATTTGATTTGATGGAATTGAATTTATATTTCATTTATATATATGAATTTAAATGAGAATATAAATGGATCATGAGAAAATCTCAAAAGGTTTGAATCATAATTTTGGCTAAGTCCTTAAAAAAATGGTTAAAGACTTGGGAAATTTTGACTTAGAAAGCATGTGATAGAGTTAATGAGGATCATGGGTTCACATCAAAATAGCTTGAGATAAAAGATTTGTGTTTGTGTTTGATGTGTTAAAAGAATTTGATCTTAGGGACTCTTACACCTACTTTAAAACATGCTAGGAATTATAAAATGATGCCACGGATGGCAACAAGAATTCCCATTAAGAAAGGATGCCACTTGTGTTCTCTCACACCTAACTTAGTTATGCTAATCGAAATAGGATGCCTCTGTTCTCTTGCACTATTCTAAGCATGGGAGATTGTGTTTGTGTTGTGAAAGAGGATATGATGCCAGGGACTCTTACACACCCTAAACACGTATTACAAGATAAGCAAATAACACTTCTAAAGAAGAGAAGATTTGATGAATGGAATCGATTTTATTCTTTTATTAATGATTATTTTCAAACAAGTTTTTTCATGGGTAATATTTCCTAGATAGCTTAATTGGAGTTCCCCTTACAATCAATAAGGAAAGATCCTCCTGGTAGGCCTTCTCATAGGGCCTTCCCAAGTGGGTTCAAACTGCCTCCCATCTTTCAATGGGCAACAATCTCCTTAAGACTAACACAAGTTCTCCTACTCTAAAGACCTGGGAACAACTTGTTATCGACTTGAATCATTTTGGCCTTGATAACAGAGATTATTTAGAAACTTTCCTCCAAACCTTCAAGCTCTTCTAACCACAACTTCACATCCTGCTCTGTATTGATCTTGTTACCCAATGCTATCTTTAGTGAAGGGAGTTGAACTTCTAAGGGATGAACGGCGTCGGACTCATACACTAAGAAAAATGGGGTATACTGAGTTGGAGTTCAGTATTTGGTGCGGTAGGCCCTCAAGGCTTCAACTAACGGTTATGTATCATGAGAGTTTTCTTTAATATCATGAGAGTTTTGTTGAATGCTTCTGCTAAACCATTTCTTAAGTAGATGGTGGAGTATCTAATCATACCATGTCTTCAGAAAAGTTGTTAATCTTCATGCTTTGAATGTAGTACCATTATTATATAATTTGTGAGGCACCTAAACCTACATAAGATATGGTTCCTAAAAAATTGAAGCACATGGTGAGTTGTGACTATGAGTAGGATGTTATAAAGTAGGTAAGTGATGAATGATGCCTGAAAAGGGAGGATCATCGGACTTATAATGTTGATACCCAACATTCAAATGGCCATGAAGCCAAAGTAGGGTGTTAGAATGGATTGGTGGAGGACCACAAATGCAAGACATGGCATCTCCTATTTACTTCCATGCAATCTAGATCATAGATATCAAGTCTTTGATCTTCAACTTCATCTTTGGACCTAATTAGCTCCATATAGACCAATATATATAATGTCATGGGCTTTGTGTTTGTCTAAATAACGTAACACTGTCACTTGATAAAGTGCCATCAACAAGATAGGAAAGAGCTCTATTTCATTGATGGGCTTTAGATTTCAGGTAGTTTGGTGTTCAAGTAATCTATGAATGGTTGCCTAACAAGCTCCTTATCATTTTGGCAATGGCAACCTCCTTCAAGAGAAAGTCTGATGAGTTTGTAATCATGGGAGACTTGTCTATTTTGGACCCTTATTAAAATGGACTCATCTTCCATGCCAACTCTTGGCAAGTTTTGAAGAATCTACTACTATGTTTCACTAGAATTTGTGATGGTAACTAATCCAACAGCTTCATGGTATACTCATAGAATGGGAAGCTTGAGGACAAGTAGACCCAATAATCTTGATGACCAACCGAATCAAAGATGTTAATGCTCTTGATGCTGATAGTGATGGCTAAGTCTAAACCAACTATCAAAGCCTCATACTCGGCTTCATTGTTGGTGTAAGGGTTGGAAAGATAGTATGAGAATCTCATCACATCGTAGTTTGGAGTTAGAAGAACTATTCACTTACCTTCTACGAGAATAGATCATAGTGCATCACATTTAAGAAAAGAAGCGACCATCAAAATACATCTCCCATCGTGGTCAAGTTCATAATTTATTCAGAGGAGATCATCACTGCGAGAATGAGAAGTGGGTGTGTTAAGAAATCTAATTAGTGCTTGACCTTTATCACACGGATACAAATGTGATATTAAACTGTAAGAGTATCATGGACCAATGAGCCAAATGTCTGAAAGCATTGATGGGTCATGAGTAATAAACTGATTGGTTCTAGAGATTAAGATCACCTTATGAGAAAACAGGTAGTGTCGTAGCTTCTAAGATGCAAAGATCAAAGTTAGGTAATGTTTCTCGATATGGGGTAGTTTGCTTCAGCAGGGATCAGATGATGGTCGAGGTAGTAGGGTGCACTTTCCATCCCTTCATCTTTGGGTTGGGCCAATAGAGTGTCAAGAGAGTTATCAATGCGAAAGGTAAAGGATCAAGTACTAAAGGGTCTTTGAATTTCACCAAGTATTCTTTGATGTCTTAATGCGCACTTATCATCCAGAACTTGGCATCCTTTTTTGCTAAGAAGGGCTCTCACGATAAGTTTGAGATAAAGCGCCTTAGATATGTCGACCATCCTGAAAGGATCTCGAAATGAGTTAAACTTTGGGAGGTGGCACTCTAAGATATTTTAATCTTTTTAGGATCTATTTATTTCGATGTCACAATAAACCAAAATTTCAAGAACTCCAAATGCACACTTGATTCATTTTCAAGTTATATTATTTAACCATTTGAAAACAATCAAGTCAAAAGGTGATCTTCCTTTTCCCGCTTTTATGGATCACAACATAGCACTTAACATGATGATGGATGAGTTCATTGAAGATCAACATGTCCATTGGTATGTAGCACTGATTTTATGAAAAGGCATGACCCTATACAAAAGATTTTGATCGTTCAAAAAAGCATTGTTTCTTTCATCCTTAGAGACATCGATTTGGTTATGATGATCCATCCATGAAAGAGAACACAAGCATGAGATGAGGCGATGTTCACTATTAATTCTAGTATAGGAAGAGGAAACTCATCCTTAGGGCATGCCTTATTAAATTCTTAAAATCGATGCAAATGTGAATTTGGCCATTCTTCTTCTTAATTGGGATGACCTAGCTAGTAGGATATTTTTCTTCATGAAATTAGCATCATCGCTTGACTTTAAAATAATATGTTCATAACTATGCATCTAAGAGCTTTTAATGGGGTATGGATCTATTGCTAGCTTGTGATAACATAATGAGATAATCTAGCATTTCTTCATAACTCCAGTAGTCTTTAAACTGCCAATAGCCTAAGTCATTGGTTTCTTTCATTTAGCAATGAATGAAATATTGGGCAAGGATTTTCTATCTTGAGGTTGATTTTAGCTTGTCATGTTGAATGAATTTCTTCAAATTACGGTTCTTCGACTTGAGATCATCTGGATCATGTTTCTAAACACACATTCTCATGAGAGTTGGGATGAGTGAAAAGAACCTATGATTCCAAAATGGTTGGTAACAATAATAATCTTGATCCCCTATTTTAAGCTATGACGAGAATGGGAAAATGGATTTCACTGTGGAAGCTTGGAATCACTTGGCAAAGGCTCCTTGATTTCCTTTCTCAATGAGTATGAGTCTATAGATTGATTGAATTAGGTTGAGTATATCTCCCAAGAAATCGGATGGTCGGAAGATGCCTTTTGATCTAAAGCTTATGCAATGGGTTTGTTAGTCGTTGAGGTGTCCTTGAATTTAGTTTTGGCTGAGAAAGAGTGGGTGAGGTGGCCATGTTAATTGAGAGGAGGGACTCCATGTGCTGTTCAAAGGATGTGGTGGTTTTGGTTATTTGGTTGACCAAACC
The DNA here is from genome assembly GCA_021442155.1 of Cymbidium sinense. NCBI lineage: Eukaryota > Viridiplantae > Streptophyta > Magnoliopsida > Asparagales > Orchidaceae > Cymbidium > Cymbidium sinense. The sequence goes on from CM038233.1 coordinate 67,443,477, forward strand.
CATTGGTCATGTGTAATTAGGTCCATTAGTGACCATTTGTAATTAAGAGATGCCAATCCATGAAAAGGAATTGACCAAATTTCAAGTGATTTGATTTTGGGTTACCCATGGCCTAGGTAAAATGGTCATTTAATCTTGATTTGGGCATGTTTGAAAATGAGCTGTTTCATTGAATTTGGAGTTGGTTTGAAGTGATTTACCTAGTTGACCCATTTAGGAAAAAAGTCAATTTAGCTTGACCAATTGGTCAAATTGGGTCAAACTAAGGTTTCAAGTGCATATGACCATTTGAAATGTTTTGGTGGCTTTGGTTTGATTCAATTTGGTTTATATTTTTTTGGTTCAATTGAGTTTTTTAGGTCAAATTCAAGTTGACCAAATTGACCCATTTGACTATTTAAGTTAGGTCATAGGTTAGTTCATGTTTGGTTGGTCATATTAAATGGATTGGTATCTTTGTTTCCAATCAATTTGGTTTTGGGTTTTGGCTATGTTGGGTTTCATTTGGCTAAGTTGACTGGTCAAACCTAGGTTTAATTTGACCTAATTTGAGTGATTGATCATCTCAATGATTGTTGATCATGGTGAGAAGCTTAGGTTTTAGTTCAATCCAATTTGATGATTAGAATTTGGCTCATAGGGTACTTTAGATTACTTTGGGTCAAGAGCCTAAGGTCAAAATGGTTTGCTCAAAGCTTGATTTGAGTTTGATTGAACTCACATATGGACTTATTATTGAAATATAAATCCATTTGGGAGATTTGAAGTCAAATGAGTTTTGATTCATTTGATAATTTCAAGTTCAAAGGGGTGAACATGAGTTTAACTTGGGTTTGATTTTTATTATTGAGTTTTGATTTGATGATTGAAGTTTATGTTTATATTTGGATTCATGATTTAAGAATTATTGAATCATGAAGAAAATCAATTTCTTGATTTGAAATTGATTTGGCTAAGTTCAAGATTTTGACTTGGGCTTAGTTGGATTTTGGTGAATTTGAGTTTGATTTTGGGGTTGGTTTTGATTGTTTGATATATCTGTTTACATGTGAATATAAATGAGAATATAAATGGGTTAAGAGAAAAATTTTAAGTTTGAAGTAGTTTGAACTTGATCTAGAAGTCCATAAGAGGGAATTAAAGTGACTTAGGAAAGATTTATGGTTTGAATTTGAATTTTGGATTTACTTTGATTGATTTGAATTTATTATATTTGTGAATATAAATGAGAATATAAATGAGTTCTGAGAAAATTTCATGACTTTGAATTGATTTGAACTTGATTTAGGCTAAGTCCTTAAGAGGGGATTAAAGGACTTAGGAATGATTTTTTATTTAAATTTTGGATTTAGTTTGATTGATTTGAATTTATATTTCATTTATATTTGTGAATATAAATTAGAATATAAATGGTTTGTGAGAAAATTTCATGACTTTGAATTAATTTGAACTTGATTTAGGCTAAGTCCTTAAGAGGGGGTTAAAGGGCTTAGGAAAGATTTTTTATTTGGATTTGAATTTTGGATTTAGTTTGACTGATTTGAATTTATATTTTATTTATATTTGTGAATATGAATGAGAATATAAATGGGTTGTGAGAAAATTACATGATTTTGAATTGATTTGAACTTGATTTTGGCTAAGTCCTTAAGAGAGGGTTAAAGGACTTAGGAAAGCTTTTTTATTTGGATTTGAATTTTAGATTTAGTTTGATTGATTTGAATTTATATTTTATTTATATTTGTGAATATAAATGAGAATATAAATGGGTTGTGAGAAAATTTCATGACTTTGAATTAATTTGAACTTGATTTAGGCTAAGTCCATAAGAGGGGGTTAAAGTCCTTTGGAAAGATTTTTTATTTGGATTTTCAATCATGGACTTCAATCATAAGTTTTAATCATGGGTTTCAATCATTTGGCATTGATTTGAGTTTAAAGAAAATCAATTACTACTAGAATTGATTTAGGTTTGATGTTGATTTGATTCTGAGTTTGACTTGAAGGAAGGAAGTGAGGAATGTTATTAAAGCTATAGAGTAGGCAAATTTTCCTAAAACCCCTAAAGCATGACCTATTCTTATGGCTAACTCTTCTAAGTCTCTAGGGCTAGGTGAGTGTCCACCTAATCACTAGATGTGTCTTAAGACTGGATCTCAAAATCTAAGAGGAGTCTATGTCAAGATGGAGGGGTTGAGAGCTCATCCAAAAATGAGATCAACAAAGCCAATAGTGTGATGTGACACAAGGAACACCACATTATTGGTGTTGAAAAATGATCAACACCAAATGATCACAAGCACTTGTAGACAAATCCTAACCAGGTGTAGAAGGAATAGAGAAAATGTGACTCACTTATGTCAGGATTGTTGACCTCATTTTTTAGGATGAGCTCAACCTCCATCTTGATAGGATGGTTCTTAGACTTTAAGAGTTCCATAGTCTTAAGACACATCTAGTGATTAGGTGGACACTCAACTAGCCCAGAGACTTAGAAGAGTTAGCCAGAATAGTCATGCCTTGGGTGTTAAAAATTCATACCCCTTAAAATCCCTCACTTCCTCTCAAGTCAAACTCAAATCAATCTTAATTGATTTTCCAAACTCAAATCAACTCCATATGATTGAAAATCTATTATTGAAATCTTGAAACCCATGATCAAAATCCAAAGATTCTAAGTCAAATCTTCTAACTTTGATCTCTTAAAGACTAGAAGATCAACTCTACACCAATTCAAATCTTTGAGATTTTCTCATAATTCATTTATATTTCCATTTATATTCACATATATAAATGAAATATAAATTCAAATCAATCCAACTAAACTCAAAATTCCAAATCAATTCATGAAATTTCCCTTAAGTCCTTAATTTTCCATTAATGGACTTAACCAAAATTATGATCAAAACCAATTCAAATCTTTGATTTTCATAACTCATTTATATTTCCATTTATACTCACATATATAAATGAAATATAAATTCAAATCAATCAAACCAAATTCAAAAAAGTCAAATCCCTACTCCAAAATTTCCTAAGTCTTTTAAATTTCCTTTTAATGGACTTAGCCTAAATCTTGATCAAACCATCTCAAATTCATGGGATTTTCTCAAAAAAAAAAAAACTCATTTATATTCTCATTTATATTCACATATATAAATGAAATATAAATTCAAATCAATCAAACCAATCTCAAAATTCCAAATCAATTCATGAAATTTTCCTTAAGTCCTTAATTTTCCACTAATGGACTTAGCCTAAATCTTGATCAAACCATTTCAAACTCATGGGATTTTCTCAAAACTCATTTATATTTCTATTTATATTCACATATATAAATGAAATATAAATTTAAATCAATCAAATCAAATCCTGAAATTAAATTCCAAATTTAAAATTTTCCTTAAGTCCTTTAACTCCTTCTTAATGGACTTAGCCTAAATCTTGATTAAACCACCTCAAAGTCATGGGATTTTCTCATAATTCATTTATATCCTAATTATTATTCACATATATAAATGAAATATAAATATAAATCAATCAAACCAAATTTAAAAAAATTCAAACTCCAAAATTCTCTTAAGTCCTTTAAATCCTTCATAGACTTAGCCTAAATCATGATTAAACCACTTTAAATCCTTGAAATTTTCTCATGATCAATTTATATTATCATTTATATTCACATATATAAATGAAATATAAATTCAAACAATCAAAACCAATTCCAAAAATCAAACTCAAATCCACTCAAAATCCAATCTAAGCCTTTCAAGTCAAAATCTTGAACTTAGCCAAATCAACTTAAAATCAAGCCAAACTCTTGATTTTCTCTCATGATTCAATCAAACCTACAATCATGAACTCATATATAAATACAAACTTCAATCAAACAATCAAAACCTAAGTCAAAAATCAAAGTTAAAACCCTTTCATATTCTTCCTTTGAATATGAAATTGTCAAATGGATCAAAATCCATTTGACTTCAAACCACTTGTAAATGGATTTATATTTCAATCATAAGTCCATATACAAGATCAATCAAGCTCAAATTAAGCTTTGACCAAGCCATTTGACCCACTTAGGCTCACTTGACCCAAAGTGACCTAAAGTACTCTTATGAGCCAAATTATAATCCTAACCAAATTGGATTGAACCAAACTCATCTATGCCTCTCATCATGATCAACAATCATCATGGGATGATCAATCAATTAAATTGGGTCAAACCAAGTCAAACCTAAGGGTTGACCAAGTCAACACTTAACCCAAAATGAAACCTAACATAGCCAAATTCCACCATAGGCCAAATTGATTGAAATCATTGATCTAAGCTCACTCATGACCTATGTTTGAACTTCACCAAACCAACATTTGAGCCTAACCTAGCCCAATTGGCCACTTGACCCAAGTTGACCCATTTTGACCTAAAAAGTCAAAATGTGTCAAAACTTGATCTAAGCCAAATTGATTCAAACCAATGGGTCAAGTTCATTCCAAATCACTTGTTGAACTTGACCAAAGCCTCAATTGGTCCAACTAACCTAGCCCAATTGACCCAACAACATCTAAAGGGGTCATGTTGAGCCAAATTTGAAGTTAACCAAAATTGATTGGAAACAAAGATACCAATCCACTCCACATGACTAATCAAACATAAACCTACCCTTGACCTACCCCAAATAGGTCAAATGGGTCAAATAGGTTAACTTGACCCATTTGACCTAAATGAAGTCATATGAGCCAAATTCAAAACTATACCAAATTGAATCAAACCAAAGCCACCAAAACATTTCAAATGGTCATATGAACTTGATCCAACCCTTGGTTTGATCCAATTTGACCAATTTGTCAACTTGATGCAAGTTGACCCATTTTGACCTAAATGGGTCAACATGAGCCAAACCCTATCAAATGAATTTCGAATATCATGAAACTTGGCCAAACCTAGTTTCTCCACATACCCAACATATCCAAAGTAAAAAATTAGCAAAATGACCATCCTACCCCTAGGCCATAGAACAAAGTTTGGCTTAATCCATGGGTAATTTGGTCATACCCTCTTCACATTCACTTGAGGCTTTCCTAATAGCTCAAGGGGACCTAGTGAAGAGTGGTGCACCCAACCCAATGGGTTTGGTCAGCCATGGTCCCTAGACCAAACTCAACCCCATGGGTCAAAACTCCAAATCAAAACCAATCTCCCACTCAAATTCAAGCATGGGAGATTGCCCACCTTGGCTCAAACCCATGTGTGCACACTCTAAAAACACACTACCTAAGCTCATTGATCAAAATGGTAAGTGGATGTGTCGCCTGATCCTTCAAGGGGAGATATACTCCCTAATTCAATTTGAATTCAGCCACACATCGATTGAGTACTAGGGAGAGTAAGGAACCATCAGAGTGATCCCAGCTTCTAGAGCTCAGCCATTTTCCTATCCTCTTTTTGAACAGGAAAATAGGGAGGAAAATTGAAGAGCCAACTTTCTCCATACTCAATTTTCCACCCTCACACACTCCATCAGAGAGGAAAGTCGAGTGCACCCAAGTTCTCTTTGAAGTTCCAAAGGCAAGGGGGGACCTAACTCGATCAAAGCCGCAAGCTAGCTCAAGAGGAGGTGGTCCATATACCAATTCACTCAACCTCAAGTGCTCAAAACTTCAGCAAGGCTTCATCTCAACTAAATGAAGCTTCTCCAAGGGAATCGAGCACCGGTGATCACCTCCAATGAGGTATGAACTTTTTGGACCACCTAGCATAGGAGGTGTTGGTCTTTTGTGAAGAAAATTTTCAATTCAAGTGAATCCCACCATTGGATGTGACGCTCTTTGGCTTTAGATGGTGTGGGTTAAATTTGGTTTGAATCCGAGCTCAATCGAGCTTGGATCTTCCCTTAAATCATGGACGGTCTCTAGTGATCTAGGGGGAAGAACTTGGGAGATCTCAGCCGTCCATCCGTGCATTTTGGATGGACGGCTGAGATAATTCCCCACATTTAGAATTTCTTTATCCATTTTCAGAGATTAAATTGCATTCGTCGCCAGCCGCCATTTTGGATTTGATAACTTAAGTGAATCCATCATAGCGTGATGCGTGTAAAGTGAGCTAACCGCTGCTACCATGCATCACATCGTGAGCTAGAGGATTAGTTATGGAATTAATAAAAATGCTAATTAATTTAAGGATCTTCTAAAATTCATAACTCTATCTACAAAATTCAAAAAAATATGAAATAAAATTCTATGGAAAGATAATTCAACCTAGAACATTTTAAAATTAACTTCAATGGGATTTTGGGTTTTATTCGAAATTTCATTTTGCTAATTACCTTTTAATTATGTCTCTGATTAATCCCAAACTTCTTGGGTATATTTTGAGGGATGACTTTTGCCTCCCCTAATTTTCTTGAGATTTATTGAAGGCTTAATTAGGAGAATTGCATATAGATTTCTTAATTACCCTCCTTATATAATTAAGCATAATTAGGGTATGATTAGCAATTTTGATCCATGATTAGGGTTGATTAAGGTCAAATCTAGTAGATAGGAGGTTTATGGATTAATTTTGGGGCTTTTTCCCTAAGCTATTCCCCAAACCCCCATTTCTCTTCATAATCTCATCTTAATTAAGGGATAATTCATTAATTATCCCCTTAATTAATTTCTAAAATTCTAAAAAGTTTCTAGAACTTAATTAATCTACTTTGGGTAGATGCTTGGGTGTTTAATAGTCTAAGTTCAGTTAAGGAAATCAAAACCAAATTCATAAGTATGAAAGGATGTTTTGAAATTACTTAAGCTAAACCCCTTAGCTTAATTAAGCTTTAATTGTGATCCAAATTACATTAGGCCTTTTTCTTATTAGGTGCATTATAAATTTAAATTCCTTGTGAGTTTTTGTGTCATCTCATTAGCTCATAATTATTTGGTTAATTATTCTAAGGAGGTGTAGGTAAGGGTTAATTAAGTTACTTAATTCATACCTTAACCGAATCAATGTTTAAAAAATGAATCTAATTATATAAAAATTAAACCAAAATATCAAACACATGTGGGAATGGGTTAGGAACATCAAATTCATCTCACCTTTTAAAATTAAATCAAACTTCAAACTAAACAAAAATCATATTGAATACACTTTGATTTATTTCAAACTTTCTTATTCCATAAGAATGTCTTTAGGATTTAATTAAAGTGAGTTTGTTTACATGCTTTCATTACTTTGAATCTTTCCCAACATGTTAAATTTGTATGTTATGTGAGTTTATGCATCCATATTTTTCAAATTGAAGTTTAAAATAAAATTGTTTATTTTATGTCAAATTTGCATGTGTTGACTAAAGTAGAAATATGAATGATTATTATCACTACTAAATCCAAATTATTTTTAAAATATATAAATCAAATATCAAATCTAAATGTATGCTACTTATATTTTAATTATGATCTTGCATGTGAAAGATTATAAATGTATGTTTAGCACAGGTTTCCTTTCTCTCTTATGTTAGCATAGTTTTGAATAGGAGTTGGTAAGATGTAGGGTTCATTTGAAAAGAACCTAACACTTACTTAATTCCATACCCTAATCATCCTTATGCCATCACCTAAGAAGGGCTACCTATACTTGCATATATAAATTGCATAAATAAAATAAATCCATTAATATAACTTTTGCATTCCTCTTTTCCATTTCATATCTTTTATACATATGTTTGTATTTAAGGAAAGTGATATATTAGTATGGACAGCCCCGAGGTTACAAGGCTTTAAGTAGCCCTAAGTAGGTCTTGTACCTTACACCTTTGGTTAACAATGGCGTTGTACTCACTTATGCCTTTCTTACTTTCATGTGTGTATGTGAAAATTTGGATAAAGAAACCCTTTTCTACTTAAGAAAAATCATGCATATTCAACTTCTAAATTTCCTTAAATGAATTACTTAGCATGCAACATAAAGTGTGTTAAATACTCTCATTTGTATGTATATATATTCTTAGGGTCCATCCATATGCATGCTATATATGTTGGGAAAGAAATGAAGTAATGTGTGTTATGTAAATTTTGATTTATTTTATTTAATCTTAAAATGCCTTTCTTTTTGAATAAGTTTGTTTAGAGTTCATCTAAACTTAAGATTAATTAAAAGATTAAATGAAAACATTTACCTAAACAAAATTAAAATGTGAATCTACTTTAGAAATTACTTAAGTTAGGTAAGGAAAGAGAAGCTCCCTTCTCTTTCCCTCTCTTCATAACTTAGTAATTAATTGTAGGATTTACTTGAACCAAATCAAAACATGAAATAAAATCAATCCAAAAATGATTAAACAACTTAAATAAAACCCTCCTCTAAGTTGAACAAGTTTTTATACTTAGGAAATTTGAACCTAAAGCCATAGCTAAGCATACCACACAAACATTCAAAGCACACACATTAGCCTAAGTCACCACTTCTAGCTTTAGGTTAGGTCGGTGCATGGTTTGATGTTTTATTTTATTTTGTGATATATGTTTTAGACTGGATGTTAGGGTGTATGCTCATAGAATGAATGGTAGGACACTCTTAGTCTAACTATTCTTTTATAGGAGATTGTGCTTGGGTGCTATCATAAATAAAAATATAAATACTTTTTGTGTAAGTTTTATACCCTAAGCATAATAATATTGTGGACTTAGTCACCATGTGTGATAAGTCCAACATATATGCTTGGGATTTGTGTGGCCTGTTTTAGCTAACTTTTGTTTTACAGGTGTTAGTTAGATTTCTACTTTTTATTTTCATATAAATTTGTGCAATTAGGATTTTGGAATGATTATTATGGGGATTAAGATGAGCATTGGTCATAAGATCCTATCTTATGTTCCATGTGAAGTATTGGAGCATCTACCTTCCAACCATCCAAAAGAAGGAACCAAAGAAGAAAGAAGAAATGAAGAAAGAAGAATAAAGTTCGAAGACCCCCATAATAATGAATTACTTGCTTAATTGTAATTTAATTCATTTGTAATCCAGGTTGTATAAGGGTAGAGCTCGGCTACCCAATCTATTTTCGTTTGGGCGGTTCACCACAACGGCCTCTTATTCTTTTGATTAGCTTTATAAATTGATTGATGATTCGTTTAGCTTATGCATTACGTGGCATATTTTTCCTAGTTTCTTCCTTGCTTTATATATTGCCTGGATGTGGATTAGGCTCTTAGGGAGAAATAAATCTTTTACCAAATCTAACAACTTAAAACTAAAAAGATAAAGAACTCATAACCTCACCTAAATGCTTAGGTTTAAAATCAAGATAAAAGAATTAGCAACCCTTTAGCTGGATGAGTATTTCTTTTACAATATCATGCACAAATGCATCTTATTTCACTCTTGATTGGAGGGCTTCCACCTTTGCCAGAGAAACTTGGCTTGACCTTTGAGAGCCATGGTGGAAACACACTCCTCCTCCTCTGGATTTTGGCCAATAACTTTATTTCTCATGCATTAGACATATGAATCCAGTGAGTCAAAATGATTGTCCAAAAAAATAAAAATAAAATGAAATCTGAATTGCATTAGATTTAGGTCATTTGAAGCATGTCCTTACATGATCTAGTCTCTTTAGGGAGAGAGTTCAAGGACTTAGTCTCTTTCTAAATAATAACAGCCTAGCTATCTTGCACAAGCATAAAACTTGCCAAAATGTATTTAAAATCATAGGAGGAGTTAGTTGGCGGCCACCCCCAGACAGTTGTAAGTCTAAGCAATCGGGTGGTTTGTCCTCTCTTATGGAGGCAAACAAAATACATATTTTTTACCTTAGATTTTGGTTGTGCTTTCGGCCCTCGCCAAAGCTCCATAGATTTAGGTTTTGAAGTTGCTTCTCCCCCTTATGGGCCATAAGCTTAAACCCTCACCTCTTAGGCATTTTCTTTAATCTTGTATTATGGAATCATAAGTCCTAAATTTCTAATGAAAAATGCAACTCAAGCAAACTAATTCAATTTCAAAAAGGTAAAGCCCAACCATAGGATAATTTGATATGCTCGCTAGGTTTCCTAGCATCATGGGCATCTCCTACTTATCTTCCATTTTAACTTCGATAATAACTCCCTCTTTTGATCAATCCCATTTAATCTTTCAAAAATAAACTAATCAATTGATAGCCCTTCCTATTGAATTCTTCAAAGATGATCATTTACCTTAATCGAGAATTTTCCTAAGGAATCCTCATTCCTTAAGATGTAATTAACTATGAGGGCTTGCCCCTGTAGGTAACTTAATGAACCTAGTGTAAAATAAACTTTGCTTTACTTTTCCATGTAAAGTAGGGGAAGAATCTCTGGTACATATGCAGACCCACCATCCTTAGGGATCCTTATTGAGGTGATTAAGTTTATTAAAGAGTAGTGGCTTCTGTCTTTCGAGATAGTACACTATTTCCTTGATGATGTACTTGATCACCTTAATAAGCACATCTGCAGATCTGTGTGGCATCCTAAAAAGATGAGTTTCTATATGCCATGTGTCTCTTTCATTTTTCCCAACAGATTTGAAAGGTGTCTCACTCGCCCTATAGGAATTTTTCTCCATAAGGAGATAAGAGAGGGAAGGAGGAATCCACTAGGGATAAAGTATGTGAACCTTCCACTAGGGAAGCAGGTTCAAGTCATCCACAAGAGGATAAGAGGTTTGATTTGATTTGAGTCTCACTGGGGAGAAATTTGACTTGATTAATTGAGCTCCACTGAGGAAGAGGGTTGAATTTGTTTCAATTTGTTGTTTATTTAATTGTGTTTATTATGACTCCACCAAGGATAGACAAGTGAACTCTCCACTATGGAGGCAAGTTCAAGTCATCCACAAGGGGAGAGAGATTGGTGAAATCCATTGAGGGATCAGAATTCTAAGTCCGCTGTGGAGCTAGATAAATTTGCATCTCACTAAGGAGAAGCAAAAGATTTGATTTAGATTGATTGATTATTTTGTTTGTTTATTTCAACCTTTTTTAGATTTTGGATTTTGAAATGGACCATTGGTTTCGGATGATCGGAGAGAAGGAGCCTGAAATTCATTTTACCAATCCAAAGGGGTAGTCTGCTAAACACATAGTAGGACTAGCCAACCAAAGGGAATGTCTTTCGGTGTGTAGCATTTGTACTAGGAAGAAAGTATAGTAGACTTACATCCTCCAAAGTAGGGACCAGTTGCTGGGGTGATCTATTGGCAAGGCAATAGATTAAACCAAACCTAAGGCTAACTATTGAGTAATTGACATTGAGGGACTTAGATCAGCTCAAAGATAGTCAAGATTAATTTCATTTTTAGGTTTGTTTTAATGGGTCCCATTGGTTTCTGATGGACTACACTGAGTAGGGGCCACGGAGGCCTAAACCTAACTTAGATTTACTAATCCAAAGAGAGTAGTCTACCAACCACAAGGTAGGACTATCCAAGCAAGGGGATGGCTTTCGGTTTGCAATGGTCAAGTTTTAAGAAGAAAGCACAGGGACTCACATCTTCTAGAAATAAGAAACCATTGAGGTGATCAGTTGGCAAGGCAACAGATCGAGCCCAACCTAGGGCTGACTATTGAGTGAATGCTATTGGGAGACTTAAATCAGCTCAAAGATAATCAAAGATTAATTTCATTTTTTTAGTTTATTTTGAGGGATTCCATTTATATGGATCACACCGATAAGGAGCTTATATCAGCCTAGACCTATCTTAGATTTATTGAACCAAAGGGAGTAGCTTCCCGACCGAGGGGAGAACTATTCAACCAAAAGAAAGCTCGGGGACTCACATCTTCTAAAAAAAAATTAACACGAGGTAGCTTACTGACTAGGCAGTGAAGTCTACCATACTAACAAGGCGCTCATCAGTTTGCAATGATCAAGTTAGGAAGAAAGCGTGGGGACTCACATCCTTTGATAAATGACCATTGGGGTGACATATTAGTGGTGTAGCATGTAAACCCGACCTAGAGCAGCTAATGAGTGAGTGCCACAGAGGCTTACTCCCACATCAAAGTAGCCTAAGATAAAAAATTTGTGTTTATACTCGTGCTTGTACTAAAGGGAATAGGATGCCTCTAGGAGACTCTTACACCTACCCTAACACACATTGGGGATTCTAATGAAATGGCGCCACAGATGCCAATAGGATTTCCCACTAAGAAAGGATGTCGTTTGGGTTGTCTCACACATAACTTAGTTGTGCTATTCATAATAGGATGGCTCTTAGGTTCTTTCACACTTATTCTAATAGCATCGAGATGTGATTGTGTTTATGTTGAAGAGGATAGGATGCCACTAGGGGACTCTTACACTTACCCTAAACACGTCATGGTGGATTCGCAAGACAAGCAAACAATACTTCAAAAGAAGAGAAGATTTTGGTGAAATGGAATCAGATTTTGTTGATTGATAGATTATCTTTCAAACATGATTTTTATGGGTAATACTTTTTCAAATAGAGCCCATTAATTGGAAGCACGTGTTCCCTTTACAATAAGTTGATAAGATCCTCCTGGTAGGCCTTCTCTATGACATAGGGCCTTCCCAAGTGGGTTCAAACTTGCCTCCCATCTTCGATGGAAATTGGTCTCTTAGACTAACACAAGTTCTCCTACTCAAAAAAGACCTAGTAAACCAGCTTGTTGTGAGCTTGAATCATTTTGGTCTTGTACAACTCGAGGTTCTAGCGCCTAGATGACTCTCCTCGAACCTTTCTTTCTAACAACTTTGCATTTTGCTGTAGTGATCTTGCTACCCAATGTTATCCTTAGTGATGGGAGTTGAACTTCTAAAGGTAGAACGGCTTCAGACCCATACACTAAGGAAAATGGGGTAGATTGAGTTGGAGTTTGTATGTGGTGCGGTAGGCCTACAAAGCTTCAACCAACTGTTCATTCCATTATCACTTGTTGTCATCAAGAGTCTTCTTTAGTATTTGGATGAGAGTTTTGGTGAATGCTTCTACTAAGACATTTGCTCTGGGGTAGTAGATGGTGGAGTATCTCCAATATATACCGTGTCTCCTGGCGAAGATGTTTATCTTGGTGCTTTTGAATGTAGTACCACTATCGGATATAATTTGTCTAGGCACCCCAAATATATGATATGGTTCTGAAAAGAAGCACATCTTAGTATGACCTCTCAGTGGGATTACCTCGCCCACTTGGAAAAGTAGTCGGTGGCTTCGATGACCCTTGGAAGAAGGAGGATCGATTGGACCCACAATGTCGGTACCCCAACACTCAAATGGCCATGAAGCCAATGTAGGGTGTAGAATGTTGGGTGGTTGGTGGAGAGACCATGCACAGATGGATATCTCTAGCTATATTCATGCTCATCATGAAGGCCGTAGTATCCTAATCTTTTGATCTTCATCTTCATCTTCAGACCTAATTGATGTGCTTCGCATAGACTTGAATGTATCTCAGTTATAATGCCATGGGCTTTGTGTTTATCTAAACAATGTAATCACATTTGGTCAAAAGGCGGTATGCAGGTGCCATCATTGAGCATAGGAGAGCTCTCTATTTCACGATGGGCTTGTGACTTTTCTTGAGGTAGTTTCTTGTTCAAATAGTCTATGAATGGTTGCCTCCAATCCGACTCCTCATTTTGGCAAAGGCAACCTCCCCTTCAAGAGAAAGTCTCGATGAGTTCAACATCAATAAGGGATATGACTTGTCTATTTTGGACCTTATTGAAATGGACTCATCTTTAGACATGCCAATTCTTTGGCAAGTTTGGCCAAAATCAACCATTCTGTTCTCTACTTAGGGAACCTTGTAGATGGTGACTTCAGGAATTTGGGCCAATAGCTTCATGGTATACTCATGGTAATGGTGAAGCTTGGGTTTGAGAACCTTATAGGACCTGGCAATATGGTTGATGACCAACTTAGAATCTCCAAAGATGTTGATGCTCTTGACAATGATTGTGATGGCTAACTTTAGACTAGCAATCAAAGCCTCATACTCGACTTCATTGTTGGTGCAGGGGTTGGAAAGATAGTATGAGAATCTCATCACATTGCGGTCTAGAGTTAGGAGAACTATTCCTACCCCTGCCTTTCCTGGAAGAGTAGATCATGGTGCTTCCCCTTTATGAAAAGAAGGCACCATCAAAATACATCTCCCATCGATGTTGTCAACCTCCCTAAGTTCATGATTTGTTCATGGGAGATCATCACTAGCGAGAGAATCGGTAGAAGTGGGTGTCTTTTTAAAATCCACTAGTGCTTGTCCTTTTACCATGGAGAGGGAATGTGATATCAAATGTGAGGATCATGGACCATCATGCAAACATTGATAGCATTGGTCATGTCATGAGATATCTGATTGGATTGGTTGGAGATCAAGTTCACCTTGAGAAAGCATATGTCGTAGCTTTTGGGATGCAAAGATCAAAGCTAGGCAATGTTTCTCAATAGGTGGATAGTTTGCTTGTAGAATCGATGATGGTGAGGTAGTAGAGAACTCTCCTTCCCTTCATCATTGGCTTGGGCCAATAGCAGAGAGTCATCCAATGCAGTGTAGAGGATGAGTGGCTACTAGGCTGGCTCACCAAATCTTGCTTGATATCTTCAAAGGCATGTTGCTTATCATCCCACTTGAACTTGGCATCCTTTTTGATAAATGTTGAGAATGGCTTGCATCTCCTCGATAGGTTGGAAATAAAGCATCTTAGATATGTCAGCTATCCTTGGAAAGATCTGAGCTGAGTTAAACTCTTAGGAGATGGAATTTCTAAGATAGCTTTAATCTTTTCTGGATAGATTTCTATTCTCCAGTATTGGACAATAAACCCAAAGAATTTCTCTGAAGCTACTCCGAATATACACTTTAGGGGATTCATTTTGAGGTTATATTATCTTAATCATTCAAAAAATACTCTCAAGTCAAAGAGGTGGTCTTCCTTTTTCTTCACTTGACTAGATCATCAACATAAACAACGATGATGGATGAGTTCATTGAAGATCTGAGTCATGGCCCGTTGGTATGTAGCACCAATATTTTTAAGGCCGAAAGGCATGACCCTATAATAGAGATTGATCGAGGTTGAAAAGTGTTTCTTTCATCTTCAGAGACATCTTGATTTGGTTAGCGAGATGACCCATCCATGAAAGAGAAAACGCATGAGATGAGTGATGTCCACCATTAATTCTGGTATAGGAAGAGGAAACTCATCCTTAGGACATGCCTTATTTAAGTCCCTGAAATCGATGCATATATGGATTTGGTCATTCTTTTTCTTAACTGGTATGACACTGGCTAACCAGGTAGGGTATTTTTCTTCCCTGATGAAACCAGCATCGATTAGTTTCTTGACTTTATAAATGACTTGTTGTTTGATTTCTAATCGCATGCATCTAGGAGCTTGCTTGATAGGGTTAGCGCTAGGATCTATTGCTAGCTTGTGGACTTCTACAGAGATAATCGGCATCTCTTCATAACTCCATGCAGTAGTATTTAAACTTCATTATAACTAAGTCATTAATTTTTTCTTCATTCATAATGAACATATGTCGGGGCATGGATTTTCTTATGTCGAGGTTGATTTCTTTAAGCTTGTCAATTATTGAATGGATCTCTCTTCAAATTAGGGTGCATCTTTGATTTGGAGATCATCTGGATCATCGAGGCTAAACACACATTCTCATAAGAGTTGGTGTGTGAAAAGAACTATCAAACTCAAATGATTGGTAACAACTAGTAATCTTCATCATTTGGACCACTCATCCTAGTCACCTTGATTGTGCTTCCCTCCTATTATTTCCATAGCTTTTCAAAATACTCGACTTATGCGGACCATGTATGAGGAACCAAACCTTTTTTGTATAAGATTATGAACACAAGGCAGTAAAAATCAAGGTAATTCCATTAATTCTTTAAATGAATCATCCTCAAGTTCTACATCAACTTCGACTTGAGGATGATGATCAAAAGAATCTCTTCTTCATATCCTTTGGAAGACTTAGGGCCTTAACTACTAAACTTTCAACTTTTTGGATTGAAAGGGAGGTTAGAGCTAAGGTTCTCAGCTGCTGCCAGATAGTTTTAAATGTATTTGATTTGAATACTTTACTTTGTCTAGAGGCCTGATCTTTGTCGCTGTCTGGATTGAAAGTCACCTCCAATGGAACCTACTGAGAGGGTTGGCTAGTATGCTAATCATATTAGATTCATCCTTCAAACTGGATTCCAAGTCTATGTGAATAGTAGGGGTATTCCAATGAACTGAACATAACCCCTATTGGCTAATGGCCAACCAGGGGGTCTTCCACCTCTGGAACTACCTCTATTTCTACCTCTGCCTCTACCTGGTGGAGGTCAAGTCATCCTACCCACATGTCCATATGATGGAATGAACTGTGGGTGGAATGTGATATGCGGATCTATTTCTTCTTCAATTCCCCTTTCTTGTTCACTTAGATTTTCCTTTTTCTTTTCTTTTGCTTTTTCTTTTCTTCTTTTTCTTTTTCTTTTGAATTTGAATTTTGTCCAAGTTCACGAGAAAGGGTATTTTGAGAAAGATAGTAGGTCTCATCCTCATATATCTCAACCTCTCTAACTGAAAGTGACTTTTCATCCCTATTAACACGGTATTCAATCCCATCCTTTCTGAACTTGATGCACTAATAGAGGGCGGATGGAATTATCTTATTTTGATGTATCCAAGGCCTATTGAGCAAAGGGGTGAATTAAGAATTTGAATCAATGATGTAAAACTTAGCTTCAATCATCCAATCACCTATCTCCAAAGTAATACTATGGAACCTAAAGCCTGCTCACCTTGTTCATTGAATCTTATCAACATCATTCGATCTCCTCGGAGTGTGGAGATGTCGATCCTCAAATAAGCAAGGGTCTTTAGACTCATAATATTCACCGATTCACTTGGATCGATGAGGACTCTGGCAAGTTTGAATTTTCCCATGTCAACTGTAATATAGAAGGGATGGTTGTGCTCCATGTCCCCTAGAAGAAGGTCTTCATCTATAAAGGTAATCCCCTGGGCTTCTCTAGAATAATGTGCCTCCTCACCAAATAGTGGTCAGTTGAGTTAAGCATATCTTAGGATCAAGGAGAGCCTTGATTAATGATTCACTCATCTCTTTGGACAAGATAAGGGCATATTATATACTTAGCCTAGATGGCAACTTTCTTAGATGAGAGAGGACATTCTAGTCCACCTTGGGCTGATCCTCCACAAGCATATATCCAAGGGTGGACCATCCTGTGGAAGGGCTTCTTGATCCTCTACACCAATGATTTATTTCCCTCTATCTTGAGGTGCTGCCCTAGGAGGTAGAACCTTGCCACAATGGAGGTTAACTTCAGTGATCTCTTGTGGTAGGGTAATGGAAGGTTCTGCTTGCACGTTAGGCTCACCTATAGCTTCTCCTATGTCACCCTCAGAATTGGATGATTCCAAGTCTATTTCAAGAGGTGAACCCACAGCATTCAGAGTAGAAAAATCCAACTTTGAATCAGAAAGAGGAAGATCGGAATTGTTATTGTTATTTTGACTTGAAGAGTTATTAGGAATAGAAGTAGACAACCTATCAGAAGTAACACAGATGTAATTCAAGCTAACTTTATTCTTTAATTTCTTGGATTTAATAATGGGTACAAGGTAGAAATCGAGTAAAGTAAGAGGGGTGAGAGATTTGATGCCCTCATCCATCGAAATAAGATGTCTACTAGTAGAAGAAGAACTAGCTGAAGTAGTGGTAGCTGTAACGATGGACGGGAGACTGGACTCGGTCGGTGGTTGCACTAATGGGCTTTCTCGGGCTGGCACATGCTACTGCTGCTGCTACTGAGCTCCTTGTTTCCTTGAGTTGGCATTGGTAACTTGCAAACCTTCCTTGATGTTGGAGGTTTGAGTTGACTCAGGCACCTACAAGGAAAGTTTCTTGATCCTTTGAACAATCTTTTTAAAGGTTTTGGATAAGGAGATATCCCAACCTTCTTCAATTTTGAAAAGTTCACAAGTATCCCCAAGGATTACCCTAATGGAACTGGATGGTTGTTCCACAAGGTATTCCTTCGGGATGACTATAGCACCGGTCTTGAAGCTATGTTGCCCTTGAAAGTGAAGCAATGTTCCAAAACATGACCTAGCATACAGTGGTAGGGGCAAAAGTTAGAATCATGACTTTTGCCCACTTCCTCTGGTCTCCTAGATTCCGGTAGCTAAAAATCAGGCTTCTTTAAGAGATCCTTAAAGATCTTCCTGATTACCTCCCTCTTAAATGAATAAGGCTTCCAAAAGAGTAGGTGGACCATGGCTACAGGCGTGTGTACACCGATATTAGTGATGTGGTGAGGAAGCGGGAGTAGACCATGGAGGTCGCTATGCACGGGTGCTACCCTGGTGGTAGAGGAGGTGAAAGCAAGGTCACGAGGTTGTGGTCTCTGACCGATCTCTAATCTCCCTTGTCCGCTATCACCGCCGTGCTTCTTCTCAGATTTTGTGACTTTGATTTGGGAAACTGCTCTTGAAAAGGCAACTGTTTGGCCTCTCCTTGTAGACTACCCACCTTGTTGATTAATTTCTCAAAGGTTTTAATGGTGAAGCCCTTAAGCATGAAAGCGATCGGGCCATGGATATTCTTTAAAAGGATCTCAATGGCATGCTGTTCAAATAGCTATGACTAGTATTTCATACACAGGTTACGCCATCTAAGAATGTAGTCAACAAAGGACTCACCTGGGTGTTGTGCTACAATGAGATCGCCAACAGAAACCCTTTGTTGAGCTGCAGCAAACCTTTTCATAAAGAGTTGCTCCAACTCAGCAAATGTCTTCACTAAACCATTGGGAAGTTTAGCAAACCAGTCAAATGCTATCCCCACTAGGCTACTGATAAAGAGGCAGAATAGTAAAGCATCACTGCCACCGATGTTGCAATAATTAGCCCTAAAGTGTGCGATATGCTACCTCGGGTTTCCACTGCCATCAAAACTCTTGAAGGAAGTTGGCATAAAACCATTGGGATATTGGATTGCATCAAATTCCTTTGGGTAGGGTCTACCCTTTGGAACTGACAATCCTCCCTGGGCTTGAGCCAGCGCTTCCTTCACCAGCTGCTCAACCATAGACTTGATATATTTTTCTTATATGGAGGTACTTTCCACTACCTTCCTATACATGCTGGTGCTACCTTGCTCAAATGGAGGTGAAGTCTTTGTTGGGTCCAAGACATGCACCAACTCTGGCTGACTAGTCTCAGATGTGGTAGGATGAACTATTGGGGCTTATTTTTGAAGTACTGAGATTGCTGCTAACAAGTCCTCGAGCTGCCTCTCCATCCTATCTATTTGTTCACCATTCCATTTTAATTGTGTGTGGGCTGATTGGACTGTCTTTCTCGCTCAACCTCATCACCTTCCATAGCCGCTCGAGGGGATCCCTTAGTATCTACCATGAAAACCTCGGCTGAGTCTCCTAACAAATCATCTTCATTGGGATCAAAGCTAATCTTCTCCTCATCAGATCAATCGTATCCTAGGATCTCCTTCTTTTCCATGAAATAGTGAGCTACTATGTCATCTAAAGAATGATCTGTTGGGACTAGCACAAATGCTTTCGGATGATCGGTGATGGGATCCACATCATGTACTGTGAGGCACCGAACCTCCCCTGCTGCTAGAGAATCAACCCTGTGAGCGTTATACCCGCTAGAAGATATACACTCCTGGCTATCACTAACTCTATACGGGGTGACACTCCTAGGAGGTTCTATGATAATGGGTGTAACTGGGTTGCCACCCTCTCCCTCTATATCCATTGTAACCATCTTCAAATCCTACTGCGGTGATGATGGTGAAGGGATGACCACTATGCTTTGGGGTCGCCATTCCTATCGTACCATAACTGGGGTAGAAGGTCAAGCAGGAGAGCTCAGCCTCACCACGATAGGCAGTGTGGATGGAATGAAATCCCTTGGTCATAGCCAGATCACCAATGGGGTCCTCTTCCCCCCGGATTTGGCCTTCATGGCCTTAGGCGGGACTAGCGATGTTAATACATGAACGAGCGATGATGGACGGGGGATAGAGCGGTGTGGTGGAGACACCATCGACTCTCTAATAATAGAAGCTCTCCTTCTATGATGAGTAGTCCCTGTGAGTAAAATATTGTCTATGTGATCGACATGGGTAACGCCATCGAAAAATCAATGAGTGCGAGGTCGCACGCCGACCAAACCTCTCGCTAGTGATATGAGTGTAGTATGGGCCTCCTTGGTCCTCTCCTACCGTAGATGCATCCCCACACTGCAGGGGATAACAGATCTCAAGTCAAATTGAGCCCCAGACTCATAACATCCGTAAGCTTCGCCAACCTAGCTTAGAACTGAACGGAGGCCAACATACAGCCTCCTACTCTGGCTAACTGTGGCTAAAATTGAACCGATGGTGGAGGTGAAGTAGGGATCCTCCTAGCATCCTCTCTATCAGACCTAGAGAGAGGATGAAATGGGTTCGCTGTAACTAACAGGGAAATTAGAGTGGGTAACTCCTCCACAACTAACTGTGTAGCTACCTCCATCTCCCTGGCAATGGGTGTATGATATCACTTAATCATGCAATTTTTGTTTCCCCTCTAAGTCTTGGTGGGGAGAGCGGAGTAAGAACTAGACCCAACTTCAAAAGCTAGGGAGACTATCTATGGGATCAGAGGAGCCTTACCCTTTGAGGGTGCTAATGAGTGGGTGCTCACTGGGCAGACGGAAACACCGCATGGCACTCATTGATGATGGTAACACCAAGCACTATTGTAGAAACTGTCACTGTCTTCCTCTTCAGTGAGGGGATATTAAAGTCTGATGGCAAGTCAATCTAAATGATCGGCTTTTGTCCCACTACTGTGGCCCTGCTAACAGTGGTGAGGCGAATGCCCTCACAGGTAATCCTCTCTCCCTCAAAACCTCATCCAAAATGAATGAGGTGGACATAATCAGCACGAGGAAGGCTCTGATCCAGTCTATCCTGGGGAAAGGTAAACACGCATTAAAACCATTTATGTCAACCAAATTGAGACTAATTGTAATGGCTGCGATAGTCAGAATGTTGAAAATAAATTTGGATCAGATTTTTATTGACTTTGAATTTTGATTTTAGAATTTGAACTCATACTCAACATCTTGAAGTGTTAAGTCAGTTTAAAATGATTTGGAATAGATTTCAAGATTTGATTAGAAAGAGGAATTCTTTTGGATATATTATTAACAGAGGATCCATCAGACCAATTCTCGAGCCCTCGATAAGCATAAGAGCATGAAGTGAACCGAGATCTTAAGACAACATTTATACTGAAGGCCTTTATCTCCTAATTTGGTTCTCTTCTATTTTCTAAGACATGCAAAAAAGAAAAGTTTGAATCCAATCTTAAGGTCGAGATCTTAAGACAACATTTTATACGACAAGGCCTTTATCTTCTTCCTCCTCAATTGCAAGTCAATCCAATCTCAAGATCTCACACATCTCTTGGCCTACGAGACGCCAAAGTAGCCAAAATTTAGTTATAAAAGTAGCATATTCTTAATTATATTCTTGTATGTGGTTTGATCTAAATCTCTGCAAAGAAGTGCTATATATCTTCTTATGATGATCAAAGCAAATAAGAACTCTTGCTCAAACCAACAATTCTCTATAACCGAGGAAAGATTAATTATTATTGGTTGAGTCAAAGCCTATAAATTTGGCTTATGTATTATTTATTGTACATTACAAAAGTCAAATACATTTGTTTTACTCAATGATCCTTTCTATCCGAGAAATCAAGCTCCGGCGTTGCTCATCCTACCTTGGTCTCTAACTGTGAAGCCAAGCAAGAAATCAATAACCCACAAGCATCAATCCCATGATGAGAACATCCACCCATAAAAGATCTAATCCAATTTAATGGGAGGGAAATCTAACACGAGCATCTTCCATTAGAGCACCGTAAGTATCATGAGGCGAACTGACGCCAACAAGAAGCTTGAAGAGGTTATAGCTAAGGTACTTGAGCGAGTATAAATGGAGGAACGTGTTGGAGGAGACGGGAGGAAACCAAAGAAAGTTCTCAAGGAGACGAGTTATATATATTACCTACATATTTAAAAACATTCAATTTAGTCTAATTTAATTAAAAAAATTTTACCATCTTTATACATTCATTATCTTTCATTGAAATCACCCTCATAAATTTTTATTTCTGCCACTTTAAAATCACCCCCATATATAAATAATTCCCAAATAATTTACTTATAATTATTATATTATGTTTTGAAGTATATAACTTATAATTATAAATAGAGGAAAAGTAGCCTTTACTAATTAGCATACATATATGACATCATAATTATATTTTTAAATTACTTTCAAACTTTTTTGATGATGGGAATATTTAAGTCAAATTAAAAAAATTTATTTAAAATTAATTTTATATTCAGATAAGTAATTCAATTAATTATTTAAAATCAATTAATGTTTAGTGTATCCTATGTTCAAGCTAAAGAACTTATACCTAATATAAATTAATATGAAACAACGTTATAAAAAAAAATTATAAGTGGCACACATAGATTTGGCTAACACATGATTTTTTTTTTTTGCATACATGCAAATTTCTAAAATTTTAGATAATTTTCACTCTCCCTTTCCTATAATTAGCTTTTAAATTAGTTAAATTTTTTGTTTGCTAAAAAAATTAAATTTTGTTACAATAGCTTCGTCAATCCATCATTAAACCATTATATGAGAGTTTAAAGGGTGAAGAATAAAGATTAATACCACGAGCAGTGTACCCATTGGTTCTTTTTATCACAGGAGTGGTTTGATCTGAGTCACTTAACGGATTGTTCACAGCTTTATGGAGGAGCCTAGCAAGTCCAAAATCCCCCACATGAGCAACCATGCTATCATCAAGAAGGGCATTACTTAGTTTCATATCACAATGAATAACTAGTGTTTCACAATCATTATGAAGGTAGTAGGTAGAAAGTGCATTTCGATGTTTAGGGCAATCTCTAGCCTTTTGGTCGTCAAGCTGCTCCATTATGTAGTCCTTAGCATGCAATCATGTATCTAAATTACCATTTGTCATGAATTCAAAGACTATAGCCATGAAATTGAATAAAAAATTGAATAAAAAATTTCAGGATGGTGATAAAAAAACCTTTAAACTCAAATAAGTAAATCTCAGAACATTTGAATAATATAGTAAAGAATTGTTATTTTGTGGTGTTCCCAACTTAAGTGCGCAAAATAATATAAAATAAACTTACATTTTAATATACTTTAACAGCATCCTATTATAAGAAACAAATAAAAGGAAAGTTGAACTTAAAAATTGTAAACATATGATTAGAAGAGTGGATAACTTTGAAGAACAGTTGTATTCAATTCTCTGATGCGCGTTAGGGCTCCACGTTCGGCTTCTACTCGGCATTTGGTTAGGCTTTATTGAAGGAGGAAGGTTTTTTTCAGCCTCTTCCCTTATTTCTTCCTCGGCCTAGGAGGCCTCACCCTCTTCCCCATCCTCTTTCTCGATGGCAAGACCCTCTTCGGGATGAACTTCCCCCTACTCCCATCCTCCTACCCCGGTTCAATTCTTGGGGCTACGCCCAGAGGAACTTCCTCCGCTTATGCTAACCCCTCGATGTCCCGAGGATGGAAAGATCTTCTTATTTCTCAAAACGTGAAGAGCAGTGCTTTCTCCCTCTCCTATATTCCTTCTGAATCTTCTGAGGTCCTGTTTTCTGAAGAGGAACTAAACATTGGCCAACGTGAATGGAACCTTGCCCTGGTAGGATACGCAATTGGCAAATGTCCCTACTATGGATCCTTACTAGCGACTGTTAGGTGGAAATGACAATTTAAAGGGAGTGTTGACTTACTCACTCTCGAAGGCGATTTCTTTCTATTCAAGTTCACATGTCAAGAGGACTACGATACTGTCTGGGACAATGGCCCATGCTTCCTCAACGGGAAGCCTTTCATCTTCCAAAAATGGAGCTGGAACTTCAGACCATCTAAGGAGCATATCACCGAGATTCCGTTGTGAATTAAATTACCTAATTTTCCCCTTTGTTGTTGGACCGAGAATGGATTTTCTAAAGTTGCTAAGTAAGTTGGGTAGATAACCTCACTCACAAATCTAGAGTCTCCTTCGCTCGTATCTGTATCCAAATTAATACCTCTTCTCCACTGCCGGACTCCATCCCTATGAATCTAAATGGTTTCAAATTCGATCAGGAGATCCACTACGATGAAGCGTGTCAACTTTTGCACCTTCTCTCATGACCCTTCTTTTTGCCCCCATAACCCACCCGACAAAGCCACCACTAAAGGAAGGAGCATTAGTAAACAAATTATCTCATTCTCATTCTCATTCAAAGAGATCTGCCTCCTAATAAACTAGTTAGCAACATTGAGAATCGATAAGGACACTAGTGCAGATCTAACACATCCTTGGGAAGACTTAAATCCCTCCATCCCTATTCACACTTCAACTATCAGTGACCTTAACCACTCTCCTGCAAATTCACCTCCTCAGGAGGACCCCTCTCCATCCTCTCTCCTTAATACCTCTCAAAATCCTTCCTCCTTAACCACTTATGGATTGCTTCCTATCACCAGGTAGTCCACTTCAACAAGTAAATCCCCATATCTCTGCCGATGACTTGGTCCTCGTCTCAAGCCGCAGCAAAGGCCCTCAATGCAATAAACTCTCACCTCTTTGGGATGGCCCATATGTGGTTATAGCTATGGTAAAGCTAAGAACATTCAAGCTCAAGGATCCAGAGGGAAAAACTTTACCTCGAACTTGGAACACTCATTTTTCACGAAAAAGAATCTATACAATTCTTTATAGATCGATAAGAAAAACGTCCTTGAGCATCACATGTGAATCTATACATTCGGCGCAAGTATTTGATGTTCAAAATAACACCACATTCTCTAAAGAAGACAGTCAAACCAACGATGATTACTAAAGCTCGAAATAAAAATTGTGACAAAGCTACACTACTTTCATCAAATTTTAAGCTTCTTAGCTCACCGTTTTGCTTATAAGAAAAATAAAAAATAAAAAAAGTTTTTATAAGCCTTAGCCTTGTTTGATTAGTTCTCAGATAATTCTTTAAGTCCGGATTAGTGAGATGTTTTTAATTGCCACTTTATTCGGCTATGTTATTAGAATTACATATGCTATTTTATGTTTTATAAAATATTATTTTATTCTTGATAATTCATATAATTATGACTAGAAGGTTTTATTATTTCACATTGAGATTCAATAACTATTCAATATTTAGACGATGAGTATTAAGTATAAAATTTTAATTTGGTAATTTTATGTACTAATTAATTTTTTTTTAAAATTACTTTAATACTTTTTTTTGATGATGGGAATATTGAAGTTGCATTAATGAAATATTTATTAAAAAATTAATTTTATATTCAAGTTAATTAATAAAAAATAAAGTAATGTTAATTGTATTTTATGGTTTTATACTAGTCAAATTTTTTGTTTGATAAAAATTAATTTTACTTATAATTAAGCTCTATTGCTCTTCATCGAATCATTATTATTATTATTATTATTATTATTATTATTATTATTATTATTATTATTTTTATTATTATTGTTTTATTTTTAAGGAAATATGATACGGGGTATTTTATTGTCACAAAAAAAGATTACAAGATCCTTAAAAGGGGTTAAAATCGAACTCGCTCAAAGAGCTACAATCTAAGGAGTAAAACCCCAATCTAAGTACATCCAAAATCATAAGAAAGCATTAAAACAATCAAAGGGTACATGATGATTTACATAATAAGGTAAAATAGTTAAAGCCAATGCTCGGAGGACATGGGAGTACGGATAAAGGAGCAAACTAAAAGAGGAGAGAAACAAAAGATATAGCAGGTAATACATAGACAACAAATAGAGGAAAACAACATAAAGTGAGAATGATAGTAAGGAAATGTGATAGAGAAGGCTCACACCACATCCGATGGGGCGATGCAAATATGAGCATCCAAACTGAAGGGTTACATCACATGAGCTACTAGAACCAATAGAAAGTGGTCATCACCGCCATCATAGCCAACAAACCTTAGAGGAAAACATCCAGTTGTTGATAGTATTGTGAGCTTTATAACCCGCAAAACCTAGTCAAAATCATATCAAATTATATGGTAGTATCGAAAAATGGGGAGTCTCATTCAAGAAAATTATCATCAAAATAGCCTTCTTGACATGAGAATACATACACCTAAGAGAGTGAGCCAACTTAGTCAGAATCACATGAGTAGCCGTATTCAGGAAAGAGACTAGATCAGCATAGAGACAAGAAGCAGAAAGCCTGTTAATATAGTCAATGAGCTTATAATTAACACCATCTCAATAGAATATATCGTTAAACGCCCGTGAAACCCTCCCCTTATAAATGTCCTTGGGAGCAAAGAGAGGAAAGCATCATATCTCAACACAGGGAATGAAATGCCAACATCCAAAATAAGCACCCGATATTGCATTTAGAGCACAATAATAGCAAAGATTCGGGGTGCCATTTAGATAATTTAGGTCATAAAACGAACCAGAACGTAATGCTTAGTAATCCAAGAAGGATATCATAGTCAGCTGCTGGGAACATCAACCACAAGTAAAACGGTGGGGAATTATTCACGGGACAAATTTTTTTCCAACCGAGATGAGAAGACAAAGATAACCAACACATTAATGAAATCAAAGCCAAACGCAACCCAGTAACTGCTCGAAGTGACAAAAGGCAACAAGGTATAATGAGATGAAGCCAATTGTAACAACCAACCAAAATAAAAACCCAATAAATGCATTTAGAGCAGCAATTCCAATAGCAACATTCAGGTTCATCATTCAGATATTCCAGATCAGAAATCGATCCAGATAAAATGATAATATGTGCACCATAGTCACCTAAAAGGAACAAGCAGTACACAAGCGTAAAACAGGGTAATATTTACTCACGCCTATATCATACTTTTCCAACCGTGGGATTAGAAAACAATAAAACTAATACAGATGAAATTAAGAGCAACCCAAGAACTGGCAAAGAAGGCCTAAAGAAATGCATCCAGTTATAACAACCAACCAAAATAAATATCCAGAAAAATTGTTTAGAGTAGCAGTTCCAAGCAAAGAATCGGCCGCTATACGGGTGATCCAGATCAATATCAATCCAGAGAAATTTACAGTATTTATTCCATAGGCAGCTGAATTTAACATCAAACACAAGCAGAAACCATAAAAAGAGATATTCACAGCCAGGACCAACAACCCATCAGTCAGTCTGAATGAAAAGAGGTAACAATGCCTTTCGAATTGCAACCAATCGTAACAGTAGAAAGTAAAATCTCTATTAATGATAAGGTGGGACCGATTCCAGCAGCTCAACAAAATCATAAAGCACATAGGGTGCTTCATCATTCTGACAAATATGAAGACAAGATGTAATGCCTTACAAATAATATTAAGATCTAATAAGGCAAACCCGTGTCCAGTTAACCAATCCTTGTAAGTGTTTAGAATAGAATGTTTATCAAAATTAATGGGCTCATTCAATCTAGTTCCTAAGTTAGCAAGGTAATCAAGACAAAGCATTTCCTTCCCTCCATATATGAGTGATTTTGCAACAAATTTGATTGAGCAAAGTTTTAGTTTGCTTGAGTAAATAATATAATTCCACATTGCCATTTTTTTTGACCGCAGAGATCAATTAGTATTAAGGCATCCACTTCAAGCCGATATTAAGCCAACCTTTCGTAAGGAAATGTCAAGAGCATTATAAACTGCCATAAGTTCAGCAAAAGGAACTGAGTTGGTACTAAGAGGATTAGCAAAGGCCAAGATAACATCACCCTTGAAATTTCTAAAGATGCCACCACATCCAGAAGCATTAGGAGATACAGCTCCATCGGTGTTAATTTTGATGACATTATCATGTGGTTTGGCCCAATAAAGTATTTTGGGTTGATTAGAAGTGTTCGTATCAGGCAATTGCAAACCCAATTTTGAGGCGACAAATTTACATCCTTTTAAGTGTTTATATTTAATAAGGTTGGCTTTAAATAAGTCACGGATTTTGAATTTAGTTTTGGCAATTATTTTGGAATGATTCATGGTTATATCATATGCTTAGCATCATTTCTAGCCATCCAAATGAACCATAATAATGATCGCAGAATATTTTTAATATGACCTTTTATATTGTTTTCAAAATATATCTCGAGGAGTCGATAAATAGTAAGCAGTAATTTGTCAATGGAGAATAGATTATCGTACAAAGCCAAAGTTTAGAGGCATCGCTCCACTCATGAATTGGTGATTAACATTTTCAATATGGGAGCAACATTGACATTTTGACGGAAGATAAAAACCTTTACCCCACATCAAGGAGTCAATAGGGACAAAGTTTTTTAAGATATGCCAAGTAAGAATGGAGTATGAGGTGGGGATATTGTTATGCCAAAGTCGAGCATACACTTTGGAATAATCACCAGTTTCTTTGATCATAAGCCAAACATTTTAAAACCGAATTTCCATTGTGGGAGAGTTTAAAAGAATGGTCTTTTGTTGGGTGTAATGTGTATGTTATTTAGTTTGTCTAAAAAGGATGAAGGGATATAATCACTGAGCATGGAAAAGTTCCATTTATTATTATTCCAGAAAGATTTGACTTTGATGGTATCAATAGAGCATGAAGAAATTAATTCATCGAAAGAATTATTTCCAAGCCAGTTATCTTGCCAGAAGAAGGAGTTAAATGCCCCAAAAAATTAAAGATTCTGCCTTCCATTTGATATTACAAAGTCTTTTCCAAATAGGAGAAGCGTTAGTTTTATAAGAGCAGTTCAATGGATGCTTAGATAGATAGTATTTGTTTGTCATGAAGTTAGCCCAAAGGCTATTGTTGCTTCTAAAATTCCACCAAAGTTTATATGAGAATGCGTTGATGGTGTCTTTGATAGATTTACAGTCCATACCACCTTCCTCAAAGATGCCGCAAATTTTGTGCCAAGAGGACCAGTGTATTTTTGAGGAAGAGGTATTAGACCCCCAAAAAAATTTATTAATTAGCCTCTCAATTCTATTAATGTAAAAGTTGGTTGGAACGATAGTTTGAATAAGATAAAGAGGCATCGAGTTAAGGGTACGTGTTAACCTCCTCCAAAGGATAGAAAATGCAAGAGGAGATACGGTTGGATATTTATGGATTAATTCCAAAAGATAAGATCTTTATGACCTTTGAAAAGAGGAGTACCTAGATAATTGATCTAAGTTGTTGTTGATGAAAGTTAGTGATCCTCGTTATATGATTAATCCTATTATTGTTGATTTTATTAGCGTTATGAAACAACATTTATTTTGTTAAGGAGGAGACCACTTTCTTTGCCAAATTTTTTAAAGAATTTCATAATGGTTTTGAGATATAGAAGCATTGCAGAAAATGATAAAATCATCAAAGAAAGCAAAGATGAGTAATGGGAAATCCACCTTGAGTTTTGTAAATCATACTTGGCTTATTATAGAATAGATCATTCGACTCGGATAAGTAATCTACTATAATAAAAAAGCAAGGAGATAATGGATCTCCTTGGCTGTTTAGAGGTGAAGAAACCCGATTCTCCATTAATGATAACAGAGAACCAAACATTAGTGACACAATTTTAATGATACTGAATGAATTCTTTTGAGAATAAAAAGTTGAAGTATAAAAGAGGAATTCCCAAGAGAGATTGTCAAAGGCTTTAGAAATGTCCAGTTTGAAAGCAATGCCTCTAATAGGAACGCCAATATCATGAATCATTTCTTGAGCTAAAAGAATATTATCATATATTTCCTTTAATGAAACCAGTTTGATTATGAGAGATAATGTTCGGCAACTGAGGATTGATACGGTTGGTGATTATTTTGGCAATTAGTTTGTTAAAGAAGGTGCAAAGACTAATCGGTCTAAAGTCATTCCGTTTTCGGATGGTTGTTTTAGGGATAAGAATGATGGAGGTACTAGAGAAGGATCTAGGAAGGGTGCCATTGAAAAGTCAATAACGGCTTCAATTAAATCGACTTAATAATGGACCAACACTGTTGAAAGAATATAGTTGTGTAACCATCCGGTCCAGCAACCGAATCTGAATTCATGCTTTGGAGAACAGTACTAATTTCGAATCCTGGACACCTAATAAGAGAGGTGTTTTGGTCAGAAGTAATCTTGAGGGAATCGATGAGGATTAGAAATAGGTTCGTTAATGTTGTTATTTAACAAATTTTGAAAATGTTGGATAACCGAATCTTTAATATCATTTTTATCCGATGTCCAATTATCATTATTGTTTTTAATTTTATAAATCGAGTTTAGAACTTTTCTTTTGTTGAAAAGAGAGTGGAAATATTTTGTGTTTCTGTCGCCATCGGCAATATGTTTAGTAGCAGCTTTTCCCTGCCAATAAGTTTCCTCCATGTTTTGATATTTAATCAAGTTATATCTAGCTTCGTTGAGTTCGTCATTTTTATTAGGGTCTGAAACGGCAGCTTCTTCAAGGGAGCAAACAAGATCTTCCATAGTTTTAAGATTTACAAAAATGTTTTTAAAATGATGTTTATTCCACCATTTCAGGGTTTGTTTTAATCTTTTAAGTTTAAGCCAAAAACGGATCATGCCTTTAATGGAGTTATCGGTGAATAGTCGCCAATTAGTAAACAACACATAAAGTCATTGTTGCAAAACCACATATTTTGGAAATGAAAGGGGATAGTGCGGTATTGAAGTAGGGGGGCTTTCACAGTAATCATAAGAGGAGCGTGGTCAGACATGGTTCTACTTAAGTGTTCTACTGAGGTAATAGGCCATTGATCAATCCAAAGATGGTTAAAAAGGATACGATCGAGACGTTGCCAAAGTCTAGAGTTGTTCCACGTGTAGTTGGAACCTGAAAACCCTATATCAGAAGGTTACGCCTAGAATCATATTAGCTAAATCTTCCATAGAATTAGTATTAGAGAGGACCTCCCCTTCTTTGTAAGTAGAGAGGATGGTGTTGAAATCCAACCAACCGTGGTTGAGTGACGAGGAAGCTAAAGATCTTAAGTTATTCCATTAGATGTTCCTACCGGTTCTATTACAAGATGCATAAATAAAAGAGCTCACCACGGTGAAAACACCCACAGAAATATGTGCATTAATCAGTTGTTGTTGGTTGTCAAGGATATTGATGCTGATAGAATTATTCCAAAACAACCAAATTTTGTTGTAATGTTGTAAAAAAAGTTAGGAAAACCTAGTGTTCTAGCGTAGCAATCTTAGAAGAGTGGATAAGTGGTTGGATAGTAAGGAGAGATATGTTATGAGTGCAGACAAAGGCTTCTAACGCATTGCAAACTAGAGTAGTCCCAATACCACCTAATGTTCCAAATGATAAAATTAATCATAATTGTTGGATTGGAAAAAATTGATTGGATGAGAATGAGGAGAAAGGAAATTATTGATGTAGGGTTGATGAAGATCTTGTGATTCTGGCCGCATTTTTAGCGTTGTTTTTGATTTTGAATGATTTCTTTTTCTTTAGAACAGTTTGAAAAGGTCTGTCAATGTCCAAGGTGTCTCCATCTGAAAAGGAGTAGTTAGTGTGATCCAAAGTTTCATTATTAAGCAAAGGAATCGTGATGGTAATTTCCCCTTCTTCCATATCAGAGATTGACTAATTAGTTATGTTATCATTTTGGCCATTCAAAGTGTTAGGGGAGGTAGGAATTGTTTCATCTTCTTTTTCTAGATTAATGTTCTGTGTTTTTTTTTATTGCTGATCCAAACTAAGATTTTCATGTTGATGTTCCCAAGCCTAAGTTCATCAGAATTTCTTTGTTTTGGATCATTAGTTGGCCTCATGTTACCATTGGGAATAGTAATAGGCATATTTTCTAAGTTCCCAAAACCAACTATGTCATCAATGTCATTGTTCAACACCTGATTAGTTTCCTTTTGCAAATCAGACGGTATAGTTAAAGAGGGATTTTGTGGAGGAGGATTATTTTGGTTTACTTTTGGCACATATGCCATTTTAGTGGGTTGTTCCTTAGTCACCGAAATAGTAGGAATAGGAATTTTATTTTTTTTGAGATGTGGATGTAAGATAAAACAATCTGTGTGTTCATGCCCATGGATTTTGCAGTGTGTACAGAAAGAGGGAAAGTTTTCAAATTCTACCTTTTGATTATAACCCATTTTTTCAGATCCAATCCATACTTCTTTTGGATGTTTTTTTGTTATATCAACTTCAACAAGTATTACCGAGGGGATCTCACCGTAGCTTGATCAATTTGAAGAGGTCCCAAAGATAGCCCCACAAAGAAACAAAACCGATGTGTAACAAAGTGTATGCGCATGTTGGGCAAAAGCAAGCCAAATAGAACAATTGGTGATTCCTCTTTAATATCAAAACTAGGTGTCCACTTAAGAAGTGATTTGGCGCTTAAAAATAAGAACGACGTAAAACTCTTGAGTAATCCAAGTCATTTGATAATTGAATTAGCACATGCCTAGGATCGATCAATCACGTAAAAGGTGCCCGTAAGTTTCGTGACTATGAAAAAGGAGCTAATATTTTCTAAGTTCGGGCGTAAGGGTGAATTTACCTACCAACGAGAATTCAAATGGCTTAGCAAGAATTTCCACATCGAATCCAACACACATGAGCATACCACGAAATCAGACATTAGTTTAACCAAGCGAGTGGGAACGGATTTACCGAGAGAGCATCCTTGAAAGATTTAACGTAAGAGGTAAGGATAAAGGATCGAGCATCGGGTGGTTTATATCCGGAGTGCGGAAAACCATTTCCGCCATCCAAAGAGAGCGGTTTACATTACCAACTGGCAGGGGAGAGATCATACCAAATCGCTGAAGAGATTGATCGCAGGAAGCAAGGAACACGAGCCGCCAGAACGCGCTAGACCAACTAGAGTGGGAGAGATCGCACAAACGCGGACGAAAAAGATTGATCACATCATCAATCATATATGAGAGTTTAAAGGAGCAAATACTAGGTTTTAGAATACAAATTAGAAAATCAAAATGAAATAGATTTTCTATAATCAAATCGAAGTATAGGTCAATTTATTCGGTTCTGCTTTGATAATCAAAATTTGAAAAGAAAAATAAAATCTCATTTTGATAATTCAAAGATAAAAAACTTAAACTATAATATGCATCAAATAAGCAAATTATATTGTAAAACTTTAAAAAAACTAAGTTTTAAAACGTGTAAAATAGATTTTGAAACCTACAAATAGATCTTAACCACACAAAGATCTTTGCTAATAGGCTAAAAGCTTAATATGATCAGTTAAAATTGTACAACAAGAGTCAAGAAATATGGTTAAAAATAATAAACAGTAATTAATCAAATCACATAAATTAATACCATATTAAAACAAAAGAAAGTTCCGGCGAAGAAAGTTGTAAAGTTATGTTTTATCATATAAAAAGAACAACTTGTAAGATTCTGAATTAGGGATTTATTCACATCTATTTTTTAAAGTTTAAGTGTGTAAATGATCAACATAATAAGGTAATAAGATAATAAGATAATAGCATATAATCCATTATAAGTTTAATTATAATGGCATATTTAATAAAAATTGGTGCATAATTACCTTACAAAATAAATCTTTTAACACCGACTCATCCCATTAAATAAAATTTAACTAAACAAAATCACATGCTTGTGTTAAGAAAATATAGAAGAAAGCATAAAGAAATTGGTAAAAACTTGATCATTGATGTAGAATTAATTGTACATCATACTAGAAATTTTATTCACCAATAACTATGACTTTCATACATGTCTCATACATTCTTCAAACACTTCATTATAATTATAAAGCTAATTATTTCATCTATTATAAAGGGCCGAAAACTCTAGAATTAGTAAAACCAAATTGCTCTAGAATGATAGTAACCTAAATATGATTTTTACTTATCTCTTATTGAATGCAATTTTGTTACAACGTCTACCTTGTTTATTCTATATTTTATTAAATTTTTCGAACATAAAAGACTTAATTATAAAGTTGAAGTCAAAATTTCATAAGTTGCTCTCCTTGATTGGATGCCATTTTCTTCATCCTGTATACAACTTTGCATTGGCCATGTTTATAACTATGTCATTCTTTTAATTAAGTCAAGCTACGATATCTTAGCATGCAACCATGTATCTAAATTACCACTTGTCATGAATTCAAAGACTATAGCCATGAAATAGATACTTTTGAATCAATGTCCATGCACAAGTTAGATCCTTACTAAATTTTGATGCTTGATGCATCAAAGCCTCACACTCAACTATAAAGGCCTTGGAAGCTATGCTTGAAGGTTAAAAACTTTTGATATCCACATTTGTGTATCCATAATTATCTAAAGAGCCATAAAATAATGAACCATATTGTCAAAGTACTTTGAAGGTGAGAACCCATTAGTCAACATCACCGCCTACATAAGAAACCTTAGGATAGACATCTTCCATGATTCTTAGACTGATAAAATTTTTCATGAGATTTGTACTTTTGCACTTAAAGCACAAAATTGAGAAGAGGATTAGAGAGAAGGCTGCCATGCTTGGTAAGAGGATTGTTAATAGTGGCAATTATGGTTGTCTTCTATATAGATAAGATGCAAGTATAAAACTCACCACAAAGCCCATAATTTCCTTGAGAGATGTTGTTTTAGCATTCAAAAAAATCCCATGGATATAGCAATATTCCCTTGAATAAAGTTAGAGCTCAAGTTTAACACTTCCAAACTACCATTAATTGATAATTTCACCAAGTAGTTTATTTTCATGTAAATATCTTAACATTTTTAAACCATCAATTTTCATGTAAGGGCAAAATGACCTAGATCTAATGCAAAACATATTACATGTTATTTTAATTTGACATCATTTGACTAAGCTTATAGATTCATATGTCTAATGCATGAGAAGTAAGATTATTAGTCAAAATCGGGAGAGAGGAGGTGTGTTTCCATCATGACTCTCAAAGGTCACACCAAGTTTCTGCAAAGGTGGAAGCCTCCAATCAAGAGTGTAACAATATACTTTATGCATGATGTTATAAAAGAAATACTTGTCCAAATTAAGGGTTGCTAATTTTTTTATCTTTATTTTAACTTAGGCTTTAAATGAGGTTATGAGTTATTTATTTTAATTTTGAGGTGATTAACAGAAGATTTATTTTCTCCTAAGAGCCTAATCATCATCCAGCCATACATCAAGAAAGGAAGAAACTTGAAAATATGCTATCTTAATGCTTAAAATATCAAATATTTTATAAAGCTAGCGCAAAAGAATAAAAGGCCATTTATTATCAGGCACCCCTGCACAAGTCCAAAAAAAAAATAGGGTAGCCGAGCTCTTCCCTTATACAACCTGGATTACAAATGAATTAATTTACAATCAAGTAAGGAAATTCATATTACGGGGGTCTTCATTCTTCTTTCTTCTTTCTTCTTTCTTCCTTCTTCTTTTTTCTTTCGCTTTTCTTCTTTGGTTCCTTATTTTGGATGATTGAAATGTGGATGCTGTAAAGGCTTCACATGATACATAAGATGTAATCTTATTACCAATGCTCATCCTAATCCCCAATAACATTCATTACAAAATCTTAATTGCAAAAATTACATGAAAAAAACTTCGTTCAGTTGCGTATTGCTAAATAAGTTAACTAAGTAAACCATACAAATCCCAAGCATGTATATATTGGACTTAGCACCCCACACATGGATGAAGTTCACGCCTATTGGATTATGCTTAGGGGTATAAGCACATGCACAAAAAAGTAGTTATATTTTTATTACGCCCTTAAGTACAATCCCATGAAATAATGATTAGACTAAATCATCCTACCATTCATTCTATGCACATTCACCCTAACATCGGACTAAAATAATACATTATAAAATAAAAGCAAACATCAAATAATGCATAACCTAAAATAGAAGTGGTGACTTAATGTATGTGCTTTAAAAGGTTCGTGTGGTATGCTTAGCTATGGCTTTAAGGTTTAGAATTTCTAAGTGTGAAGATGTTCAACTTAGATGGATGGTTTCATTTAAATGTTTAGTTGATTTGGGTTGATTTTATTTTGTATTTTGTTTGGTTTAAGTGAATCCTACAATTACTAAGTTTTAAAGAGAGGGAAAGAGAAGAGAACTTCTCTTTTCCCCACAATTTCTAAAGTAGATTCACATTTGATTTAGTTTAGTGGACGTCTTATTATGTGTTTCAATTAATCCTAAGTTTAGATTAACTCTAAACAAACCTATTCAAAAAAGAAAGGCATTTTAAGATTAAATAAAGTAAATTAAGATCGCAAAATATACATCATTTTATTTCTTTCCCAACATGTATAACTTGCATATGAATGAATAAATCCTAAGCATATCTATACATACGATGGAAATGTTTACTTTATGATGAATGCTAAGTGAATTACTTAAGAAAATTTGTATGCTTTTAAGATGCATGATTTTTTATTAAGTAGAAAGAGATTTTCTTATCCATTTTCACATGCACACATGTATGTATGAAAGGCATAAAGTATTAGCCATTGTTAGCACCAGGGGTGTAAGGTACAAGAACTACTTAGGGCTACTTAAATCCTCGCAACCCCGGGATTGTCCAGACTAATATACCACTTTCCTTAAATATGAACACATGTACAAAAGAAATGAGTGAAAAAGAAAGATGCAAAAAGTTTGTATTTGTTTATTTATTTTGTTTATGCAATTTATATGTGCAAATGCATATGCCCTTCTTAAGTAATAGTATAAGAATGAATAGGAAGGCGATTAGGCAAGTGTTATGTTCTTTTCAAATGAACTATACACTTTACCAAGTCCTATTCAAAACCATACTAAAAGAAAGGAGAGGGAAACCTACACTATGCACATCTTCATATTTATATCCACATGCAAGCTCATAAAAGATTATAAGTAACACACTTTTCAGTTTTGGATATTTGATTATAGATTTTGAAAATAGTTTTGAATTTAATAGTGATAATAGCCATTCATATTTTACTTTAGCCAAAATGTGCAATTTGACATAAAGAAAGCATTTCATTTTGAATTTGATTTTTGAAAAGCATGAATGTATGAAACTCATATGACATACACATTTAGCATATTAGAAAAGAACTAAAGTGATGAAAGCATGTAAACACATTCACCCTAATTAATTCATAAAGACAATCTTATAAAATAAGAAAGCTTAAAGCAAATCAAGTTATTTTTAAGGAAGGCTTGATTTTGTTTTGAGTTTGATTTAATTTGAGAAATGTGAGGTGAGTTTGTTGTTCTTAACCCATTCTCACATATGTTTGTTTTTTTAGTTTAATTTTTAGGTGATTATATCAATTTTATGCTTCGGTTAGGTTAAGGTATGAATTAAGTGTATTAATTACCCCTTACTTGTACCACCTTAGCATACTTAATCAAATAATTATGAGCCAATGAGATGACATAAAACTACACAATGAATTTAAATCAGCAATGCACCTAGGAAAGAAAAGGGCTAATGCAATTGGCTCATGATCAAAGATTAATTAAGCAAATGGGTTTAACTTAAATACTTTCATAATCTCTCACACATGTGAGTCAAATTTTGATTTCCTTAATTGTACTTAGGCTCTTGAACACCTAAGCATCTACCCAAGATAGATTAATTGAGTTCTAAAAGTTTTAGAATTTTATTACCCCCTTAATTAAGGTTGGATTAAGAAAGAAAAGGGGGTTTAAGGAATATCTTAAGGAAAGTATTCCAAAATTATTCTTTAAACCTCATATTCACTTAATCAAAACCTAATTGACTCAATCAGAGGGTTAAACCACTAATTATAACTTTAATTAAGCTTAATTATATTAAGAGAGTGATTAAAGAATGAATTAGCAATTCCTCTAATTAAGCCACCAATAAATCCCAAAAAAAATTAGGGGTAGTCATCCCACTAATTAAGCACAAAAGTTTGGGATTAATCTGGAGTAATTAGAGGTAATTAATAAAATAATATTCCCAATAAAACCTAAATTCAGAGAAAAGCACTATTCAAAACCCATTGAAATCATTTTTAGAATATTCTATGTTCAATTATCTATCCAATGCAATTTATTTCATATTTTTTTTATTTTTCTAGGCTTAGATATGGATTTAGAAATTTTCCATGGTTAATTAGATAATGTAAAAGCCTAATTAAATGTTTAATTTCTTCATCATGACTCGTGGCATGCACTTTCCACATGGGCATGATTGATATTTAACT
Source organism: Cymbidium sinense (assembly GCA_021442155.1). NCBI lineage: Eukaryota > Viridiplantae > Streptophyta > Magnoliopsida > Asparagales > Orchidaceae > Cymbidium > Cymbidium sinense. The sequence continues at coordinate 67,481,825 of CM038233.1, forward strand.
TATCACATCAAGCAGTGTGTCTCTTTCTCCTCACCGTTCGATCAAGGATGGACCGGTTAAAGTGCGATTCTAAAGGGATTAAATGTGGATGCTATGTGTCTTAATCATGGTCCATCCAAAATGCGTGGATGGATGGCCCATGATCTATCTCTATATTTCCCTGTGAATAATGGACACATCCATCTTCTAGGGATGATCCAAGCTCGATTGAGATCGGATTGGATTGAAACTCAACCCATGAGATCTAGGCATAAAGACAATCACATCTAACGGCTAGAATTCTATGGGATTAAAATTCACTTCACAAAGCTCAAACCACACTGAAATTAAGCTCGGTTTAATGGCTAACCTCATCGAAGGTGATCACCAGCTCTTGATTCCCTTAGAGAAGCTTGATGAGACAAAGCTTTTTTATTGAAGTTTGAGGCTCTATTGGGTGATCCTCCTATGACTCCTTGCACTTGAGCTCATCTTGATCGATTCATCCTCCCCACCTTTGGAGCTTGGGAAAGAGCTTAGGTGAACTCAACTTGGTCCTCTGATGAAGCTTGAAGAAGGAATTGGGTTGATGTTGAGTGTGGAGTATGTTAGATTTTGATTGAGCTCCCTTATTTTCAAGCTATGATAATCAAGAATGGAAAATGGATTTCACTCTAGGAAGCTTGGAATCACTTGGCAAAGGATCCTCTAGCTTCCCTTAGCTCAATCGAGTGTGAGTCTGTATATTGAATTGAATTAGGAGGAGTATATCTCCCCCTTAAGCAATCAGATGGTCGAGCAAGAGATGCCATTTTGATCCAATTGAGCTTATGCAATGGGTTTGTTAGGCTATTAGAGATGTCCTTGAATTTAGTTTTGGCCAAGAAAGAGTGGGTGAGGTGGTCATGTGCTTTAATTGAGTGGAGGAGGGATTTAATGTGCTCAATTTCAAAGGATGTGGTCTGTTTTGGGTTTGGGTTGAGTTTTGCTAACCCAAACCCATTGGGTCATGTGCACTAGGTCCATTAGTGACCATTTGGTCCACTAAGAAGATGCCAAGTGATTTTGATTTTGGGTTACCTTATGGCTTAGGGGTAAAATAGTCATTTGACCTTGATTTCCATTTGGCATGTTTGATATGTTTGAAAAATGGGTTAGGCCAAGTTTCATTGAATTTGGAGTTGGTTTGATGTGATTTGGCTCATGTTGACCCATTTAAGTCAAAATGGGTCAACTTGAGTCAAGTTGACCAATTGGTCAAATTGGGTCAAACCAAGGGTTGGGTCAAGTGCAAATAACCTTTTGAAATGTTTTGGTGGCTTTGGTTTATATTTGGTTTTGGTTCAATTGAGTTCATTTAGGTCAAATGGGTCAAGTTGACCAAATTGACCCATTTGACCTATTTGGGTTAGGTCATAGGTTGTTTCATGTTTGGTTGGTCATATGAAATGGATTGGTATCTTTGTTTCCAATCAATTTTATTTATGGTGGCTTTTGGCTATGTTGGGTTTCATTTTGGCTAACTGTTGACTTGGTCAAACCTTAGTTTTGATTTGGTTTGACCCAATTTGAGTGATTGATCATGTCCTAAATATTGTTCATCATGATGCGAAGCTTAAGTGGGCTTAGTTCAATCCAATTTAATTAGGATTAGAATTTGGCTCATAATGGTACTTTAGGTCACTTTGGGTCAAGTGAGCCTAAGTAGGTCAAATGGCTTGGTCAAAGCTTGATTTGAGTTTGATTGAACTCACATATGGACTTATGATTGAAATATAAATCCATTTGCAAGAGAATTGAAGCAAAATGGGTTTTGATTCATTTGATAATTTCAAGTTCAAAGGGGTGAACATAAGTTTGACTTGGGTTTGAATTTTTTTTTTTTTTTTTTTTGAATTGAGTTTTGACTTGATTATTGAAGTTTATTTTTATATTTGGATTAATGATTGAAATATTGATTGAATCATGAAGAAAAATCAAGGGTTCGGCTTGATTTGAAATTGATTTGGCTAAGTTCAAGATTTTGACTTGAAAGGCTTAGGTTGATTTTGTTGAATTTGAGTTTGATTTTTTTTGGGTTGGTTTTGATTGTTTGATTTATATCTCATTTATATATGTGAATATAAATGAGAATATAAATGGTTAGAAATTTCAAGGATTTGAAATGTTTGAACTTGATCTAGGCTAAGTCCTTAAGAGTGAATTAAAGTGACTTAGGAAAGATTTGTGGTTTGAATTTGAATTTTGGATTTAGTTTGATTGATTTGAATTTATATTTCATTTATATTTGTGAATATAAATGAGAATATAAATGAGTTTGAAAAATTTCATGACTTTGAATTGATTTGACTTGATTAGAAGTCCTTAGAGGATTAAAGCACTTAGAAAATTTTGATTTGGATTTAAATTTAAGATTTAGTTTGATTGATTTAAATTTATATTCCATTTATATTTGTGAATATAAATGAGAATATAAATGGGTTGTGAGAAAATTTTATGACTTTGAATTGATTTGAACTTGATTTAGGCAAAGTCCTTAAGAAGGAGTTAAAGGACTTAAGAAAGATTTTTTATTTGGATTTGAATTTTGGATTTAGTTTGATTAATTTTAATTTATATTTCATTTATATTTCTGAATATAAATGAGAATATAAATGGGTTGTGAGAAAATTTTATGACTTTGAATTGATTTGAACTTGATTTAGGCTAAGTCTTTAAGAGGGGGTGTGGTGTTTATTTTTGAGATGTGTGACACCAGATCTTTGGTACTTATGAGTGATCGATGATTAAGGAATGATGTACTATCTCGAAAGATAGAAATCACCACCCTATAATGGACATAATCACCTAATAAGGACTCCTAAGGCATGATGGGTCTTCGAATATACCAGAGATCTTTCCCCTACTTTACATGGAAAAGTAAAGTAGGGTTTATTTTAAGCCGGGTTCATTAAGTTCCCTATGGAGGCAAGCCCCCATAGTTAATTACATGCTAAGAATGGGAATTTTTTAAGAATACTCTTGATTAAAGTAGACAATTAAGGTCTCCAAAGATTTCAAGGTTAAGACTATCAAAGGATTGGCTATTTTAGAAAATCAAATGGGATAGATCAAGGAGAAGACTTATTTTTGGAATCTAAAGGGGAAAGTAGGAAATGCTCATGATACTAGGAAGCCTAGTGAGCATTCCAATCTACTATAATTGGGCTTTATATTTTTTGAAATTTGAAGAGAGTAATTATTTGAGTTGACATTTTATTAGATTGTTGGCTTATAATTCCACAAACATAAGATTGTGAAATGCCTAAGAGGTGAGGATTTATACTTGTAGCTCAAGGAAACAAATCTACCTCATTCCTAAACTAAGGAGCCTTGGTACAAAACAATGGCATAAATCTAAAAAATGGGTATATGGTTTACCTCCACAAGAGAGAATAAACCACCGATCTTGGACTTATTATACCGAGTGGCGCCTAACTCCTCCTATGCTTTAAATCCATGTAGGCAAGTCTTATGCTTTGCAAGATGGCTAGGTTGTTATTCATTTAGAAAGGAAACTAAGTCCTTAGACTCACTCCCTAAGAGACTAGAGCATGAGTGGTATGAATCCATGACTTAATCTAATGCAAATTTTATCAAATTTATTTGATTCTTTTGGACTTTTTGTTTTGACACAGGCTAAGGGATTTTGTATGCATAAATGCATGAGAATCAAGAGAGAAAGGGGTGTTCTTCCACCAAAGGCTCTCACAGGTTAAGCCTTGATTCTCTGGCAAGGATGGAAGCCCCTTCTTAATAAAAGTGGAAGAATATGACATGCATGATATTATACATTCATTCATCTAGCTAATGGGTTGCTAAAAATTTTATTATCTTGATTTAATTCCTAGGCTTTTATGTGAGGTTATGAGTAGTTTTAAAATTTTAGTTATGAGTTATTAATTGTGGTAGAAAAATTAATTTTATCCTAAGAGTCTACCGCATACAGGCCACACATTCAAGCATCAATCATAAATAAACTATGAAAAGCATGTTGTTCTAATGCATAATCTAAGCACAACATCAAATAATTTTATAGACTATCATAAAATAATAAAAGAATAAAAGGCATTTTGCTGTACACCAAAAAAGAAAAAAAAAAGATGGGTAGTGAAGCTCTACCCTTATACAACCACAAAAAAATAATACATGCTATGGGGTCTTCTTTTCTTCATTTCTTCCTTCTCTTTCTTTTGATTTGATTTGCTCCAAAGGCAAGGGCACCCAGGTGGACTAAGCCTTCTGGCCAAGCTCATCCTAATCCCCCCCATAACACTAATCCTAATTCCTAATGCAAAATTACATCAAAAATAGAAAAGTAAATCTAGCTACACCCCAAAATAAATGTTAACTAAACACCATACAACCCAAGCAATTATATGAATAATTTGGACTTAGCACCCACACATGGGTAACCAAGCCCACCTGTCCTAATGTGGGTTATGGTTAGGGGCTAAGCAACCTGCACAGCAAAGGTATTTATATTTTTATTATAGCAACCTCTTAAGCACAACCCCCTGCAGAAAATATGATTAGGCTAATAACGGCCTAACATCCAGTCTACGAAACATACACCCTAACATCCAGTCTAAAACATTATATCACAAAATAAAATACAACATCATACATACAACGCTCTAACTTAGCACTAGAAGTGGTGACTTAGTATTCTAATGTATGCTAAGGCTTGTGTAGCAAGACTTTACTTCTTTAGTTTAAGTTTCAATTTGAGTTTGAATTTAAATTTTACCTTTGGGTGATTTCAATTTAAATGATTTAATGATTTGATTTTTTCAATTTTTTATTTCACTTTTATTTGGTTAAAGTGATGTTTAAGTTTTCAAGAATGAAGAGTAGAATGAATTCTATTTGTAGATAACTCACCCTATTCTACATCCTAACTTCTAAAGAGTCTAACTAAGGTCTTTAACTATCTTAATTAGCCCATTTGAATTTATGTAATTGATTTGATTTGATTTAGAATTTAGAATTTGAGTTTATTTAAGTATTTGATTGATTGATTTTGGATTAGATGTTTTGGTTTAATTACATCTTGATAATTCAATATCCTTAATATCTAATGAAGTTTAAGTTTATTTAAATTCATGTGTTTTTATTGATTAATTTTAGATTAGATGTTTGGTTTAATTAAATCTTGATAATTCAATATCCTTAATCTCTATTGAAGTTTAAGTTTGTTTAAATTCATGTGTTTTTGATTGATTAATTTTAGATGTTTGGTTTAATTAAATCTTGATAATTCAATATCCTTTAAATTAATATCTAATTTTCTTTGATTATGGATATGTGACTTAATTTCATGCTTTTGATTGTGGTTATGGTTCATTCATTTGTAGTTTGATATTAGATTAATTGAGATTTTATTTTGATTTTAATTGAGTTTGATTCCTTGTAATTAGGATTTTATCTTTAATCTTATCCATTTGTCATGTTTATGTTTCATTTTGATTGATTTCTTACATTGGATAGTTAATTAATTTATCTTATTTAATGAGATTTGAATTGATTGTATATTAAATTGATGAGAGTCTTTCTTAATTTAACTTAATTTGATTTAATTTGATTTAATATTGGTCATGGGTTTGCTTAGTTCAATGTGATTATGATTAGTTTAATTAAGAAGTGTATTTATGTTAATTATAAAGTAATTAATTTTCAATTCATATTTGTTTAGACCAATGATGTAAATGACTTAATTTATTTAGGTTTTGATTTAGTTTAATTGCATTTTTATTGATTAAACTTAAGTTTAATGTGATTAATTTGATTAACTTAATTAATTTGTTTAAAGAAAATCAAATTAGAAAAGATTATTTTAATTTTTTTAATTTGATTTCATATTTATTAAATGATGTAAAGTGAGTTAATGATTTAAGTTTAAATTAGGATTTGATTAGCATTTAATTGCATTTTATGTTTGATTAAGCTCAAGTTTAATATGATTTAATTGGCTTAATTAGTTTATTTAATGTGTGTGATTAAATTAATTAGTAGATTAATTAAGTTTTTGATTTGGATTAATTTTTTTAATGTGATTTATAAAAAATTAATTTAGTTTATTAAGATGATGAATTAATTTATAATTTTGATGTTTGATTAATTAAGTTTGATTAAGATTATTAGATTAAATTAAGGGTTTGTTTAATTAGAGATTAATGTTTAATGAGGTTTAATTTAGTTTTGATTATTAATTGCATCTTAATTATGTTTGATTAAGTTTAAGTTTAATATGATTAATTTGATTAACTTAATTAGTTTATTTGAGGGTGTGATTATTAAATTTAATTAGGGTTTGATTTAAGCTTAATTTAGAGTTAGCTTAATGTAACTTATTTAAATTAATTTGATAATTAAGATGATGGATTAATTTATTAAATTTGCATTAATTATATGTTTGACTAATTAAGTTTGATTATTCATTATTAGGGTTTTATTTGATTTGATTCATTTATTATGTTTGTTTAATTTCATTAACATGTAAGTTATTGTTGAAATATTTAATGGTTAATTAATTATCTTATTCCAAATGGATGTGATTTAATCATATGTCAATTAAGTTTACTTTAATTTTATTTGGTTTAATTTGATTAGTATCAAATGATTAAAGTTTCCTAAATTTGTTGAGTTTTGAGTTTGATTTAAGATTTAATCATTTAATTGAGTTTTATTAACTTAAATAGGTTTAATCATATTTAATTTAATTTTCTAAGAATGATATTTCTCTAATTTGAGATTTGATTAATGATTGCTTAAGTATTATTTCATTTCTCATTTTGATTTAATATTTAAATTGTTTTTTAGATTATATTTTAATTAACTCCTTAATTGATTAAACTCTAATCTTAAGTGTTTGTTTCCAGTTCATTAAGATTTAGAAGATCACATTATTTTTTTAAGAGTCCTAGATGTCAATTGAAGTGATTTAAGCCATTTTGAAGATTTTTGTAAATTTCTGAATTTTTATTTGATTTATTTTATTAAAATGGACAATCTAATTTAAAATTTAATTTCTCCCAACCTAAAAAGTCCTTTTCAATTGAAATTTTTAGGTGTGTTTTAACTTTAAATTTCAATCCCCAAAATTTCAACTTAATATGACTATTTTGATTTAATTAATGAAATTTATTTTACTAAAACTTAAGCTCAAAATAAGTAAACTTTGGGATTTTGAATTTGTTGATTCCTCTGAAAGAGAATAATGACCTTGTTTGCAATTTTGGTTTAGTATTTTATTTTTATGAATTTTTGAAGTTTAAGGTGATTTAAATTATTTTTTTAAAAAAGAAATACGTGGACGCCGCCTTTGCGGGAAAATGACCACTCGCTCGCCCGATCATATCGACGGATATCGATCGATGGGATCGAGATCATCGCGATCGGCGATGAGGCCCAATCACACGATGCGGATCAACGGCCGTGATCGCAAAGGAAGATCGATCCACGCTGATCCGATCCGACGGCGTGAACCACGCGATAACGGTCCAAATCGCAGATCCAGCATCATCGCGATCCGAAGCCATCCGATCCGCGAAGCGGATCGGACTGGCCGATCCGCCGCGAACGTGTTTTTTTTTTTTGGAAAAAGTGATGGTTTCTAAACCAAAACTTATCCAAATGGACCCATTTTTGCACCGATTCACACTGAAAAAAATTTTATTTCCCAATTGGGATGATTTAAAGTAAAAATGTGATATTATCTAGGGGAAATTCCTAAAATCATGAGAAATTAAAACAAAATGCGAATCCTATTTGATTTAAAATTTACCCAGGATGATTTTCGATGATGAAGATCCAGCAACTCCTAGGTATGTGAGGAAGCTTTATCTCCTTCTCCTCAAAATGCCCTTCTCCAATGTCTACACCATCAAGAGCAATTATTTGTATTTTGAGCTCAAAATACTCAAAGAAGTGGGGATGGGTTCCTTTTGCTTTGGGAGCTTTTGAATGGTGGTGGGAGGAAGAGATCTAAAGCCTCATCTCCCTCCTTTATAATGGCTAAAATATAATCTTTTTTGAATTTTTTGGCTAAATTAATTGTCATCTTCTTGGGGTGATTGGGATGGATGATAGATTGATTGAGGACTTTGGATTTTGCTCAAATTCTCTCTGTCATATGATCGATTTATTCAATGCAAATGTTGGAGAGTTAAGTGCATGTGATGGGGAATTAAATGAGGTTGGGTGGAATCCTATGGGAGGATCCATGAGGGATTTAAATGGGTTGGGTTTTGGGCTGATCCCAAATAGTTTTGGTCAGCCTCCAATGGGTTTTCTTGGATTTGGCCCAATTTCATATGGGTCATTTTGGGTCAATTGACCCATTTGACCAAAATTGGCCAAATTAGCTTGGGTTATGGGTTGATCCATGTTCAATTGGATAATTGAAGATGAATGTGGTCTTTGGTTTGAATTAATTTGGATTTAATTTGAATTTAGGCCAAATTGACCCTTTAGGCTAATTTGGGCTAGGTTGGGTCAAGTTCACCAATTTGGCTCGATTGATCAAATTGGGTTCAATTATGTCTTTGGTAAAGTTCAATAATCAATTTGGAATGAACTTGAGCCATTGGTTACAATCAATTTGGGTTAGATCATGATTTTACCCGATTTGATCCTTTAGGCCAATTTTGGTCAATTTGGATCAAATGGCCAATTGGGCTTGGTTTGGCTCAATTGATTGCAATTGATCATCCTAGGGTGATCAACAATCATGGTGGAAGATTTTGGTAAGCTTGGTTTAATCCAATTTGGGTTGGATTATAAGTTGGCTCAAATGGGTCCTTTAGTAGGGTCAAGTGGACCTAAGTGGGTCAATTAGTTTGGTTTTGATTTGATTCGAGTTTATTGAACTTATATATGAGCCCTAGATTGGAATATAAATTTAACAACAATCAATTTGGAGTCTAAGGGATTTTGGCTCATTTGAAATTTTTAAGTCAAAAGGGCTAGGTTGGGTTTGACTTGGGTTGGTTTCGATTTGATTTGATGATTGTAGGTTTCATTTATATTTGATATAATGAATGATTGATTCAAGAGAAAATTCATTAGTTTTGACTTGATCTGGATAGAATTTGGCCAAGTCCAAAGAATTGGCTTAAAGGGTTTAGATTAAGTTTGGATTTAATTTTCAATATAGTTTTGGTCATTTGAATTTGGATTTCATTTATATTTGTGAATATAAATGAACAAATAATTGATTTATAAAAAGATCAATTGATTTTGATTTGATTTAAGGGGAGTTTTGGCTAAGCTTATGAATGTGGTTCATATGGCTTAGGAAAGGGTTTTAGGATTTGAATTTGATTTTGGGTTTCAATCATTTGGAATTAAATTTTGAAATTAGATTTGGAATTTGAATTTGAATTTGAGATTTGGTTTGAGATTTGAGTCTGATTTTGATTTGAGAAAGTGTATCTATTTTAAGCTATGGGATGTAATTTTCTTAAACCGTAAAGCATAACCCTAATCTTATGATTAACACTTCTAAGTCTCTAGGATTAGGTTAGGTGTTCACCTAATCACTAGAAGTGTCTTATGACTAAGGAGTTCTTAGTGTCTAGAAGAGTCCTAAGTCTAAGAGAGGTTAAGAGCTCACTCCAAAAGTGAGGTAGGTTTAAAAGACTTAAGAAAGATTTTTGATTTGGATTTGACTTTTGAATTTAGTTTGATTTATTTGAATTTATATTTCATTTATATTTGTGAATAAAATGAGAATATAAATGGGTTGTGAGAAATTTCATGACTTTGAATTTATTTGAACTTGATTTAGCTAAGTCCCAAGAAGGGTTAAAGGACTTAGAAAGATTTTTTATTTGGATTTGAATTTTGGATTTAGTTTGATTGATTTGAATTTATATTTCATTTATATTTATGAATATAAATGAGAATATAAATGGATTGTGAGAAAATTTCATGACTTTGAATTGATTTGAACTTGATTTAGGCTAAGTCCCAAGAGGGGTTAAAGGACTTAGGAAAGATTTTTTATTTGGATTTGAATTTTGGATTAGTTTAATTGATTTGAATTTATATTTCATTTATATTTGTGAATATAAATGAGTTATGAGAAAATTTCATGACTTTGAATTGATTTGAACTTGATTTAGGCTAAGTCCTTAAGAGGGGGTTAAAGGACTTAAGAAAGAAAGATTTTTGATTTGGATTTAAATTTTAGATTTAGTTTTATTGATTTGAATTTAATTTGTGAATATAAATGAGAATATAAATGGTTTGTGAGAAAATTTCATGACTTTGAATTGATTTGAACTTGATTTAGGCTAAGTCCTTAAGACAGGGTTAAAGAACTTAGGAAAGGTTTTTGATTTGGATTTTCAATCATAAGTTTCGATCATGGGTTTCAATCATTTGACATTGATTTGAGTTTGGAGAAAATCAATTACTATTGGAATTGATTTATGTTTGATGTTGGTTTGATTCAAAGTTTGACTTAAAGGAAGGAAGTGAGGAATGTTGTTCAAGCTATAGGGTAGGAAAATTTTCCTAACACCCCTAAGATGACCAATTCCTATGACTAACTCTTCTAAATCTCTAGAGCTAGGTGAGTGTCCACCTGATCACTAGATGTGTCTTAAGACTAAGGATCTCTTAAAGTCTAAGAGGAGTCCTATGTCTAAGATAGAAGGGTTGAGAGCTCATCCTAAAATGAGGTCAACACCTCCTTTCCAAGAGCCACCTCCTGAATTTATTTGAGGATGATTCTCCCTTAGCCCAATAAGTCTGAGATAGGTCTAGGCTGATGTAAGCTCCTTCTCAGTGTGATCCCTTGCACATCAACAAGGTCCACGTAAACAAAACAAAATGTATATCTTTGCTTGTGGATTAGGAGAAAAACCCCCCAGTGGTACCTTTTCCAAGTAGGCATCCCATCTTTAGGCAATGTAAAAATCATAGGAATTGCCACTACTTTTGAGTTGAGATAAGTCTGGCACTCTCTCTCAGGCCTTAAGTCAAGTTCGACTTGTTGTGCCACCGACAGGTCTCCCCGGTGGTCATCCTTGCTTTGGGAGATATAATTCCATCACGCATTCTCTCCTACACAGTTGTAAACCGGTGAAGCAGTTAGGTCGATTTGTGCTATGAACCAATCACCACATTGGTTCTTTGTTTATGAAGTTGTAAGTCTACAAGCTTGTTTTCTAACTTGACCATTACATACCGAAAGGCACCCCTTAGGTTGGTTAGCTCTACCTCACAGCCGATAGACTACCCCTTTGGATTTCTAAATCTAAGATAGGTCTAGGCTGATATTAACTCCTTCTTAGTAGATCCATCACACACTGACAAGGTCAATCTAAAATTAAATTGATCTTGGCTATTTTTAAATCGATATGAGTCCACAGCGGCATTCACTCAAATAGTCTCCTTAGGTCGGGTTCGATATGTTGTGTTATCAACTGATCACCTCAGTGGTTTCTTGTTTAGGAAGTTATAAGTCTACAAGCTTTCTTCCTGGCTTGACCATTGCACACCAAAAGGCACCCTTTAGGTTGGTTAGCTCTACTTCGTGGCCGATAGACATTCCCTCTGGATTTGTAAATCTATAACATGTCTAGGCTAATATTAGCTCATTCTTAGTAGATCCATCGCACATCGATAGGGTCCATCTCAAATTAAATTAATCCTAACTATTTTTGAGTCGATATGAGTCCACAGTGGCATTCACTCAAATAGTCACCTTAGGTCGAGTTTGATTTATTGTGCTATCAACTGATCACCCAAGTGGTTCCTTATTCAGGAAGTTGTAAGTCTATAAGCTTTCTTCCTGGCTTGACCATTGCACGTCGAAAGGCACCCCTTATGTTGGTTAGCTCTACCTCACAGCCGGTAGACTATCCCTTCAGATTTGTAAATCTAAGACAGGTTTATACTGATATTAGCTCCATCTTAGTAGATCTATCACACACTGACAGGGTCCATTTCATCAAATCTATCATCCTCCCTCCAGTGGAGTCCAAATTTAATCCATCTTATCCCAAGCGTATTCGAGCTCATATCTCTAATAAATGCATGCTCAAAATCAAAACATATCCTCTCCCCAGTGGGGCCTCAAATCATAAGCCAACAAATCAAAATCTCACCCCCAATGGATACCCATCAATTAAATCAAATGCAATTTCTCCCCAGCGATGCGCAAATCATATCCTCTCTCCAGTAGAGCCCTCATAAAATCAAATCAAATAAAATCCATATCCCTAGTGAAAAACCATAACCTTCTTCCCTTGTGGAAGGTTCATGCACTCATCCCCAGTAGATCTTTTCTCCCCAAATCATATCAAACCAACTGAAACTCTTATCCTTTATGGATAATCTAAAGCTGCTTCCCTAATGGAAAGTTTGCATGCCTAATCCCTCGTGGATTCTTCCTTCCTCTTATGCCCTTGACATAAGTTGAGTTGCAACTAAGATCTTGATTCTATCTACATCTTGAGTTTAGGGATAGATCGCTTTATTTCTGCAATCCTTCTAACAATTGATCATCTCTCAACACCAAAATGTGCCTTAGTTCCAAAGACACCTATTGGGTGCCCTTTCCTTGATCACTTTGGTGAGTTCTCAACCCTCATCAAATTTAGATTTTGTAGATACTAAGGTTTCTTAGTCTTAAGACACTTCTACTGATTAGGTGAACACTTAACCTAAGCCTATAGACTTATAAAGGTTAGCCGTAGAAATAGGTTATGCCTTATGGACTTAAAAAAATTTGCCTACCCTATGGCCTAAATCCAATACGTGCTTTCCTTCTCAAACCAAATCTCAAATTCAAATTCAAATTCAAATTCAAATTCCAAGCCAAACGATTAAAGCCCTTGATCAAACCCTTTCTAAGCCCTTTGATTTCATCTTATGGACTTAAATAACCAAATCCAAATCAATTAATTCATTTGATTTTCTCAAATATCAATTCAATCTTTCAATCAAACTATCAAATTTCAATCCAAATCTAACTTCAAATGATTCAATCCCATGATCAAATAAACTCCCAAATTTCTAAACCTTTTTTTTTTGACCTATAACCATTTGGTCAAATTTGCTTTTCAAATCACTTCAAACTCATTTTTCTTATAAATATTTATATTCATTTATATTCATAAATATAAATGTAATAAAATTCAAATACCAAAACTGACCAAAATTAAACCAAAACCTAATTCAAGCCTTTTAGGCCAATTTTTTTGGACTTAACCAAATCATACCCAAATCAACTCAAAAACCATGGATTTTCTCTTCAAACAACCATTCCTTCAATCATTTTCCTAAATATAAATATAAACTGCAATCACCAAGCCAAAATCAAGCTAACCCAGGTCAAGCCCATGTTGACCCCTTTTGACTTGAAATTGGCATATGAACCAAAATCTAATTCAATTCAAATCAAAGTGAATTCCACCCAAACTTCATGTCATGATTGTTGATCATTCTAGGTTAATCAATTATCATGAATTAGGTCAAACCAAGTCAACCTAGCTCGTTGAATAAGTCAACCCTTTAACTCATATGAACCCAAATTAGCCAAATTGCAACCTAAACTAAATTGATTACAACCAATGGCTCAAGTTCATTCCAAATTGATTATTGAACTTGACCAAAGTCTCAATTGAGCCCAATTTGACCAATTTATCAACCTAACTCATTTGACCCAATTTGGCTCAAATTGGTCAAATTGACCCAAATTAAACCAACTAAACTCTAAATGACATGAAATTTTGTCCAACTCACTTTTTACTCATTTGAAATCCATTCGAAATAAATTCAATGCTAAATGACCACTTTGCCTTTGGGCCAAGGGCATCCAATGAGAAAAGATACTTGCCCAAGTGGTCATTTCTCTTCTTTGGCCACTTGACACCCATCCATTAACTCACATAGGCACCAAAGATACTGATCATCTGACCCAATAGGTGGTTGGGGGGCATCCATGATTCATGGAGAAGTGAATTTACCTCACCTCTCCCATTGAAACACTTGGCATGAAGGACTTCCACTTCCACTTGCTAGAACACCCATTTGTCCTTCATGTAAGACACTTATCATGCCTTAACCAAGCAAAATGATCCACCTAGGATGGTTCCCTTCCATTCTCAACCACCTCAAGCCAAATGGCACCCATTTGGAGCCAAAAAACAAAAAATGAGAGGTGAGTTTCGACCACATTTGAAACTTAGAGGCAGCAAAACTCCATCTTCCACTCTCATTTTTATCCCATAGAGCTCTCAAACCAACCATCAAATTATTCCTACTTCATTTTGGGGTGAAAAACACTAAAAATAAGTGAATTTTGAAGAGGAAGTGACAGCGATTGGAGAACATATCATTTTGAAGGAAGGCAAGAGCTCGAGTCCATTTCAGAGCTTCTTCTCATATTCGGGAGTGTACTCGGATCATCACCGCCGCCAGAAATCATCCTCGATGAGGTAATCTTCAAAAACCCGTAGCCAGCCTTAAGATTTCCTATTTTGTGATGGTTTTCTTACGATTTTAAGAATTTTTCCTAGAAATGCCTCGCATTCTTTACTTTATACAATCCTAATATGAAATAGAAGTTTTTCGAGGTGAATCTCCATGAAAACAAGCCCATTTGGGTGAGATTTCATTGAAGTTTTGCAAAAATTGCTCGGTCTACAGTGTTACATCCGTTTCTTCCATCAAACACATAATAGTTGTCCATTCCCATGATTTGTGGGATCGGATGGCTTAGATCATGCCCATATCCTTCATTTCTGTCCCTTAGATCACGTGGATCAAATTTGGACCCGATCCATGATCGACGGTCCAAATCACATCATTTTCCTATTCACCCATAGTATCCCACAATAACATTTCATTGCTACGCTAGCCAACCACATGATGTGGCGGCCAATGGAAACATTGTCCAATCGCATATGCTAAAGGTTACAAGCATGGTGCAGACTTGGTTAAGTGAGAAAATCTGGATTTTCTGATTTTAAAAATTATTTAAACCACCTAAAATTTTAAAATTTTATAGAAAATAAAACACTCAATAAAAAATTGCAAATAAGGGATCGTTGAATTCATCATTCTGAGAGGAATCCAATGAACCTAAAATCCCTAAATTTTATTGGATATTTTGAGCTTAATTTGAGTTTTAGTAAAGATTAAATTTTATTAATTAAACCAAAAATGCACATCAAATTAAGTTAAAATTTTCAGGGATTGAAATTGATGTTTAAAATCTACATTTCATAAAAATGTTAAATCAAAATAACTTGTGAATTGAAAGATATTGAATTTTGAAATTCAAATGATTTATTTTAATAAAATAAATTAGCAGACTTCATGAAAATCATCTTAATTGACTGAAACTTTAAAAAATCATAACTAATTATAGAAAAATCCAAAAAATATAAATAAATGCTCATTTTAAAGGTATTATACAACAACAACAACAACAACAATTAATTTTACATGAATCCTCATTTTAAAGGTATTATAGAAGAAATTAATTTTAAATAATAATTAATGCTTAATTTGGGTTTAAGTGAAAACTTAATTAGCTTAATTACTTTTTAATTACCCAAGTAATTAATCCCAAACTTTTTTATGTTGATTAATGGGATGACCCTTGCCTCCCATAATTCTCTTGGGATTTATTTCTTGGTTAATTAGTAAAATTAGTTATCTTAGCCTTAATTACTTTCTTAGCTAATTAGGTGA
The DNA here is from genome assembly GCA_021442155.1 of Cymbidium sinense. Taxonomy (NCBI): domain Eukaryota; kingdom Viridiplantae; phylum Streptophyta; class Magnoliopsida; order Asparagales; family Orchidaceae; genus Cymbidium; species Cymbidium sinense. The sequence continues at coordinate 67,497,557 of CM038233.1, forward strand.
TTAATTAACATTATAAATAGTAAGGAAATCATTAATTAAGCTTGTTAATTATTGTGGAATAGTGAATGAGCATGGGGAATGATGTTGGTACCTCTTTCCCATTTTTTCCCTATGTTCATTTCACTTGACTTAAAATCAATTAATTTAGAATTAATTAATGGTTTAATTCATTAATTAAATAGCTTAATTAATTAAATTAAAATCATAACTATTCCAGAACTCATCTAATTAACTCTTAGGTAGCTCTTTGGGTGTTCAATAATTCAAAATGAAATTATGGTTAGCTCATATGTGAGAAAATCATAAGAGTAATTAAGAAAGCTCCTTAAGTTTAATTAATTAATAATTATGCACTAATTGCATTAGAACCCTTTCATTTCATAGGAGCATTACTATTAACTTTTCTATGTGATTGCATATTATATTAGCTCATAATTATTTAATTAATTACCTTAAGGTGACATAAGTAAAGGTTAATTAATGATTTAATCCATACTTTTCATTAAATCAAATAACTATGGGAATGGGATTAACAAATCAATCATGAAATCAAAATCAAAAGGAACTTTGGTTGTTTTAAATAAGCTTGTTTAATGTGATTATCCTTAGGAATTAGTTAAATTGAATGAGATTGTATGTATGTGTTTCTTTATTTCTTTCCAATCATATTAAAATTTTTCATGTCATTTGATTCATCCATTCATCTCTTTTAAAATTGATTAAATAAAAATGATTCCCTTTATGTCAAATTAACATGTGTTGACTTAATTTAAAATATGGATGGCTATTATCACTACTAATCTCAAACATATTTTCAAAAGCTTTTTAATGAATAAGAATATGTATTGTGACTTTAGTTATACATATATATAAGGTACATGTGAATATAAACTTAGTATATGAAGTGAAGTTTCTTTCTTATATTCATATGTTGATTTGCATAAGTAAGAATGTTAGTGGGTATATTAGTCAGCCATCCGGACGACTTTAAGTATCCCTAAGGAGATTCCTACCTCACTCCCTTGTTGCAGAACAATGGTGACGTACCTACTTGATTTCATTATTATGCATTTTTCACATTAAAATTTAGATAAAGCTTTAATTCATTTACACAAATAAATCAATTAAATTGAATCGAACTTGTGTATAGTTTTCATTTCTATAGTTGCTTGCACATTATATATAAGAATGGTGAGCATATTAGTCAATATCCAGACTACTTTAAGTATCCCTAAGGAGGTTTCTACCTCACTCCCTTGGTGTGAAAAATGGCACCACTTAATATATATATATATATATATATATATATATATATATATATATATATATATATATATATATATATATATATATATATATATATATATATATATATATATATATATATATATATATATATATATATATATATATATTGTGTGTGTGTGTGTGTGTGTGTGTGTGTGTGCATATATGATACAACTAGTGGATGAAAACCATAATTTAATCAAATCAAATTAAACTTTTGCATGATTCTCATTCTTATAATTTCTTATACATCCATATGTATTTGAGGATAGGTATATTATTGTCGGACATCCTAGGGATGCATGACTTTTAAGTAAGGAGGATCCTACCTCTCCCTTGGTGTAGAACAATGGAGACGTTCTTGCTTAAAATATGTGTGTACATTTTGACTAATGAATGAAAATCCCCTTTTCTATTAAAAAGAAACATGCATTCATATTTATTTGTTGTTGGTTTATTACTTAGTCATGTAACATAAAGCTCTTTGCTTATGCTTTTGAATGAGAATTTAGATAGAGCTTTAAATTAATATGACAAAATAATTCAACTAAATGAAATACCAATCCTAAAAGAATTTGCAAACTTTCATTATTAAAGTGTGCTAAGATACGAATTGCATGTATAGGTATGTTTAGAACTTAATCATATGCATGCCATATACATCATGGAAAGAAATGAACAAACATGTGCTATGAGATAGTAATTAATTCCAATTAATCTTGAGATGCTTTTCTTATTGAATGGGATTATTTAAAGTCAATCTAAACTTAGGATTAATTTTAAACATATTAATAATCCATTCACTAAAGAGAAATAAAGTAAATTAACATGCTTTAGAAATGGCTTAAGGTAGGGATGAAAGAGGGTAATCCTCTTCTTCTCTTTACAACACTTAGAGATTAAGTGTAGGTCATATGAAATAAAACAAGTCGCAAATTAAAACTTGCCAATTAATTAAAGCACTTGAAATGAAACCATTTTTTAAATTGAATCTTTCTACACTTAGAAAATCTTAACTCTAAAGCCTAGTTATGACATACCACACAAATATTAACACACAGATTAGAATTAAGTCACCACTTCTAGCTTTATGTTAGGGCGGTGCATGGTTTGATGTATGTTTTATTTTTTGATGTATTTTTTAGACTGAATGTTAGGGTGTTTTTTTTGTAGACTGGATATTAGGCTATTATTAGCCTAATTATATCTTTTGCAGGGGATTTTGATTAAGGGGCTACTCAAAAATAAATATAAATGCTCTCTTTGTAGGATTCTTAAGCCACTAAGCATAATCCAAGTTAGGATAGGTGGGCTTGGTTACCCATGTGCAGGGTGCTAAGTCCAAATTATAAATATAATTGCTCGGGTGGAATGTATGTTTAGCTAACCTTTGTTTTACATGTGTAGTTAGATTTATTTTTCTATTGTAATGTAATTTTGTAATTATGAATTAGAATTAGTGTTATGGGGAATTAGGATGAGCAGTGGCTAGAAGGCTTTATCCTGGGAAGCCTTGTGATGCCTTTGAAGCAAGCACATTCAAATCAAAGGAGGAAAGAAGTAAAGAATGGAGAATGAAGAATGAAGACCCCCATAACATTTATAATTTGTAATTATAAATATTCTTTTATAATCTGGGTTGTATAAGGGTAGAGCTTGGCTACCCATATTTCTTTTTGAGTTGTACGGCAGTACCCGACCATACCGGCCTTTTATTCTTTTGTGGTAGCTATAAAATATTTGATGTTATGTTTAGCTTGTGCATTAGAAATGACATACCTCTTCTAGTTTCTTTTTGAATGATGATTTAATGTGTGGCATGGATCCATTTAAGCTCTTAGGGAAAATAAACTTTTTACCCCAATCACAACTCATAACTAAATTTTTAAAATAACTCATAACATTACCTAAAGCCTAGGCATTAAATTAAGATAATACAATATTTAGCAACCCCTTAGCTGAATGTTGCATGCTTAACACCATGCATATCATCTTGTTCCTCTCTTAAAAATGAAGGGTCTCCATCAATTGCACATTAAGGGAATGCTTGCCCTGTGAGAGCATCCCTTGGGGGTGGAGAACACCTTCTTCTTTCTTATTTGGCCCATAATCAACTTCATCATACATTTAGGCATATAAAATTATAGTGCTTGTGTTAAAATAAAGAGTCCAGAGTCAAATAAAATTTGATAAAATTTATATTATACTATGTCATTATTCATACCAATCATGCTCTAGTCTCTTAGGGAGTGGGTTTAAAGACTTTAATTTCTTTCTAAATAATAACAACCTAGCCATCTTGCAAAACACATGACTTGATCATATAGTTTTAAAATATTGGAGGAGTTAGCTGGTTGCTTGATGGAGGTGGGCATTCTTTCTTTTGATGAGATTGAGATAACATGGGTATTGGAGGTGAGGGAAGAAAAATGTTGGATAACTAGCTCTCCCAAGGATTGGTTTGGCCACCAAGCTCTCAAACCACAAGAATAACTCAATAATTTGTAATTGCCAAAAAATCTCATTCATTCTAGTAAGAGGGGCTATTTATAACCATTACAAGCATCTTTCAAAAGAGAAGAATTCAAAATATGGAGGAAAAGGTGGGTGGCCACATTAATGTGAAGCATTAAATTGCCTCATTATTTTTTGTCATCCACCCATTTCACATGCTTATTTTATGTGGATTCAACCCCTCATGTCAAGCTTTGAATTTTAAATGCAAAATATCAAACATGGAGTTTCTAAAGAAAATTAAAAATTACATAAATAGAAAAGATGAAATCATAAAATGGGCCTTAGCAGCTAATGGGCTAAGCCTTCTCTTTCTTCTTAGCTTTTGAGATCTTGTAAATGAACATTAAGCTCTAATTTTTGGATCCTCATGATGTTCTACATCAACTCCCGTGGGGCTCAATTGAACTCTACTCTATAGAGTTAAAATCTAAGAAGTCTTATACTAATTGTGGGGCTAAAGTCTCTAAATCAATACAGGTCAACCATGTGTCTTCAGCTGGTTGCTTATTCTTCCAACAAACTAGAATATGATGTTTAGATGCTGAATTAATGGGTGCTTCCTCAGTGATAATATAGTAAACTTTAAAGGAAGAGGGCTTCTGCAAGTACGGTGATATATCTTCTACTAAAGAGTTAGACTAAACAAGTGGAGGTTTGCTAATTCCTTCATATGATACAATATCTTCAATATTAATAACTGGATGAATAAGCATATCAGCAGGCAAATCAAGGTGATAAGCATTAGTTCCAATTTTCTTGAGAATTTTAAATAGACCACAAGTTCGTGCATGTCATTTCTTATGTCTAGTGGTTTATTAACGCTCAAGCTAAATGTGAATCAATACATAATCACCTTCTTTATATTCTTGCGTTGAACAATTATGATTTGCCTTAGATTCATTACTTATAGTAATTTGCTTTATTATATCTTTATGGAGGCTTTCAAAATCCAAATGAGAATCATCGAAAATATATGATATGGTAGGTTTGCTATCTATTGTGTGAGTTTTGATCATAGACTATCTCAAATGGTGATTTTTTGTAGTTCTCGAAATAGTACTATTATAAGCAAATTCTGAGGTTGCTAAATGTAAATCCCAATTCCCTAAACTTTTACCTACCAAGCATCTAAATTTCCTAAGGTGATTAACTACTTGATTTGTCCATCAATTTATGGGTGAAAGGTAGAAAATTTTAATTTGGTACTTAATAATTTCCATAATATTTTCCAAAAATATGAGGCAAACTTAACATCTTTGTGAGAAACAATGGTTAAAGGGAGACCATGGAGTTGCACTATTTCATTAAAAAATAATTTAGCTATATAAGAAGCATCATTTGTTTTTGAACAAGGTAAGAAATGAGCCATTTTTTTACTACAACAAAAATACTCTCATATCCTCGAGCTGTCCTAGGTAATCCTAGAATAAAATCCATTGATAGGTCTTCCTAAGGCCTATAAGGAATAGGTAAGGCAGTGTATTTTCTATACCTTTATTTGATAGTTTTAACTTATTTACAAATTAAACATTGAGCCACTAATTTTTTAACATCTCGTTTTAATGAAGGCCAATAAAATCTATTTTTTAATAAACATATGGTCTTATCCTTTAAAATGACCATACACCCCCATGTAGCTTGATAAAAATTCTCTAAGAGAAGATCGAGGAATGCATAATTATTTTCCTTTATATAAATATCCATTTGTTATCAAGAATGTCCCTTGTAAAGTTATTAGTTTATCTAGGTGTTCAAGATAAATTAGGTGAAAGTCGGCACACATAATATAATCATCTTTAATTCTATCAAATCTCGGATTCTCAATTCTAAAGAGAAAATCATTAAGTTTACCACGGATAAAGCATCAGATTCTCAATTCCGCTTATGCTTTAGAACAAAAGTAGTCTTGTAAAAATTCAACCTATTTTGCATGCTACATAATTTTCATTGAGTATTAATGAATTTTAAGGCATGATGATCTAAAGTATAAATTCTCTATGTAAGAGATAGTATGTGCATTAAGGATTGAATTGACTCTCTATCATAAGTGGAATATCATTATTTGGCTTCATTTAACTTTTCACTAAAGAATGTTATGGATGATTCTCTTGACTTAAAATTCCATCAATCCCAATTCACGAAGCATCACACTTCAAAGGCTTTAAAAAAATTAGGAAGCCTAAGGATTGGTGCAAAAGTAATAAGAACTTTAATTTGCTCTAAGGCCTTTTGTGTATTAGGAGTCCAACATAATTTATCTAATTTTAGTATATCAATTATCGGAGCAACAATGGTACCAACAATGGTACTAAAATTTTTGATAAATCTTCGATAAAAAGTGGCTAAACCATGGAAGCTTCTAACTTCAGAAAAAAAATTTAGGTGATGGTCAATATAAGATTGCTTTCACTTTAGAAGGATCAAGTTTAAGAAGTAGTGGATATAATAAATAAAAGATTACCTCGACTTGCAAAGAAACACATTAATGTATAATTTCTCTTGTTCAAAGTAGTTGACTTAGGTGTTATAAATGTTCATTTTACTTGGACTAAAAATCGAATATCATCAAAATACACCACCAAAATTTATCAATATATGGTTTAAGAATAGTATTCATTAATCTAATATATGTTGAGCATTTTCCAAATGGCATGACAAGCCATTCATAAAGTCCATCAGTCTTAAAAAATCTTCCACTCATCTCCGATCTAATCAATTTGATGATATCCACTTTTAGATCAATCTTTAAAAAAAAATTGCTCATGAGATTAAATCTAACATATCATCTAATCGGGGAATAGGAAACCTATATTTGATAGTAATTTTATTTGTTATTCAACTATCAACACACATTCATCATGTTCCATCTTTCTTCGGAGTTAATAATGCTGGGCTTCACAAGGACTAAGACTCTCTTGAATAAAATCTTTTTTTAACCTCAACTTGTCTTTTAATCTCAACATGCTTGGTAGGGTTCATCCTATAATGTGGAAGATTAGAAAGTTGAGAATCGGGTAAGAACTCAATAGCATGTTGAATGTCTCTTAGAGGAGGTGGCTCATCAGGAAGCTCATCGGGTGTAATATCTTTAAAATCAGAAAGACGAGAAGAGATCACAGCAGATATGTGAGTCTCATCAGAATCTGGTATGACTTATTTTACATGTAATATGTGAAGAAGAAATGGATTACAAAATTCTTTTCGTAAAGCTCCAAAACCTATTATTTATATCTTTATGGTCAAAGGAGGAAGAGTAAATGTTTTAAAGTAAGAATCAGAAATGATAGTATTAGGCCAAATAGTAGGATTTTCTATCATAATTAATTGAAGTTTGGCATTTATCTTCAATAGAGACTTAGGTTGCAAGTCAGTTGTTTTGTGTGTTATAGAGGTATTATTGAGTTAATAGTCTTATTATTATGTTTAAAAATATAAGTATTTTCACCATAGTGAATAACATTCATATCATATTAAGGTCAAGAGAATATGAGTAATATCCATAGGAAGAACATCACACCAAATTTGATTCTCATAGCTTCCTATTTTAACAGGAACTAAACATTGGTGATGGGAAGAGATGTATGATTTACCCTAACATAAAATGGTTCAGGTGAGGTTCGATTTTAGGTTGGCTCGAGTTAAGGTGTGTGTTGAAATGATATTCATACCTCATCTATAACTAACTAACATCTCTTTTCATTACACAAAACATGCTAAAATATTCTTTCTCCTCCAATCTTCTGCCTCATTTTTAATTACAGTAAGATATCTTATCACATTAACATGAGGTCATCAGTTAATTCCAATTCTTCATCAAATAATGGGGTGTCATCATAAACTTCTTCTAGATTATCATCTATTGGATTTTCAACTTCTTCTAAAAATAAGATTTCAGCTTTACATTGATTTTGCATATGACCCTTTTATGATATTTAAAACATATTACTTCCTAGTGTTCTTAGAGCTCCCTTCAATTGAAATTTTAGGCAAAGGGGTCGAGCCATTTGGATGGGCGGGTCTAACAATAGATCTATGGGATGAAATGGAAGTTACTTGATTTTTAGTTTTTGAGAGGGAGGCAAATTTCTTTTGTTCTTCAACCAATAATACATAATGAAATACTTCCTCTAAAGATTGTGGTCAAATAATTCAACTTCATTTCTAATGTTCAGTCCTAAGTCTAATAACAAATTTATTGGCTAATTGATAATCATTATCAGCATAATCAATTCTAGAAACTAGATCTTCAAAAGTATTCAAGTATTCAGTTACAAGATAATTACCATGTCTCAAAGTTAATAATTGACTATGTAGCTTCTTATCATGATGCCTAGATAGTACTTTGCTATTAACATTTTTTCATTTATATCCAAGTGAGGTTTGTCCTTCCTAATCTTTGTTCTTTAACTAAAGTATTTGTCCAATAAATTTTAGCATGCCCTATCAATTTCATTTTAGCAAAAGTAACCCTTTGGTAATCATCCATTTTATACCAATCAAAGAAGTCATTCATTTGAACTAACCAATCAAGAAATTTATTTGGGTCATGTATACCATCATAAGTTGGGGCTTCTACTTTAACTCTTCAATATGGATCATTAGAGTCTTCTATAGTCTTAAAATAATTTTCTCCCCTTCCACCATTTCTAGCAATTGATAATCTTCTAAGTGGTTGATTTTCTCTATGATTTGGATATGAATCTTCTTCATCTATCCCTATTGGCACTGTCGGCGGTATTAGAGGAGTTGGTACTCTATTATTTTGTAGATGAGCTATAAGTGTTTGAATTTGTTGTTTAAATTCTTGCATTTGATTCTTACTTTCTTCTAATATTTGTTGAGTTTTAAATTCATTGTCATGGATCATAAGATCTAAGGCGCCAACTAATCTAGTCAAATTTTCAACTTGATCTTGAGAGATAGATTTTGGTGTCATCAGATTTTTTTTAAAGAAAAAAAAAAGATATATGAAAAGGGATCAATGAAAAAAATATAAATAAATAAACAAGTATAATATAATTGTGCAATCAAAGAACTTCTAGCTGAGGGGGGGCGTACAAGACCACTTAAATCCTAAGCTCTCTTTAGACAGTTTAGGTCTTTTTAACAAAGTTCTATTTAGCTTCCAAAATTACCAGGTTTAACACACTTATATTATTATGCAAGCATATTTTTTTTATTTTTTTTAATGCAATGAAAAAAATGCTCAAATTTATCAAGCCTCTTTTTTTTCTTAAGAAAGCAAGTTATCATAAGTTAATCAAAGAAATTTCTAAAATTAACCATAAATAATAACAAAGATAATAAAGCAAGTAATTAGATTTTGATTTCACTAATGGCTAGGTTGTATTTAGGGTGAAGCTACCTCACTAAGGTGCTCTCTTAATTTTTTTTGGAGAGGGGGGGGTGTGCAAGTTCACACAATTAGAAAATGACTAAAATATATAATGAGCTTACTAATTGAAATTTTATGCTATCACCATAAAATTGCAAAAATATATATCTTTAAGCTACTAATATGTATTTAAACTATCATATAAAAAATTAATTAACCTCGCAAGTCCAAGAAAAACTCACAAGTTTGAAGACAAGTCTAGCACTTGAGATGCTCCCTTTGCTGAAGTAAACTTTTGACCAAATTTGCTCCTTCTAGGCTTTACTCTGATACCAAATTTGATGGAGGTGGGAGTTCATTCTTTTGATGAGATTGAGAGAACGTGGGTGTTGGAGGTGAGGGAAGAAGAAATATTGGATAACTAGTGCTCCCACCAAGGATTGCCAAGGTTTGGCCACCAAGCTCTCAAACCACAAGAATAACTCAATAATTTGTAATTGCCAAAAGATCTCCTTCATTCTTGTAAGAGGGGTTATTTATAGCCATTACAAGCATCTTTCAAAAGAAATGAATTCAAAACATGGAGAGAAAGGTTGGTGGTCACATTAATGTGAATCATTAAATTGCCTAATTATTTTATGCCATCCACCCATTTTATATGCTATTATTTTATATGGATTCAACCACCTCACATGTCATGCTTTGAATTTTTAAATGCAAATTTTTAAACATGAAGTTTTAGAAGAAAATTAAAATTACATAAATAGAAAAAAGATGAAATCATAAAATGGTCTTAGCTAATGGGCTAAGCCTTCTTCTTTCTTGAATTTTCTTGGGCTTTAGCTTAAGATCTTGTAAATGGACCTTGAGCTCTAATTTTTAGATTCTCATGATATTCTACATCATTACCACTCTAGACGGTTATAAGTCTAACAATCGGGTGGTTCACTCTCTCTTGAGGAGATAAACAATATACCCATTTTTGCCTTAGATTTAGGATGTGCTTTGGCCCCTAATTTACCTAGATTGATATTATTATTTTTCCTCTGACATAAATCCTCACCTCTTAGGCATTTTCACAATATTATATTATGAAATTATAAGTCATAGCTTTCTAATACATTTCAACTCAAATACATAATTCTCCTCAATTTCAAATGTATAAAGCTCAACCATATGATAGATTGGAATGCTCACTAGGTTATTCTAGTATCATGAGCATCATCTGCTCATCCTCCTTTGTCTTCGATAATAAGTCTCTCATTTTGATATATCCTATTTGATCTTCCTAAACATAACCAATTTATTGATAGTTCTATTTTTGAATTCCTTGGAGATAATAGTTGCCTACTTTAATCAAGAGTATTCCTAAGGAACTTACCTTCTTTATGATGTAATTAACTATGGGGGCTTACCCCCATAGAAAACTTTATAACCCAGTTTAAATAAACTCTACTTTATTCATCTATGTAAAGTAAGGGAAAAATCTCTAGTATATTCGAAGACCCATCATGCCTTAGGAGTCCTTATTAGGTGATTAGGTCAATTATAGGATAGTGATTTCTATCTTTCGAGATAGTGCACTATTCCTTAATGTAGTATCTGATCACCTCAATAAGTATACCCTCAGATCTGTGTGGTGTCCCCCCATATACACCTCACACACAATCCAAAAATAACACCACATGCATCTTCTACCACTCTTGTAAAATGAGGGATTTAGTTCTTGCACATATGGGAAATGCTTGACCTATGAGAGCAACTCTTACTGACCGGGCTTCACCCTCTTCTTTCTTGATTTGGCACATAACTTATTTCAACATGCATTTAGGCATATAAAATTGTATGGCTGTGTCAAAATAAAGAGTCAAAATCAAATAAAACTTGATAAGAGTTGCATTAGACTAAGTCATTATTCATATATCTCACTCTTAAGGAGGCGGGTTTAATGACTTTAGTTTATGTTTAAATAATAACATAACCATCTTGCAAAATATGACTTGACCACATGATTTTAAAAGGTAGAGGAGTTAGGCACTCTAGCGGTTATAAGTCCAACAGTCGGGTGGTTTACCCTCTTTTGTAGAGGAAAATAATATACTCCTTTTATCCTTAGATTTAGGATATGCTTTGGCCTTTACTAAAGCTCCCTAGATTTAGGATCTGAGACTATTGTTTCACTTTGAGGCTACAAGCATAAATCCTCACCTCTTATGTATTTTCACAATCTTGTGTTATGTAATTATAAGTCCTAGCTTTCTACTGAAAAGTCAATTGAAACATATAATTTCTCCTCAATTTCAAACATATAAAGCCTAACCATAGGATAGTTTAGAATGCTCACTAAGTTTCCTAGTATCATGAGCATCCCCTACTGATCTCCTTTTGATCTATCCCATTTGATCTTCCAAATATAGTCAATTTATTGATAGTCCTATCTTTGAATTCTTTGGAGACAATAATTGCCTACTTTAATCAAGAGTATTCCTAAGAAATTCACCTTTCTAAGGATATAATTAACTATGGGGGCTTGCCCTCCTAGAGAACTTTAGAACTCGATTTAAATAAACCCTACTTTATTCATTCATGTAAAGTAAGAAAAAAATCTCTGGTATATTCGAAGACCCATCATACCTTAGGAGTCCTTCTTAGGTGATTAGGTCCATTGTAGAGTAGTGATTTCTATCTTTAGAGATAATGCACTATTCCTCAATGTCATACCCGATCATCTTAATAAGCATACCCTCAGATCTCCGTGGTGTCTCCCTATATACATACACACACACACACACACACACACACAATAAACACATCACCCCCTCATCTCAAAATAAACACCACTTTAAAATAGACAAATGTTTAGCATGCACATGATATTAACATAATATCAAAACCATATAAGAATTACATCTACTCTCTCTCTCTCTCTCTATCTCACACACACACACACACACACAGTCTCTCTCTCTCTCTCTCTCTCTCTACAGAGACGCACAAAGAATCAAATCGCAAAACCTCTTGTAGATTAAGTGATCTCATGAATGATCGTTGAACTGGCAAAACTTGATGCAACTCTTGAGAAGTAGACTGATCGAAGAAGGAACAAGAAGAAAAAGGATGGAGAGTGGCGACACTAGAGTTTGGGGAAGATGAGAGGCCGATCAGAAGGAATAAGAAGAAAAGTATAAGAAGATGTCTTTGACTTTAGAAAGACAAGGGTTACCTTCACGATATTAGAAGAAGAAGACTCCCTGCACAAACCGAGGAGGCCAAAGGCGAGTCCCTATGGTAGATCGGTGAATGGTATGAGGAACAAAATCCGTAAGTTTTACCCTCATTTCCTTCGACAAGAGATGTTTCAAGGGCACATGGGGAGCACAGTCTTTCAACATGAGATGTTAAAATGCGGAGGGAAAATTTAGGAATAAGATTTTTATGAAAGCGGGCCATGAAAGGGAGACTCAAGTCACAGCTTTGCAGGAGCTACGACCTAGATTCTCAAATTTTGACCACGGAAGACAAAACAAATGCTCCCAGGCGTAAAAACCGTCTCTGATACCAAACAGCCCTTAATGGCCCTCTTTCTTGGTGTTATTGAAACTATGGCTCATGTACTCAACCTTTGAGCACTTCATGTTGTTATCTCCCTCCACACTTCGTCACACGATGGTTTGTAAATTGGACATATAATGCATACATAAATTTTGATTAAATGTAGTAAGATTGATTTCAATATACCTTAATTCTCTTCAAATCATAACCATAAAATACTAACAAAAAATCAAATATAAAATCAACGCCAATAATCATAAAAAATTAGTAAACATAAACTAAACATCAAAGTTTTATTAGATCAAAATCAGATCATTATAGGTAGATCAAGATATTTTAAAAATAGTCATTACAATTTATAATACCATTTGAATGATTTTTTTATAAATGAAATTAGTATTTATGTTAAAAATGAATAACTATTTATTAAACAAATTTTTATAACTATAGAAGGTATGTTACATTAATAATATAATTCTATTATATGTTGCAAATTGCTTATGGGCATTTAACCCTAAAATAGCTTGATTATCCCTTCCATCATATTAACGCATCATTATCACCATTTTATTTCTTTTTTTTTATTATATTTTACTTTAGATTAACATTATTCTTCTTCACCAATGAAGGTAGCAAGACATGCCCTTTATTTTAAATATAACCTTCAAAACATTCTCATTTCTTGTTATAAAATATCTACTTTTAAAGCATTAACTTAACAATTATTATTGCATAATAAGTTGCCTATAAGATTTATAAGATATTTGAGATTATTTACAATGCCTAGAGTTCTCTCTAACACATAAGAGAACTATCACCTATTATCTTATTTTCATTTTTTTTATTTAACATAAGAATATTGATGTTTTCTTCAATTATAGAATAAAAACGCTTCAAATATAAATACAAATAAAATTATTATTGGTTTTTAATAAGTTTTGAACCTTATTTAAATCAGGGCCTCCAAACTCTTTTAAAAAAAAGAAAAAGAGCAAGGTAAAATTTGGTTTGAACTTGGTTCAAATAAGGTTGGAATCTACTCAAACAAGGTTCAAACTTGTTTTTATCATTCTTCGAGTCATATTTGATTCTATTTTGACTGCTAATCTTATTTTATACTGGTGTTTCTATTAAAATAATTTGAATTTTCATTGATCGATCTTTCTTATTATAAATAGAAATCATAAAAATCAATTATTAATTATTTTAATTATACATCGATATCATTTAAACATTCAAAATGCTTACCCATGAGCTATGAAGCTTAAGTCAACCACTTCATCAAAACTTTGAATCATCATGGTGTTCCTTGTAACATACAACAAGAAGAGATTTCCAATTGAAAGAATGAAGAAATCTAATATCAAAAAAGTAGGAAACATAAGGATGTATATTAAAGGAGCTAAAAATAATATTATTCTTTGCATGATGCTTTAAAGGATATTTAAGCCCAAAAATATTATAAGAATATTTTGCTAAATACAAATTTAAAGGGATACTTGTCAAATAAATGCATTATGATGGATAATAAAAAATGACTTCATCTACCTCATGATACACATAATCGACAAAATATCATTCTATGTTTATTTGAAAAATATATATGAAAATTCATTTTAGATGAAATTATCTTCGGTGAAAGATAACCCATTATATTTAAGGTCTATTTGTTGAAGTATAATTCCTCCATAATTGGTTTGAACTAGTTCAACTTGATTTGAACCTAAGTTTGTACCCAAGTAAAAATGGTTTGAATATGATTTAAACTTAGTTTTGGACTTAATTTGAACAAAGTGTTGAACCTTGGTTCCATATGAGATCACACAAGGAGAAGATATTCCATGAGGTGGGGTAACTTTGTAGGCTCATGGCCATGTTGGTTTGGCAACAAGCTCAAGACTCATGACAATAGGGGACTTCATCCTTTTCTTGCTTCGATGATTTATAGATGGTGATGGTGGGTTCAAACAAGGGGATTGCCTTATAATATTGAGAAAGATTATAGTGAATGATTATGATTGCTCAACTGTGATACTTGTCCCTCTATAGAAGCTGGTGGAAGAAGCCATCATGAGCGCTTCATGAGCGGCCACCATCATTGTAATGATTGCTACTCCATTGAGAAGGTAGTGCATGATCTATGACTTCTTGATAGATCTTAAAAGTCATAATTTTGACTTGCCACACTTAGTTCTAACTTGTTTCGCTCATTCAAACTCATTTCAAACCCTTCATTGTAATGATTGCTACCCATTGAGAAGGTAGTGCATGATCTATGACTTCTTGATAGATCTTAAAAGTCATAATTTTGACTTGCCACACTTAGTTCTAACTTGTTTCATTCAAACTCATTTCAAACCTAACTTAGAATGAACCATGTTTACTTTAAGATCAAATTATGTTTGAATATGTTTCCAAATTATATTTGAACTTGCTCAAATCAAGTTCAAATTTGTTTGAATCATTTCAAATTCAAAATAAATTTAAAGATTTTACTTAAATAACGCCTAATCAAATATAAGAATCTATCACTCATTAATGATAGTTTCGAATAAAATAAAATTTATTTCTTTTGTTTCAAATAAATATATGATGTCATTTTTTACCAATTAAGTATGTGATTGCATGAAGTCAAATTATATAATTAAGGATATTTTTGGGATAACTTTCTACCTACTCTTATTTTTAGAAATCAATCACAACCATATTTGGCTATCAGCCTTTTGTCTCTTTTTTTGAAAGTTTTTTTTTGATGAAAAATTGCTCTTGAAATCTTGAGCTGTTAGCGTGTGATAACCAATGTTTTAAAAATCGGACCGGACCGACCAGTTCAACCATGAACTGAGTATATGGCTAGTCCTTTTTTCTAGAATTGAATTTTGCATCTAACTGGTCTGAACTACCGGTTCAACCGGTGAATTGGTTCCGATTTTAAAAAACCAACCAGTTCAATTAAATTATTTAAATATTATTTTTAAATATTAAATTTAATAAAATTGATAATTTAAATAATAAATAATATAAATTTTAAATAAAATTTTATTATTATAAATTTTATTATTATAAATCATCATATATTCACCAAATTATTCCAAATATATTACAAGCTTATATTTAAGAGCTCTACTTTTCAAAATAAAGAGTGTAACATCATTTTCTTTATGATGTAGAACTAAAATAGTTGAATATGAGGAACCTTATTAAGCTGAGCTTTAGGATTTAAAATTTTGAATTATATAATATGGCTTTAATAATATCAAATGAGCTTTAAAATATACGAATAAAAAGATAATATTTTAATTATTAACTTTATATTTTCATTATAAATTATAATTTATAATATAAAAAAATTTTAAAAATATAAATGTATAAAATTATTTTGTAAATATTTTACATATTACATTTTATAATTTTTTAAAATATTTTTATATCTTATATTTTTATATTATAAATTATATTTATATTCATAAACTAATATTATCAAAAAATTTAAATTTTAAATATTTTTAATATACATATATAATGATTTATAAAAATATGTTTAAATATTTTATATATTAGTTATATTTTATAAGGATTAAAATATTTTTTTTATTTTATATTTTATTATAAACTATAATTTTAATAAATTATATTCTTATGATAAATATATAAATTATAGTTATATTTATAAATTTATATTATAATTTGCAGATTTTAAATATATTTAATATGCACATATTCAAATTTATAATAGAGATACAATTATATCTTATTAAATTTTATATCAATATTAAAATTAGTAATTATTAAAAATATTATTTATGTATTTATTTTGTTTATTTATTATTACATATTTATATTATTCCATCTTTTATTAAATTAATATTTAATAATTTTAAAATTAATTAAATCATCGATTTAACCCGATTCAACTCCCATCGAATCATTGAACCTTAAACCTCTCTCTCATTCAGTTCAATATTCAGTCTGAATTTTATAATCTTGATGATGACTCTTACAAAGTTATTATTTGAATTTAAAAAAATATTTATAAATATTTATAATCCTTGAAAAAAAAGCGGAGATCCTAAGTATTTTTTTCTTCTTCAGAATTTTAAAGCTATTCATAATTTTTTCGAAGATGAGGCTATTTCTCTAGAACTTTCTCTAGAACTCTTTTAGCGTTTGATTATGGTCTCCGGTTCTATGGGTAAGATCTCCATAAGACAGCTTCTCAGCGTAATCCATTGTCCAGGCGGCAACTCTCTCATCTCGAAGCTGGAGGAAAAGCCCGCGCCGTTACTTCGGAGAGCGACGGAACCGACCAATCTGCCGCACTTTTAACCAAAATCCGCCGATGCTTATCCAAAGATCTCTCTTCCGTTCCATCTTCTTCAGTCGAGCCAACACCCCAATGGCGGCATATTCTCTTGCGCACAATTCTATCATCCGGCTGCAGTCTTCTTTCCCCACGTGCAGGCATCGGTTCTTCTCTCTCATCCCCCAGTCCGTCCCCTTTCCTACGCCAACACCTCCCTTCGCCTCCTTCGCTGCCACCGGTAAGGAAGCCAAGCAGCCCATTGCCGCTCTGCTCCAGGTTGGCGGTGTCAAGATGTCTAAAGATGGTAATTTTTCCCAATTCTTCATTGAAATTGATAGTTTGGCATTGCAATCAGATGGATTCTTTTAATCTTATGATATTGGGCATCGTTCTTTGAAATTCTGCCTTCAGATGTTGTGAGGGAGGACGACCCCGCCAACAATGTTCCGGATGCAATATTTTCCAAGCTGGGGATGCAGCTTCACCGGAGAGATAACCACCCAATTGGAATTTTGAAGAATGCTGTTTATGAGTATTTTGATGCGAACTACTCAGGGAAGTTTGTGAAGTTTGATGACCTTAGCCCCATTGTTTCTGTCAAAGCGGTAAGAACTTCGAGCTTGCTAGCATGTTGGTTTTTCCAATGTAGATAAGCTGTTTGATGTTTTGTTGGTTTGAGAAATTTTGGTATTGACAAGAATTTCGGGGAGAACTGGAGGAGGATCCTAATCTAAATACATAATTCCAATTAGCTATTGAGTTATAGCTTTTAACTTCAAACTGTTGTGATTGAAGTTAATTTCTAGAAAGTGGGATGTATGTCAAGTAACATTTAGTAAGTCCTGTAAATTAGAATTTATCAAATCCCAAGGGATTTAAGTCCTAGAAATCATTTGGTAGCGTTTATTTTAACTCAATCTAATCTGAGAAATTGTTGGTTATTTGTTACAGGATTTAGGTTTAAATGGGCATTTAATTCCTTAAGCAAGTTAATTAACTAATCAACTAATGATCTATGAGGTTCCTACATCAAAGCAAGCTTAAATCAAGCTCAAGATTAAGCTCAAATTTCAAGTACAACGTCTAGCTTAGAAATTTGAGCCAAGATATATCCTAACCGGTTAATTTAGGTGCATGGAGCATGGTTGGCTACTTGGAGGAGCATAAGTGGCTGCATGATCAATATGAGGACTTTCTTGATGGTATAATATTTCAAACCACTCATTCCACAATGGGATTTCTAGCCATTACAATGGTGGAAGGAAAATTGTACTCAATTCTTATCCAATAATGAGGAATGACTATTATTAGTGGAGCTACCTTTTTAATATCGTATTCCATAATTTTTTTAGTTTTATTAAGGATTATCTTTTTCATTTTAATGCAAACCTTGTGGAAATAACATATGATAACTTTAATTATATAGCGCATTCAATCACTAAATCACACTCGACCCTCTATTAATTCTTTAGTTTTCCTTTTTTTTCTCTCTCACTCTTTTAACCTCTCCAAATCTCAAAGTCTAAGAAAGATGATGGGCATTGTGGATTATACTTTTTGAAAATACACTTGAACATTGAGGCAGGCACATTGTCATTCCAAGCCTTCATAGTTTTTTGGTTGTTTTATTTTTATTTTTATTTTTATTTTTATTTTTATTTTTATTTTTTTATGGTATTCTTTTGTTATGTGTAGGCCGACAGTGGTGTTCCTATTGTGAATGGATAGTGTTATCTAAAATATTAGTTGGTTTAGTTTGATTCAATATATTGATTTGAATCCCCAATCACTAATTCACTAGATTGCTACTATAGTTATGATCCCAACTGATTTTTGCATTGTAGCATTGAGTTATTGTTTGCTATTTCCTTATATAACTGACTTTCGTACAACAATTATTTGTGACATGTTATTGTAAAAAGTTGTGGATTTTGGAATCCCTACTGTTGCCTTTGCATGTGTTGGAGTGTAATGCTTTCTTTGTATATAGTTCTATAATACTATTGAACGAGCCATAAGTTTCATTCTTTAGAGATCTTGTATTTGATACCCTTCTTAATTGAAAGCTCCTTTCATTCACAATCCCAATCCCACACCATGTTTTTTTTTTTAAATATAATATTATAATTAGATAATGAAATTAGTGCACAAAAATTAGAGGGAATTATTATTGAAATGTAAAAGCAAAATCACAATATTCATTTAATAGGTGAAGAGATCATGTTAAGCTCTCATTTGTGTTGCCTAGAGCCTAATGAATATTAGAGATTGAAGATATTTTTTTTCTTATTTCTTTTCTCTAAAGGAAAACATGATTTTGAACTTTCTATTTACTTGATCTTTAATACTGGATTAATTAACATTTAAATCATAATGTCATTTAGGCTCACGACATCCAATAATGAATAGTGATGGATGAGGCTATTTATTTTGAGGATCTTTAATAATGATTTTGATGCATATGATATTATGTTATCTTCCGTAAGGCTTGTAAAATTAGAGGAGGTTTTGAATGTTCTAATTCCACAATATTATCTAGAGTTTGTTCCAAGTTTTGTATGTTTGAATTAAGGAAAATGAAACTACTTTTAGCACATGTGAAGGGAACTTTTGGTTGTTTCCATATTCCCTTGTTCTAGATTTTAAGGATTGATAATGAGTAATTTTCATAATTTTGGATGAACTTTGAAATAATCATAGTAGTTGTGCCCAAAAGTTTTGCAAGGGATTCAATACAAAGGGATACTTACAAATATAACCTTCTTGTATTAGTCCTAAGAAGAAGAGGCCTTGTAACATGTATTTCAACTTGAAGCTTGGCCACAAACATCATAATGATTTGAGCGGTAATAGTATATACTTGCAAAAGTTTGTTAAAGATAGAGTCCATAGAATATAGTATAGACTGGCTGAAATAATGTAGTTGAAGTCGATAAATGTAAACCTAAATTGGTGTGATAAGAGGTTTTTTGGATGAGCCAAAGTGAGGAGATTACTTTAATATTCACATTGAAAAGCCACTCACTTAATAGGATTACGATGAAAATTGTCTAAAGTAGTTAGCTTTAATAGATAATTTGATAATAATATGTTTAGGATTGAGGTACCTAATTGAGTATTCTCTAGTCAAATGGAAATTTGACATAAATGAACATATAATCTTAAGATTGGGATGTCCCATTGAGAATTTACCCTTTATAGAGAAGGAGAATGGAGTGGCTAGATTGAATCTTTTATTCAATAAAGATAACAATTGATTTATCCTAAAAGGTCGAGGGCTACTTGTGCTCTGGGTGATCTAATCCTTGATAAAAAATAATGTAAATGGTATAGGCAAAGATTGATAAGATCTTGAAGCCATAAATTTCTCACAACTTTAAGGATTGAGAAATGCAAGAGAAACATTAGACTGCATGGAACGCTGGGAAATGGTTTGCTTATATGACTAAGATAAGAGAACAACCTCAATAAATAACTTGAGAGTTAGGTGATGAAGAAGATGGCAGGAATATCGTTGAACGAACATGAGCTAAGGGAAGCTAAGAAGTATGACATTATAGCGATTTTGATGATTATAAATTAAATGTAGCAAATTATATTGAGACAAGGGTGCCATTTAGGGTGTTAAGGCCAAAGATTGTATGGAAAGAAGCACATATGAGATACCTTCCCTCGTGGATATATAAGGTTACTTAACCTAATTGGCTAGCAATGGATATTCAAGAATGAAGAACCTAGAGCCATGCAAGACTATGATAAAACTCCACACGGATGAAGCTGAAGCAACATACTGGTGTTAGAAGTGATGAGTTTGATTGTGAGATCAAAGGGTGAGGGATTAGGGTAGCTCGCTAGGGAGATGAGCTTAGAGAGTTGTCTGCACAGGACCATTATTAGGCAAGAGTTACTAATGAAGGAAATCCTTATGGGTGATCCTACACTATAGCTATAGCTTGAAATTTGTTGGAATTAGATTTCTTAAAATTAGAAACTTGTTTCTTTTGTACAAATTACTTTGGGTTTGGTTTTGATTATAAATAGGAGATTTTAGATATAAAAATTCAACTTTAGCTTAATGCAATTTTGGCTTTAACTAACTATGGGTGTAACACAACATCTTGAACAAAGTGACGATTAACTTTAATGTGTTAGTTCTCATGAATATTGTATTACTTGTAATATAGATAGTTTCATGACCATTATAATATAAAATTATAGATGTTGTTGTTAAAAATCAAAATTTTTTATAAGCAAAGTGCATCGTGATCATTTATTCTACCTTCCCATTGGACTGGGCCACATCATTTTGTTTCTTATCTTTTCACATAAAAGATAGCTGCAACAAATATGCAATAACTACATATGGATTTTTTGTGCTAATGGTTCCAACATAACTTTAGAGGAGATTTTCATATTACGATGCTTGTTCTTAATGTAAACAAATCTTTTATCTAGTGACCTCTTGATATATATAAAGATATGAATAACAACTTCTCAACATCCTAGTATGTGTTGGCTCCCAACCCCTATAACAAACGAGAGATCGAGTTTGTGACGGTAGATCAATTTACAAACCAACTTATGATAAGAAACCTCCCCAAATAATTAATCTCCATTAGTAAAATTGTGTCATCAGATTCACAATCTAGAAGGCTATCCTCTTCTTGGAGATAGGTTCGTTGGGATAGGGAAATGTCATTTTGTTATAGGCAAACTTAGAAAGCATCTTGGATTAATCACACTACTAGATATAAAACAATTTTGAAAGTAGTGTTTGGCCTCTTTTTTTACTTTCTTGATTATTCCTTGTAAAAAGAATGTTGTCGACATTACTACGAAGATAACATAGTATAAGAAGTTGCTCTAACAAAGATAGAATGATTTGTAGCGCTATTAGAAGCATTAACTTTAACAATAACTTTACAAATCTTGTAGAATTATACATGATGTCATTGCATAAGACTTTAAATGGCCTTATTAAGCTTGATGATTTAGTCTCCCTGTGAGCAACTTACCTTAAAGTTTGCTCAATGTAAAGAACTTTTCTACTAGTCCTATATGAATTGGTTTATTTTTCTTTGCTTAATATAGAGTTGACCTATAGTAACTTGTAAGATGATCCATCAAATAAATTTGCTAAAATAATGATATCACTAAGAAAATGAAGAATATAATAGTTGGTCTGATGGTGCAAGCAGTCAATGGATTTATTAACAAGCTTTTTGATTAGTCTTATTATTTTATTTTTATTTTGTCATCCTGTTTACCTTTGATAATAAAGATATCTATCAGGCCATATGATTCTGATCATGCGAAGAAACTCCTTTTTGCAGAATTTTGATGATGTTTTGGTTCCTGCTGATCATGTTAGTAGGA
Source organism: Cymbidium sinense (assembly GCA_021442155.1). Classification (NCBI taxonomy): domain Eukaryota; kingdom Viridiplantae; phylum Streptophyta; class Magnoliopsida; order Asparagales; family Orchidaceae; genus Cymbidium; species Cymbidium sinense. The sequence continues at coordinate 67,519,927 of CM038233.1, forward strand.
GTTATAATGATACATATTATGTTGATGCTCAAACAGTCTTAAGATGCCATACAAGTGCACATCAAGCAGAATTGTTGAAAATAGGGCACTCTCATTATTTGGTGACGGGAGATGTCTATCGAAGAGATTCCATTGATTCAACTCATTATCCTGTATTCCACCAGGTTTATACCCACTTTTGAATTGGCAGTCTTTTAAAAATATGTTGCACTTTTTGGTCTCATATTTTAAATATTTTCAAATAGATGGAAGGGGTTCGTGTCTTTTCTTCCAATGAGTGGGTGGATTCTGGTTTAGATGGAACATCTTATGCTGCTATGGATTTAAAGAAATCTCTTGAGGGTTTGACACAAAAATTATTTGGTAAATCAAAATATGAGGGGCTATGACTGACATTTTGGGCTACAATTTAATATCTTGTAAAATTTCTAAAATCTATACTTTTGTTAATTTGCAGGTGATGTAGAGATGCGGTGGATTGATACTTATTTTCCCTTCACAAACCCATCTTTTGAATTAGAGATATATTTCCAGGTTTGTCAATTATCTTATTCCAAACTTCTATTTATAAGATAAATTAGCATGATTTTGAAAGGTGTATAGATTACCTTGTGTGGATTCCACTCTCTCAGACTTTAAAATATATTTTAGTAAGTTGATGATATCCATTGTTTATAAAGGAGAAATTTACTTGGTTATCCAAAATTTTACCAATTATTTCAATTAGTAATTTCAGGATATAAAAAATTATAAGTATAATCTTGCACTTTATTATAATTTTTTGGCATTACTAATGTGGGTTTGTCTAATGACACCTTTAAATTGATGGGTCTTTTGATTAAGGGCTAACATCAACTTATTCTAATATAATTTCTTAGTAATTCAACTAGAAAGTTGGATAACTATCAAGATCCCATATTTCTATCGTTAAATTACCCTGTCTAGTTAATTATCATTTTTTTTTGGTTATTGGAAACCATTAGTATGTGGTGTGAAGATTTCCTATCATGAACCACCATGAGTTTTATCATCAAAGGGGTTTGCTAGAAGGATTACATTTTGTTGAATTCAATTAAATTATTTATTGCCTTATGGTTTTCATGTCTCAATAAGATGTTTTGGTGCAAGACCCAGGTAGCTCAAAAAGACTTTAAATGAAGTGTTACCGCTGAATAATTTTAGAGTATGCCTTTAGCATTATTTTATGTCTTGGTATCATTTAAGTTGATCAAGTTCCGAGCTCATTATTATATGGTGCCTTGGGATCATTTTCAATGAAAGGCTGTTATAATGATGGATTAGTGCATTTCATATGAGAGACTGAGCTAAATGTTGTGGTTGTTAGGGATTGATAAAACTAGTGTCAATATTTCTTATAAAAAGAACATTATATGATAAAGTATAGTATCATACATTTGTCATAAAAGGTTTAATAGTCAATAAAAGTAAAACTAATATTTGTTTAATTACAGTTATATTTAATATTTTATCAAGTGTACTTAATTGTTGACAACACATCATTTTAAATATTAATTATTAGGTAATATTTTATTAATATCAACATTCTACTGTCCACATAACAAGCTAAAAAAGAGTATATAATCTTCAAAATAATCACAAAAAATATAACACATTAATGTATCACTAATTATCCCAAAACACTTGGAACCATGATCATTATCACTACTAACACCTACTCAAGAAGACCTTCATCATTATCAATAACAAAATATAGTTTAGTTTTTAAAGGTGGCCAAAAAAAATGAACATCATTGTCATCATGTGCTCTAGTTGTGTTCTGATGCGTCGATCTTGTCTGACTTCAATATTTTGAAAAAAATATATTACTATTTTAGATGCATTCAGCATTGCCTTTTTAGGCATGAACATAGAAAGCTTTTGAAGTGGTGATTCTTCATAGGTCATCGACCTTAGTGGGGAAAATGATGAGCTTATAAAAGTATGCTTTAAGCTGAGAGTTGGAAGAGTAGTGAATAGAGGGTAAAAGAAAAAAGGATACTGTTTTTTAAGTTTTAATTTAAAATTTAGCTCATCATTTTTTTATATTCTTGAGTTATGATTTATATATGCATTTTAATGTTGTCTTAATTATTTATAGCAAATTTGTTGAAAATTTTATAGTAAAAATAACTTGCTAAACATTATTATTTGACATCTTAATGAGTTACAATTTTGCTGCAGTTATTGATGTAGTGGCAAAATTTTGTTGCAAATCTACTGCAAATGTCATAGTTAATAAAAAAACTGCTAAGTCTTACTAATTTGCGTATTAGTGAGCTACAAAGTTGCTTCAGATACTGTCTGTGTAAATTAGTCAATAATGGGCTGGCTAAATTAGTTTCTAATTACCAATAGATATTCTCCAAAGCAGTTTTTTTAGCTAATTTGTACTTTTTTGATAGTGACTTAACCATTGGTCCTAGACCTCTCTAAATTGTGCACTCAGAACCCAGCTTGGTTTTTCTGGATTCTTCTTGCTATCTTTTATATATATATATATATATATATATACTGTTTTTTTTTTCATGAGTTATGAAGTATTTCCTTTATGAGTAAAGTTAGTTGCCATTTTACTGATTCCTTTGCCATTCCTTATCTGATATATTTTTATTTAAATTTTCCCAGGGAAATAATTTGATCTTTAATTGTCATTTAGAGAAATGGATGGAAGTATTGGGATGTGGAGTGACTGAACAGGAGATATTGAAAAGAAATGGAAAAGTAGATTCCATTGCTTGGGCATTTGGTCTTGGTTTGGAACGATTAGCCATGGTTCTTTTTGATATACCAGATATTCGGTTGTTTTGGTCAACTGATCAGCGGTTTACTTCCCAGGTACTCTTAGATTTCTTTTTTTAATTTCCATCACCATACTTTTTTCTTTTTTTCTCGATAATATTTTTTTAAACATTATTTACTTGCATTAAATTCCTAAGTTCTAACCAATTTTTCTTGCGTATAGTTCTCTGAGGGAAAGCTTGGAATCAAATTCAAACCATTTTCAAAGGTATGAAAATATGCCACAGCATGACACATAAATATTGAATTCAGTTTTTGAAGTTAAGTTAATATTACTGAAAGTAATGAAATTTAAGAACCGCTGCTGTTGCATAGTTAAAATGTTATATAGCTGGAATTGTTGTTAAAATTAGTGTCAATCCAAACGATGTACCTTGCATGCAAACTTATGTGGCAGGATGAGATCTAGGTTGTGGCCTTATGCTGCTTTTCATTCTGGTAGTGTAAGTGTGAACCTTGTTTGCTACCACTCTAGACACAATTTCTTCAGAAATCAGCCATGCATCACCAGTGGAAAGGGTATGATGTCTAGAGTTAAGGTCATGAGTATACACTAAGGGCACGGAAAATGGAACATGATTTCTAACTGTCGATAAGATCACAATCAGCTAACCACTGGAGTATCTTGAAAGGGAGAAGGTAGGGAAGGAAATATGAAAAAAAAAGTGAATGAGAGTCCTCGAGAGACCCTAAGATTTTTATTGCTCGAAAGAATTTTTATAAATAAACTTGCGTGGAATTCATTTGATTTTCATTATCGTGTATCAACCTTTGTCTCATTATTTATAGGCTCAAGTTGTTACTTTAAAATGTTACATCATTTATTGCATGGTACATACATCATCCATTACATCACTTTTGCTCCTTATGTTTACATTTAACTATAGTAATGATAATAAATGGGAAGGTCCTAGTGGCCCTTGCTAATATTGAGAATATTGGTTGGCTTGTGCGGATTGTTGACATACCGACTTGAAGTATTTGTGTGAGTAGGTGAATAATTGATTTGATAAATTCATGCTGACTTTGTCTGAACTGAGAGATCCTCTAATTAGGTTCATGGTGTTTGTTTGGGTGTGGTTCTTATCCTCGTGGTGTCTAAGGCTGCCTTGAGTTTGTCCTTTTGAGGCATCTAGTGGTGCACATACTAAGCCCAAACAGCATTCAAGACAAGGTTTTTGACAAGCTTGTGGATCACCTCAAGACATCATGACAATCTCTAAATAGTTTGAAGGTGAGAGAAGATTGCACTAGTCAAGGAGATCGAGACTTCCATCCATATAGGATGACCGTATGAAGCATGATGAATGCAGCTTTTTTTAGTTAAGTCGAGCTATTTCCATGTATTTAGAAGTTAGATAGGGCTTGTTAGGAGAGATTATCATATGAGATAAACACTTGTTATAAGTTATTATTTAGATTTTTCATTAGATTTTCTTTGTTTTTGTTGAATGATTCCATATGTCTATAAATGGGGTTATCACCTTTTATCATTAATCATATCATTAATAAAGTTCAATTCTTTTCTCAAAAAACTCTAGCTGCTTTTCTCTCCTTATCTGAGGGGTGTTCCCTCTTTTCTTTCTCTCTCAAAACCTAGAGAGGGACTATCTTTCCCTCTCAGCCCCTCTCCAAATTTAGAGGTGCATAAGAAAGCAAGGGAAGTTCATAAAGATGAAAGAAGATCATGGAAGAAGAAGAATTATCAAGGGAGGATTCTATAAGAGGTGAGACCATCAAAATACTCTTATAGTAATCTCTAACCTTTCTCTAAGTAGTAACCTAGCCTTGTGTTTGCTACGTTTAAATCAAGTTCTCTCCCTTTTACTTTAGTTGACTAAATTTTACAAAGATCCCTTAGAAACTTAATTTCTCATTCAATCATATCCTAACGAAGAATAATCTCTTTATTATTTCTTGATTTTTTTGGATGAGTTAGCTTGCAGCCCTCTTTTAACCATAATCTAATATCATGCTCGCATTCTAAATTGCATGTATCATATTAGACCAATTACTTTGTGAGATCATTCATTTAAGAGGGCTAATCAGTTGCCCCATTTGGTGTATCAGGGTGACAATTTACTATAGAGCATTAATTCCTAGTTTAAGAATGGGGAGGGCTTTCTTTCTTTTTATATTGGTATAAATTAAAACCACAATCTAAACTTCTATTGAAGTTAACAAGTTGACAACAAGGAGAATCTATAGTGCCATCATCAAATAGTTTGGAGTGTAGATTCACTAAATTTAGAATGGTTATTTACTATTTCATTTGGTAGATGGACATTCAAAAGACATGGTCTCCTTAGAATTAAAGATATGATTAGGGTACTTGAGATATAACATCTGTTGATGAGGATGATGATCATGATCAATTAAGGTGATCAATTGCCTTCAAGATGGATGCCATATTTTTTTATTCTGATATTGTTGATGGGCAAAGAAAGTAAACAACTGGTTGAATATGTTAGTGACTTGGGACATTTATAAATATAATCATGTGCAATATATTATTTTTTTCATCTCTCAAAATATCCTCATATGCTCTTTTATGTTGGAACTCTGAGTCTAAGAGCTGTGTTCTATCTAGAATTGTATGGTCACAATTTAAAGGACTATTTGAACCTTATTTTATCTCATTAGCCATGAAGAGTTGAAGAGTTGAAGAGTTGGAGGATCCAATGGAAACAATTGAGACAGATATGTGAATAATATATGCGGGAGTATACCATATAGTTCCATAGGCAAACATTTGCCTTGGAAACCTTGCAAAAAGGTATGTTTTGATGAAATAAGTAGTAGGATGCATGAAGGACTCGGAAGAGAGATAAAATTCCCAATGAGGAATATTTCTAAAGCAAATTCCAAGGCTATTAAGCCCCTTTAATTTGTGGACTCAAAGAAGACAAACCTAAGGTAAAGTAGAGGAGACCCTATTGCTTCCACTGTAAATTGTAAGGTTGTGTAGATCAGAAATTGTTAGAAATTTCACTTGAAGGCCAAAGCGAGAAAAGGCTAAGAATATAGCCTAAGTCTCAACTTTGATGGCAATGGAGAATGACTAGAAGGAGGAGGATCTTTTCAAAGTAAAAGAAAGTATTGCAAGTGTTATCGTACATCTTAATAGTCATGAAAATCTTATATCTGTTGTTAAAGTTGATAAGTTGAGGTTAAGTCACCACACCTCACTCAAATTCCCCTCTGCTAGACTAAGAGTGATTTGAAATTTATGATCAATAAATAATACACTATAAAGTTTGTCATATTTAGGCAACACATAGATGAGGCTAACTGTGATGTAATTCTCCGAAATGTGTATTTTATAATCTTAAAAGAACTCTTATTAATGTTCTATGTATCATATGAGAGAGAATAAAAGTATTTGTAAAGCAGGGAAAAAGTGTGTACTGCATAATTCCATTCCACTAGCGAAGGACTTCAAGGGAGCTCAACATGCACTAAAGAACCCGATCATCTATCATAACCATGAGATCTTATACCTCCTTCCAACAACACTTAACATTTCAGGAGCTTTAGAGCTGAAACAACAGAAGGTAGAAGAAAGCAAGCAAGAGAAATAGAAGAAGTTGGACAATTCTTTTTAGCTAAACTTGGTAAGAGTAGAAGAAGATGAACTTTTACCCGCATGGATAAATGTAAAGGAGACCAATCCATTACCAAACTAAGCAATCTAGGGGAAGAGAGACCATTATAGAGCCTAGTCAGTCCAAGTGACACACTTTAGTATATTAAAATTTTGACTATTTGCAGTTGTCAGTGACTTTGAAAAAAAAGGAGCCCTGACCCAATAGGTCTAACATCATATTGGTCCAATCAAATTGCATGTTTAAGTGCAAATTCAAACCATGACTAAATAAAGTTCAAGACAAGTTTTAGTACAAGGTTCAAGATGAGCCAATGGATTAAGAGTTAAGTCAAGTTTTAGTACACTTAAAGTATAATCAGATGACATATGAAGATATTGTGAAGTACAATGAGGCATAGTTGGAGACTTATTTGTAAATCAAACAATCAAACTCTATGAGGCAGGGGTTGACAAAAGAATTAAACATCAAATTTGAATAAGCCTAAAACTACAAAAAATGACGAGAGAAAGAAGATTGTACAAATCAAGGAGATCAAGGTTTCTATTTTACTGAGGCATGGCCGAACGAAGCATGACCCAAAGAAAGTTTTATGATAAGTCATAAGCAATTTCCATTTAGTTAGGGATTAGATGGGGTTTGTTAGTGAAAGGTCTTATCAAATAGAAAATCACTTATATGATAAGTTATTATTTATTATTTAGATTTTAATTAGTTTTTATTTTTTTATTTAAAGGCTTCCTATGGTTATAATAAATAAGATCTTTTTGTATAACTTTTTATCATAAATAAATTTTAATTCCTCTCACCCAAAAACCTTTGTTGCATGCTCTCTCTTGCTCTCATTTTCCTCCTGCACAAGAGATGTTCTCTTTCTTTCTCAAAATTGAGTCTCTAATCTCGCAAAATGTAAAGGTGCAAAAGAACAAGAAAGCATGGGATATTTAAGGAGATTAAGTCATATAATTGTACAAGAGGTTGAAACTTTTGGAAAAACCTTATGTATTGATAATCTTTAATTTCTTTCTAATTAGTTATACTCCTCTCATTTGTTAAGTTTAAACCAATTTCTCTCCTTCTTTTGGGTGAATTTGACAAGGATCCTTAAGAGATTTATTAACCATAAAGTCCATCAAATCCTAAAATGAATCATCATCATTTTTTCTTATCCCAACTATTTTTTGGTGGGCTCTATGAATTCCTATTTTCTAGTTGTTCATGTTGAATGTTGTTTGAGGTGTTAGACATATTCATCACAAATCATTTTGAGCAACTTCTATCCATTTTATCTTAACTTAACCCCTTCTTAATTCTCTGAAACTAATTTTATTTGTTCTTATAATGAGTGCATTTTCTATTTTTTATAGTATATGTCAAAATCACTTAAGTCTATTTTTAATTACCTTCAATTGATATTACTTCAACCATTTCACGAATATAACAATTTTAATTTATCTTTCTCAAATTTTCCATATTCTTTTTTCTGTCACGCTTTAGGAACTAACATTATTACTTGACACTAGAATCCATGAACCATTATGAGCCTAATTGTGATTTAATAAAATATACCTTTCAATTTCTATTATTATATAATACTCATGACATGAGGCACTTTCTCTATTTTAACTTTCTGATTTTAACAATACAAGTTTTTATCTTATTTATATCTTCATTATTTTATATAATCGATCATGGATACTTAAATCTATCAAACTCAGGTATTACTTTAACTTATTATAAGATAATTTATCATACTTAGATATTATTTTATCTTATAAAATATTGGTGTCATACTTACTAAAATGACTTATTATAGATGCAACTTTGGTTCTACTAATTTTAAATCATACAACTTCTAATTTTATTGTCATATTATCCGAAATGGTTATTTATTTCAGTGGAGGTCTCATTGAGCATGGCCATATCATTTGCAAAAGGCATACCCAAAGACACTTAATTTCTAATATCTTTTAAGCATCTTCATAATTAATAAAAAATATCAGCTCAATGTTTATTCTTCATGTAAATATACTACAATTAAAAACTCTTTGGACAATTCATAACTACTAATAATAGCAGTGCTTTATCATACATACTTTTTTTTAATATCAACATGCCTTAACACATTTTTTTATCTTAATGCTTACAAAATTAATTCTCTTGTTATCCAATCATATGCATTCTCAAGATCAATAGAAATCATGGGAAAATATTTTCTTTGCCCTCGTTCTTTTTTAATTAATCATTTTATTAATTATTTCAGCTCCATGATAGTTATTAAAGGTATGTAACTAAATTGATTATCTTAAATTTACTTATTTTTCTAAGCCCATATTATATCACTCTCATTCAATGTGTCATTTTATGAGTTATAAATTTTAGGGGAATTTACATACATACCACACAATTCTCATGTATTTATATATCTAACACTAAATTTCAATTTTTACATATATATACACCCTAATTTTTAACATCAAAAATATTATCATCACTCGCTTTTTCAAAGTGAAATACACATTTTTAAGCATAGGAAAGCGTTAGATAAGTAAATATCTAACTATTTGTGTTAGATATGTAAATGCATAAGAATTGTGTGGTATATATGTAAATCTTCCTAAATTTTAATATATTCCATTCAAAAACTTGAAAAATTAGAGCCAAAAATCTATATGATTTTTCATAATAATAAAATATTTAAATTGCAAAGTACATTTTATTATAAAATTTATCAAAACAAAGAATTATATCATAAATATATATAGTATATAATTTATAAAAATTTTATATACATTGATTTTAATATTAAATAATAGCCAAAATTTAAACTGATTTTTAAATTATTTATGTTGTATTTCATTTGTTTTATCAGGGTTATGTTTTCTCAGTTTTTCATTCACAATGTTAGTTAGTGGTAATACTCGTTCAATAACGAAAATATCTTGATTATGCAACAGAAATCTAGAAAGCTTATATCTATAGACGGTTTATTGGTAAAAAAAGTGTCTGTAGAGTCTGTAAGATTATGAGCAAGACTTTATATTGAAAGGGACTTAACTCTTCTTACATTGCTGCTAATACATGGAACCCTAAATTTTCTTTTCCATTAACTTAATGATTTATTCTGTAAGGCAGCAAGGATTGCTTTGTAGTCACTGTCCTCATTTACATGCATAACACATAACTCTTATATATTTACATAAAATATTTATAAAAATAACATCAAAATCTTTAATATTACATCAAAAATAGCACTATCATTAATTTTTTGAAATGAAATATGCTTTTTTATACATAGAAAAAATGTTATATTTATAAATATTAAACTTTAGGTGTTAAATATGTAAATACAAAGGAATTGTGTGTTATTTATGTAAATCTTTCTTTTTTATATGGATTTGATATGATGCTACTGTACCGAATAAAGCAAATTATTCGAGCTTCCTATTTCACATTTATGAAAATATAGTTTGATATGATCTAAGGCTTAATTTATCTTATCATTAAATATCCATGAAACTATTGCATTTTTGTTTGTTTTTATGTGAACTTTTTGCAGTATCCTCCATGTTACAAGGATATAAGTTTCTGGATAAATGACTCGTTCACTGAGAATAATTTATGCGAAGTTGTCAGAGGAATTGCTGGAGATCTTGTAGAGGAGGTATGCCTAAGAGTACCATTTTTTGCTTGCTTTACTTCCTAGTTCTATTCTCTATATTTCTTTTGGGGCATTTACATATATATATATATATATACACGGCATAATTTTTATATATTTACATATCTAAACTTAAACTTTGATAAATTTTAGATGTTATATATATATGTAAATACATAAGAATTGTGTTATTGTATGTAAATCTCTCATTTCCTTTGGGGCATTTACATTATTACGTACACATCACATAATTTTTTTTTTATATTTACATATCTAACACCAAAATTTTGATATTTACATACATAACATTCAAGTTTTGAAAATCTTGTCAAATATATCGCTATCATTACCTTTTGAAAGTAAATTCTTCTTTGCATGCATAGATAAGTGTTAGAAATGTAAATATTAAACTTTGACTTTAGATATGTAAATTCTTAAGAATTGTATTTTAGGTATGCAAACCTTTCATTTTCTTTTGAGGCATCTATATACGTACTGCATAATTTATATATATATATACTTAGCTAATATATAAACTTGAACATTTATATACATAACACTAAAATTTGTAAAATCACATCAAATATATCACTATTATTATCTTTTTAAAAATAAATATTTCTTTTCATCCATAATAAAGTGTCATAAATATAAATATTAAATTTTAGGCATAATGATCGGTTATGTTAGTTCTTTTCTCTGGAATAGAGAAAAGAAATGACACCACATAGAGTTTAGGAATATTTTATTTAGATGACAAAATACGATATTAAGAAATAAACATATTATCTCGAAAGATTAACATGCTCTCATGTAATGAATTCAATTATTTCAATAAAAGACATGGCTAATTAATTTCGTTACCAAAGTATTTTCTAACTACATAGAAAGTAGAATAGGGTCTATTTTATATCATAGTTCCTATAAAGGCAAGTAGTTAATTACATCTTATCTCTTCAAACTCTCGATTAAAGTGTCATTATAAATATTAAATTTTTTAGGCATAAGATATGTTAATACATAAGAATTGTATTGCATGTATGTAATCTTCCATTTCCTTTGAGGCATTTACATACATGCCACATAATTTTATATATTTACATATCTAACACCTAAACTTTGATATTTATATACATAACACTCAAAATTTTAAAATCCCACCAAGTACTTTTTAAAAGTAAATACATATTTCCATGCATAAATAAAATGCTAGAAATATAAATATTAAATTTTAAATGTTAGATTAGATATGTAAATATATAACAATTTTGCTATATGTATGTCAATCTTGCGAGAAATTATTACGTACAACATCAAGGCTGTTTAGATTGTTGTGTATATAGTGTGTATTACTATGTACATGGGCGAATATATAGTATCGTGTACACGGATTTACTGTATACTTGTTAGTGTACATAGCAATCTTGACGGCCTAGATGTCACATGTAATAATTTTTCTAAACTTTCATTTACTTTTGTCATTTGTATATATAGCATAATTTTTATGTATTTATATATGTAACATTTAAAATTTGACATTTATATACATAACACTCAAAATTTTAAAATCTTATCTAATATATCACTATTATCATCATTTTAAATGTCACAGCTACAAGCAATGAATCAGACATGACTATTTTTTGTTAAAATAAAGTAGAACTAAATGTCTACTCACATAACATTTCAGGTGCGTTTGATTGATAATTTCACAAACAAGGAGGGAATGACCAGTCACTGCTACAGAATTGCATACAGGTCAATGGAACGCTCACTAACAGATGAGGAGATAAACCAGCTCCAGGTCTGTAGAATTTTATTCAACAGAGTGAATTCTTTAGATTCTTTGATTTTAAAAACCCTAATTCCCTTCTTGTTTTTGAGTGCAGGATGATGTTAGAGACTGTTCAAAGCAAATTAAAAGTTATATTGAGATAAGTACTCTTAAGTTATAATGCTTTTATAATGTGGCTATTAATGTGCAGAACGGGTTTAGTCAGGTAATTAGTATCTGGCAACTGTTATTTCTATTGTTAAAGCTTGTTATTTGTGTTATTGAATATGTCTATAATGATTATAGAGTATTGAAATTTAAGTGTTAGATACGTAAATACATAAGAATTGTGTGGTATTTATGTAAATCCCTATATATATATTCTTGTATTATGTAATTTATATGATATTTGAATAGATTTTATGTAACTCATGTTTGAGCTTATTTATATCTTTAGAAAAAAAAAGGAGCTTTTATATACAAGTCACTCTATTCTTTTATATTTATAAATTAATCATCTTCAATTTTAATTTTTCAAATTAACATTCAAATATTAAAATTGATAACAAAAATTAACTCATATTTTTTTATTTTGATAAAATTCTTAATAATTTGATTATAGCATATGTAAATATATGGGTATGATAATTTAAAAAAAAAAAATAGGAAGGGTGGTTAAATTATAAATATATATTTATTAGATAGTTGATTTGTAAATATTCTTATAAAAAAATATGAAACTCAAAATTTAATATGAGACTCTCTTGAGTTGATTTAACTTAACGGCTATGTATTTTGAACTTCGCCCGCCTTGAAATCAGTTTTGCTCGGAAACCGTTTAACGCAGAGTTGAAATGCAACCAGAAATGAATTGATTTACTAAATACATAATAAATATAATGTAATATTTGTATTATATCTTATAATTTATATTAAAGTCAAATTACACTTACCCTCTTGTAGTTTATGAATATTGCACATCTCTTATTATCTGATATTTCACTTTATTATTTGAAATTACATTTTCCTCCTGTTTTTAGTTCTTGTTTATTGGGTTGATATTAACATGTAATTTATATCTATAATATGATAAGTAGATGAAATTATAGAAAATAAAATGGGTTAATATAAGCGATAAATGTGACTTCTGAAAATTTACATGCATAGCACACTATTCTCTTGCATTTACATATGGAACACTTAATCTTTGATATTTATACTTTATTATGCTTGAAAAGATGTATTTTATTTTTAAAAAATTAATAAAAATATTATTTTTAATGTAATATTAAAGAATTGGGTGTTATATATGTAAATATTAAAGTTTAAATGTTTGATATGTAAACATATAAGAATTGTATGCTATGTATGTAAATGCACACATACTCATCCCAATAAATCTACACATAAAATGGGTGATACATCAATGGTGGTAATTGTTAATGTTATTAAATGATAATTTGAATGTAAGTATTCTCTTATATGGCAATCAAAAGCTCAATGAAAGGGAAAAAAATATATTATATTGGAGTAATAGATGTTATGATAAAGTAATAAATCTTATATTTATGCCAAAAACCTTACAATTTGATGAAATTATGCTACATTACCTAATGATTTAATAAAAATATTTATGAAGAATTTAATAAAGTTCATTAAAAGTTTCATCTATGTAACAAAAATATATAATTATTGTGGATCTTATCTTTGAAAAGAGAAGAAAGGATGAGACCATATATCTAAATTTCATTTTATAATGTGATCAAAAGCTCACTAAAATGCATGTCATGGTTTATTTAGAAGGAAAATTGATGATCAAATGAGGTGAAAGTTATGATATTTTGGTCTACACTTATAGGTGCCTTTCTATTAAAAATATCTAGAAGTTGAAGCTATTATATCAAAATTATTTCATATTAAGGTCTAACGGACATAAATACTCCTCGCAAGTTCCTAGTTTGGTGGAAGAACCAACATTTATCTAGAAATACATAAATGTTCAAGAAGATTCTAGAAAAGCTTTTCCCTCCACTAAATGATTACTTTGTGGACTTCCATTTTGAAAAGCTTTCTTTGTAGACAAGTGGAGTTGATGATGCACCAACACATATACAGATACTAGGAACTAGAGACTCTATAATGATGAAACAACATGACATATCCCAAATCATGGAGCTTGGTCATGACTTTGTTGGCCTTTCATTCCACATTCTATACAAGCAAGCTGACTCATACTCTCTCTCTCTCACTAAACAAACTATATGTGATGGAAGAGCACTCATAATTTGCTTCAAAACTCCTAGGCTAGCCACTCGAAGATGAAACATAAGACTTTAAATTAAGTATAAACACTCTCTTATTAAATAAGATTAACTACCAAGTTGAATTATTGATGAAAAATTTATTTTCTTAGTTATAAAAACATGTTTTAACCTTAGTGAAGCTTATGATCAACTTTCATTATGCTTGAGTTCTTAGTTATCTAATTATATTTTTACCTTTCTATCTCTCATTCCCTCTTTCTTAATTTTACTAAAAAAATCTTAGCTTAGCTACCTCCTAATGGCTCTTAATTATGCAAGAGCAATCCTAAACTACCTTTATAGATTCTAGTTTCACCTTTACACCAAACCTTGAAGGCTACCTTTCTAGTTTGGCCCTATCTACTTAACCTTAATCCACACAAACACTTTTCTAAGCACACATACACCGCTTTTCAACTTCCAACTTTTAATAAACCTTTTACACCTCGAATTGTCAACCTTTAATAAACTCCTTTACACCTCTCAACCTAGCTTTCAATAAGTCATACTCAAGCCCTCCTTTACTTATGATCCTCCAAAGATAAAGCCCTCAAATATTATCTCTTGACAATCTTCATAAACCTTACAAACCTAACCTTATTCCCCAATAAATACTTCAAATACCTCGTCTACATCTGCCATGCACCTCCATTAAGCAAGAGAGCTTCTTCTTCTCATGATCCTCCTAACACTAAATCATCATGTACATGTGTATAATCTAAACAAGATTTTGATGCTAGTCTTAATTGATGTGGTAATAATGTAAGCAAAGTTGTGACATATGTTTAGAATGAGAGTATATGAGATAAGTGAGTTAGCAATGAAGGTCTAGAGGCAATGACATCTATAACTCAGATGAATTTATGATGTAGCTCATGAAGGAGATAACTATAATACAATTAAGATTATAATATATGTTTGAGTGAGACAGTTGAAATATAGGTTAGGTTGCAATGTAGGTTTAGTGATTGTGATGCAAGTGAGGATTGTTGATCTCAAATTATTTATTTATTTATTTTTTTTGGCGCACAAGACTTTACAACATATGTAAAGAAGGAGATGATTTTCGGCCTAGTGACATTTTGAAGTAGATTGATTTAATCTTGAATTGAACTGAATTTTAAAACAATCAATTGTTCAAGCATCGAAGCAACTCAATTTCTAGTTTTTTTTTTAAATAAAAAAATTGTGAGCCTTAACTCAAATATTAAATAATAAAAGAATACAAATTAATAAAGTCAAAGTGCAAAGGGAGGACTCCATAAAATTTGATTAAAAATGGTTAAAGCAAGGCATGTGTAAATATAACAAAAGGCATTATATTTATCCAATATCTTGTAAGAATATGTTTAAACTAGAAGAGAAATTATATATATATATATATATATATATATATATATATATATATATATATATATATATATATATATATATATATATATATATATATATATATATATATACACGAACAACAATCAAACAAAAAAAAAATCCAAGCAAAAAAGTGAAAAACATAATTATTAAGAAAAAAAAATGATCACAAACATTACTTTAACCCAAAATATTATATAAACAATATAATAATAGAAGAGATAAACATTAATATTATTCAAATAAAAAAATAATTATAATCTTCAAATTTTATATTACAATGATTACATAAATATTTACATATAATACCATATTTATTAATATTATTTATAGTTTTCAACCCTTCATAAGTCTATTAAATAAATAATAAGAATATAATAGTCATCTTAATATTGGTTGACAATTTTCAATGAATATGATATATAATATATATAAAAATTAAAGTTTGAAGAAAGATACAAAAATTAGAGTTAGAATAAGATTGAGAATCTAACTATTGATCGAATTTTTCATAAATAAATATAATATAGATTTTAATTAATTAGATTTTAATTAATATAATATTTTATTATTTTTGATATAATATAAAATTTTTAAATATTATTTATATAAATATAAAATATAAATATTAAATATATAAATATATAGAGTTGTGTTCTATGCCTCTGATATAAATAACTTTACGTGGTGGTTTATACAAACCTGCACCACTCGTTCCCTTTTATTAGCAAGAAATTGTTACGTGCCGGAAAGTGTAGAAGGTGAGCTTTTTCTCCTTTTTAGCGCTCTGTGTTTCGGATCTGCTGCTGATCTGGTCGCCGGAGAAAGGGAGTCGCATGGCGGAGGTAGCGGCGAAAGCGGGCGGAGAGTTGAGAAGAGGTTCGATTGTGGTCGGAATCGATGACAGCGAACACAGTTTCTACGCTCTTCAGTGGATACTCGGCCACTTCTTCGCCGGCGGTAGCGCTGCTTCCGTTCTTGGCGCGGGTTATAAGCTAGTCATTGTCCACTCAAAGCCGACCCCCACCTCGATCATTGGCGTTGGAAGCCCCGGTATATTTTTGGTTTTATGTATTTGTTTGTTTATTCTGTTAGGTTACTTGTTCTTTATTCATTCCGAGGCTCTTCTGTCAATTTTTTTTAAGTTTTAATTGAAAGTGCTTTAATTGATAGGCTATTTACTGTTTTGCTATCACTTTTTTTATGTAAAAGATCATTGAATGAGTAATTTTCATCCGTTTATTTGCTTTTTTTTGGCAATTTCTTTTTAATCTTTTGTTTGGGTAAATATTTAGCATAGGTGCAGTTTGGCTCTCGAAATGATAGTTTTATTTGAGCGCCAAAACACTAACCTTCCCAATTGTCTATATGAGGAGAAGACCTTGATAGTTTTCATAATTGTATGAAACCCCATTTATACATTGTGACATATTCTGCTTTTTACTAATTTTTATCTAAAAGATCATATCATGAGTATTTTATTTTTCATGATTTATGTTGTTTCTTAATAAAATAGTTATTCAGCTAAAGAACTCCCCGGTGTTTCTTAATTAGTTGTTGGAAAAGTGCAATGTACTTTGTTTTCGATCTCTACGCTGAGGGATAGCATTTTTGAGTTTTTAATTTATTTTTTGTTGTAAATTTCCATTGCAATTTTCGAATTAAATGAACATGGATAGCTAAATATTGTTATTAGATTTTCAGGGGCTGTTTGGCTGCAAAGAGGATTTTACTCAAATAGGAATTGGTAAATCCTGTATGTTTGGATTTAATAAATCCTGTAAAGGTTAAATACTGAAACTTGTTTGACATAATAGATGTTAAATCTAATTAAATCTTTGTAAACTATTTTTCTACTTATCTTATGTGATTGTGAAATTGATAATTAAAACAGTAATAAGGAAACATTCTTGTTTTATAATGAACAATATTACTGTTTTCATAATGGATAAATGATAAAATCTGTTCTGACATAAAATGCATTTTAGCATGATGAAGACATTAAACAAAGCTCCAGACTGGAATATGAAAACACAAAAAATTTACCAAATAAGTTTCAAGTGAATGCAAGGCCCATCATATGATAAAAAGCTTTCTATTTCTTTTTAAGCTGTTTCATTCTTGGCCTAGTTTTTCATACTTGTTGAAACCAAGGGTCTGTTTGGGAACCTACAGTGATATGAAAAGTAGTAGAGTTGCTACAAAATAAACTACTATCTAAAAAGTTGCCGTGAGTATTATGATTTTTTTATAATTTTAAAAAAAATTAGATTGCAATTTTTTGAGAGTCTCCGCACTCTGCTAGATCAGTTGAAAAATGTAATTTTTTCACTGCAAATTCTCTAAAACAAACCCAAAATGCAGTCATATGTATATGTGTATTAGGATTGATCTTGTATTTATTATATTTATATGTGTATTTACGTTCATGTAAATACACATACATATAAATAAGTCATTTTCTACTGGCATATCCAAAAAAATAAAATACTAAGCTTCACTATTTGAGTTCGTATCATTTTTTAATGAAATTTTGGACAAAATAAATTGTAAAAATGTATGCTCATTTCATTTTATTACCATCTGATGTATACAAACACAACTCAAGTGTAAAACAGTAATGAGATCTTCCTCATTGGAACATCCACTTATGTTAGCTCTTCATTATTATGCAAGGTTTATTTTTGTGACCTCTAATAACATTGAGATGAGGGCAACCAGTTTATTATTTTTCCTTTGAGATGGGAAGCAATATTGATGTAGGAGTTGAAGGGAGGGGTTGAGATGCAGACTCAACTGATCGGGAAGGTAAGCGAGACTGGGGGTTTAGGAGGGTGATGCGTTTGGAAGATTAAATAAACACTTCTTTCATAGGGGCATACTTGATCGAGAGGATGTCGTTGATGCAAGTTTCTCCTCCCCTAAATTCATTAAATCTATTAATTGTGGGATTCAATAAATCCATAATCTGCCATGGACATGATTTAAGATTTTGTAGGATTTGAGTTTCTCATTTTTGATACTTGACAATATTTAAGTTTAATCTCACTTAAAATTTTGCCTTGAAGCTGTTACCTAATACCCCACTAGTTATATATCATGAACAACACTTCTTAAAATCGTAGGCTAATGGTTGTTGATGTGGCTGTCTGGCACTTTTAGTTGACTAATTTGATCTATCAAGAAAAATGCTTGTTTGTCTATGAAAATTCTTAGTTAACTAGGATTGCATGACTACATGTTGCCTTGCTTGACCAGCAAATAGTCCACGTGTAACCTTGCTTGGCTCATGAAGGCTATATGCCAGCAATCTTGGTTGATGAAGGTTGTTAACTTAAACCGTAACTTTAGCCTTTTCATCTTGGCGGCCCAAATTTTTGGTGATGTTGACATCCACCTTGTTGGTGAGGGTCGGTCAACCAAGGCTATAAATTTAGCCTTTCCATTTTGGTTGATCAAATTTTGATGAGGTATATTCAAATCCTCACAGATGATCTATTTAAGTGTAGAAGAAGCATCAATCTTTATCTGAATATGTTGCACCAATAAGCTGAGTACCACGAGCATAAACTGAGCTCTCAATGGTCATGGAATTGCTAGGTGCCTTACAAGTTCAAAATATGAGCTCCTTGGTCATGAAGAGTTGATAAACATTTCTAACTAACAATTGGTTTGCGAGATCCAATTGACATTGCAAAAAACATGCATCTATGGTCCCAAGCTTGCTAAAGATTTAAGTAAATTGTCATGGTTATTCGGATTTTCCCCACCATTTCAGGGAGAGCTTATAGTCTTATACATCAATAGCTGATGCTGATGAGCTCTCTGCAATGTTCATATACTGTGAGGGCCTTATATTATGTTTTTTAATGTTTTTTTTTCCTTCATTGAATTTGTTAGTGAGGATGATGACCTATCAATAGTTACAATAAACTTGCAAAGGCTTGGAGGTAATCGACAACATTGAGATTTGTTGTGTTTAAAATATTCAACGCCGGTGGTGACGCCTGGTTTCACAAAATCCTAGCATTAATATTTAGGTGTTTGGAAGTTAAACGTGTCAATTTCTTAGTTGTTGAAACCAAGAACATCAATTCCTTGTATCTTGAAATCCAGTAGGATTTCAATCTAGTCATTGATGTCTAGATTATTGGATAACCAAGCATAAATACTTCAGACTTATCTATTATAATTGTCTTATTTACAGAAGTGTGGTTCTCACTTCTCGTGCTAGTGAAGAGGTTTATAACTGCTAGGGAATAACGGTCGTTAATCTTTACAACATAGAACAAACTACTGTCGGTTTTTTACTAAAAACTGTTAAGTTAAACAATTTATTTGCAAAACTAGAAAAGTACCGTTCTATTTTCATCAACTGGTCAAGCTACATAATTTTCTTACAAAATTTTCTAAATAGACCAATGCTCCCTTGTTGGGATATTGTCACTCTTAAATGCAAATATAATATGCTTATTGCTGAGTAACTACAGGATGGTCAATCGATGATGTGTTTTGGTGCTACCTTGAAATTGTTCATTAAGCATGAAATTTAGTTTTTAGCTTAGTCAACGAGATGTGTTGAATGATTAGGATTTTTTAATAATGCTTTTTTTTCCATCATCCACTGCTTATGATATTCTTCCCTCATCTGAATTAGCAAGTGAGATGAGTAGATTACTTGCAATTTATCATCAATATTTTGTGGATATGAAGTTGGATAATAATTATAATGCAGGAACTGCAGCTGCCCTTCCTTATGTTGAGTCAGATTTGAGAAGAATTGCTGCTGGGGTGATTGAGAAGGAAAGAGCTTTGTGTAGCTAATCGTATGATTTTCACTTCTTTATGCAAGTATATCCTGACATTTGGTTAAACATTTTGCCAATTGAATAGCTTTTAGTATGCTATTAATCAGCTCAAATGAATTCTTTACAATTTACTGCTCCATGGGAAGTTGCTAAAATCTTCTTAAATATAGATGGAATCTATCTGAATGACTTTAGATAATTGTTTTAATATGTACAATATTGTCTATTTGTGTTCCTCTGGATGAAAGCATAGTTAGGACATCAAAAGAGCCGTTATCTATCATGTGTGCTAACAATGATTTGATACTGATTTTGTACCTGCAAGGTGGCTTGAGGATGGTCTATTTCTTAACCCATGCAAATATGGTTATGGATGAATTTTATTTAACATTATATGAAACAGCTCTTATGTGATTTTTCCATGGAAAACAGTTACCTCGTGTTGATTGGCTGTGGATAAGCTAGTCTTTAACTGTTATACTGGAACTTAAAAGCTCCATTACTGTTAATATAGCATAGTGTTATCATATGAATATGATCATAACGATACCAATGAGTTGCTTGAAATAAATTACAGAGAAGTGCACTTAGTTAACTGCACAAAATTAGCTCTGAATGATATGACGCTTTGGTATGAACCAATCATTTGTTCTCTTTGTGGTATAAAAATGATTAAAAGTGATAAATTCTTTTTTACCTTTTCTTTTGATATGAAGATATCTACAATGCCTTGAATTAAGGTGGCCTTTGTATTGTTTGATCGTTGATTTTCTTTGTCAATATTTCTCTGATGATATCTTTAATATGCCAAGGTGAGTGATGCTGTATTTGAGGTGGTGGAAGGAGATGCAAGAATCGTTCTTTGTAATGCTGTGGAAAAATTTAATGCTGACGTGCTTGTTGTGGGCAGCCATGGCTATGGAGCAATAAAAAGGTATATTGGCTTTTCTATGTAATTCTTTATTTCCAGATAATGAATAATCTTTGATTTGGTTATGTGACACATCGAGTCAGAATATTATATATATATAGTTTATTGTTTTATAAAACTTGCAAATTAACAAACATCAGTTTCTCTTGTAGGCTGCCTATCAAGATAAGTGAGAATAAGCTCAGGAACAGCTTAGGCGATTAGGTTTTAAATATACTCAGGCTATTTGGTTGGCCAAAGATAATGTAACGTGTTGAAAGTTAGTTGGGTGAAGTTGCATAGTTTGCTTAAGTAAGAATTAATACATTAATTCCCATAAATTAATTATTGAAGAAATCCTAAGAGGTTGGTATGATGTTGAGAGAAATCTATTGAAGTTAAGAAGAATTGGTAAGTTTGAGGGACTAGGAATTTCTCAAGAAGACTATCCCAAGAGCTGAATGTCTGCCCATAAGATTGATATTTTGAATTTATAATGTCAAAATGGCGAGTTGTCAAATTCAGCCACTTTACAACTTTCATAAGTCTCCCCATAATCTTTTGTAACAAAATTTCCACTTTTTTTATAACACATTCCTTGTCAGATAATGGGATGTTGGGATGTTGTGGGAGAATTCATAATCATTTGAGAATCTATTGGATTTAGATTAAAGATCTTAGGGAGTCTTAGACTAGAAATGACTAGAGAGGTGATTGATGAATGTTTTGTGCTTCCGCTTTTAGTGACCTAGCTTTAATAAAGTATTGATTTCTCCTCTCAAGACAAGAATCTAGATTGATATTTTGTTTCATTTGCTCAATATGTAGGTTGGATATCTTCTGGATACCCTGGGTGTTTAGCATAAGTTTGGCTTCAAAGTGGGATTAGAAGAACCTAGTGTTGTCATAATGATGAAATTTGTGGAAGAAAATGAAGGAGGTTGGATTTTTGGCCTCCAAATGACAACATCACCAACTCATGCAAAGTTCAATTTTAAATAAAACTTAATTTGAGGAATATTTTTTACTTTGAGGGTGCTTGGTCGCTAATTCTTAGATATTGACTTCGTAGTTTTCTCCAACCCAACTATTTGATAAGAGTTGGTGGTATAGTTTTTTTTCCTATTATTTATCTTTGTTTTTGCTAATATTCTTGGCATTTCAATTGTTAGGAGAAATTATCAAAATAATTCGAGAGAACCGGAGAAAAACTTAGATCAAAATCAAACAAAATAAGAATGCGATAGAACATCGATTTTATGTGAAAACTTGAGAATCGAAAAACTATGGAGCCACACCAACAACAACAATAAACTTTAATAATAATAATGTAACATTTTTATTGTCTCAATTGTGTTTATTATGTGTCAAATTATTATATCATTTTTTATACATCTTAATTATCTCTAATATAGAAAAATTGGACACTTTAGTGGTCAAATAGGAATTTTCAGCTATCCTACTCCAAATGAGATTTTATCTAAGTAAATTAATTATCAATCCTCATCTCAATATTTAGTCTCATTTTGTCAACATTCGCACCATAAATCATTGTCTACCAATCTTATAAAATTTTCTTTTAAGTTTAAGTGGTACTTTTATTAGTAGAATGTTGGATGGTTGAAGTGAGAATGCATCCGCCTATTATGTGATGAAAAAGTTCCACTAAACAAGGAAAATTTTATAAGATGGTGGTAAGACAGAAATGACTTATGGTAATGTTGGAACAAAAGAGAAGCATACTTGTTAAGTGTTACAGATGAGGATGCTTGGTGGATGAGTGGTTTACTCTAAGAGATAGAATGCAAAATGAGTAGGAAAAGTTGGCTTCAAAGTGGTAGATAAGATTAGAGATTAGATGGTGGCACATAATGTCAAATGGAAGAAAAGAATGATTGATTTTGTATGAGATCAAAAACTCAGCAAGATGTATAAAAAAATAAAGATACTAATTTGATGAGAATTTGACACATAATTGACAAATAATTGGTTGATTCATGTAGTCTCCACCAGTGGGATTAAGGCTTGTTGTTTTGTTATTATATTATAAATAGATGGAGATGTTATTAGTAGAATTCAAGTTGGATGGTTCAAGTGGAGAAATCTATTATGTGATAGAAAAGTTCCACTTAAACTAAAATTTTATAAGATGACGGAGACCGAATAATTTTTAAGGGAAAGTATGTTGGCCAATAAAAAGAGAAACAACAACAAGTTAAGTGTTACAGATGAGGATGCTCAGTGTGGATGAGTGGCTTTACCCTTAGAGATAGAATGCAAATGAGTATTCGGGAAAAGTTACTCTAGATAAGATTAGAGTCTTAGATGGTTTGGCCACATAAACGTCTACGATTAATCTAGAGAGTAGATGCATTAGATTTGCCTTATGTTAAGAGAGGTAGACCTAAAAGACTTGGTTAAGATGTATAAAAATGATCTTAGTATACTTGAATTAAATGAGAATTTGACATAAAGACATAATGGAGAAGGATTCATGTTAGACCCACCTAGTGGGATTAAGGCTTGTTGTTGTTGTTGTTGTTGTTGTTGTTTAAGTGGTACTTTTCTATCACACAATAGGCCAAATACATGACTCCACTTTAACCATCCAACTTGAATTCTACTAATAGCATCTCCATCTATTTCACCATCATTATGAAAAGAATTGAGAAATTGTATAAATTATATTTCACTCAAATCTATAGCAATTTTACACTTCACTCAATTTAGGTACTCACCACTTACACTCTCAAGATAATAAAAAAATATGTTCTTAAAATTGCAAAAAAATTGCTTTAAGACGGACTCTCCCTCTTTGTAGCATCATGATGTTGCAAAGGTAGCCCCTAAGAGCGGATGGCTTTGTCTTCCTGCTTGGTGCCCGGTTTTAACATTGTGGCTACCTACGGGGCATTAAGGCGCCGGCCTCATTATCTTCCTATTGCAATCCCAAGAATCTTGACACGATGGCATTGTCCTCTTAGGCTGTCTTCTCTATTTGTGAAATCAAATTCTTCATATCATAGTGCATAGATGCATTGCATATACATAGAAATGCTGACTGACAAAATTAAGGTATGAGTCAACAATATATTCCCAATTAATTGACACAATCAGACTCTACAAAATAACATCAATAACCTTTTTTTTATGATCTGGAGTTGCTCCTCAGATTCTTTTCACTATAACCAAAGAAAATCCACCATTTATAACTCCTCTTAAATCAACCAAAATCTGTCTCATTGCCTTTTCCACCGCCTTTACACACCTAACCATCCCTTACCAGTCCCAAATCCTTTATATCTATTATTCTGCTGCATCTCAAAGAAGCCATAGCCGAAACTATAACTCTTCGTAGCTCCACAGGATTATCCCACAAGTTTCGCCCTCTTGGCCAAGACTTGTCCCATTTCCCTCCTTATTTCTCTCAGCCACTCTTAGATATTTGATTTTTCAAAGTCTTTTGAATCTCAAACAACTCCCAATAACTTTCTTTACATTCCCATACACTATAAAAAATAGTCATCTTATCCAATTCATATAAATCCACCCACGAGTATATTATTTGGTATCATGGAATTTGTGAAAGATAATGAAGAGAAAAAAATTGATAAAGTTGGATGCTTGGTCGCTTTGAATTACAACTTTACCAATTACCGACTCAAGCATAGATCAATTTTAAAGATAAATGAAATATATTTGTTTTGTTATTATTATTTTTTAAAAATTTGAAGAATAAAGTTTCATGGAGTTATGTTGAATTACAACGTGGTGAAATTTGTTCCATTCAAAGATTGTCATGCAAGCAAGCTTATTATTAGCTAACTCAACCTTATAACTAGTCATACATGTTATCGAGAAACTAAGATGTCTCTCTATTCTATAATAATTATTAAAGATTCTTTTGCAACTTTTATTTTTTTGTTACTGTGGTAGGATTTGTAAGTTTAAAATATATTGATAATATTTATTATATGGTCATTAGCCCTTAAATCTAGGATCCAAGAAGGGAAAGATTTATATGAGGCTCTGAAAACATAACAATTAGAAAGCATGCCATTCCATGTAAGACAGTAAGATCCGGATGACTTTTTTTGAGGAATTGAGAAAACTCTTTAATTTGTCATTTCCTTCTGAGTTAATCCTTTTGATTCCGTTAGACAGGTCTGTTCTTTTTTATTTTTTATCGTTTCCTTTATAGCTTTCAAAATTGCGTGGTGGCTCTAGCATTTGTCTTTGGCATGCCCTTTCTTTTTGTAGTTGTTGCACTTGATATTATTTTTGAAAATTTTTTTTGTCATTTTGAAGAAAGTTTTATGAAAAAAATTCTCTTATCTTAAGATTTAGAAGTTGTCATGTTAGATCTCTTGATGGTTGGATGTGAATTATCATCGTGTTCCTTTTTTTTCCAACTTGCACGAGAGAGAATACTTTATTCAAAGAAGGGATATTTTCTCTCTTGAAGACTTGAACCCAAATTTGATTTTTGTTGAGTTTTGCTAGGAGCTCAAAGATTTCTCTCGCTTCACAAATTATTTGTATATCATTGCATCTTACAGCATGACATACTGAGATCTTAGTAGTAGTTCACCTCCAAGCATTAAACCTTCATGTCGTTAAAGTATTTAGTAATTGAAAGATTACCTTGTTTGGTAGTTGTGAGCTTTATCTTGATTTCATAGGTAAGTGCAGTATCATTCACTTTTGAGTAGGATTGTTAATTGCATCCCAAACTATTTTTGTGGTGAAAATTAACATAAAAGGTCTATTGAATTTTGATAACATGGTGGTCCATCACGTCATGATCATGGAATCAACTTTATTTTAAAACATGAACTTTGAGTTTTTAGGCTCGGGAGGTAGATTCATAATGTGTTGGATCTTTCTCTTTCTTTTTAGTGACGTTTTCACTATGTGAGATCATTTGAGATAATTTTTTTTGTTCAAGCCATTATGATGCTTGAAATCTTTGGAGTTATTCGTTGATTTGATTTTTATCATTAATCATGGCTGACTCTTTTGAAACAGAAGGAGAATTTGACAAGATGAATAAAGTTAGAAGTGAAAAATCCTAATGTTAGAGAAAAAAAAAAAGGTTGAAAGGAAAACCCTAATCTCACTTTTATATCATGTGGAAAATGTAACAATGAAGATAAACTCTCATAAATTTTTATTGCTCTTTTTTATACAAGAGGTATATATATATATTCCAACAGGCATTAGGTTTTGAGCCTTGTGCTTTAAGCTCTTTACTGTGATTGAAGATTGAAGTGCCCACTACAAGAGAGGGAGGGAGAGAGAGAGAGAGAGAGAGAGAGAATGAGAGAATACGGACATTATTGTTGCAGAAGTTCAATAGTTTCATCATATCATCATTCGTGGTAGTGAGAGTCTTCTTGTTGCTCTCTTTTGACTTTTAATCGCACTTCCCAATAATTTTAATTTGAGTAAGCCCTGGAATAATAATATGAAAATTTTTATGTAGGTGTAAATTAGATCCTATGGAAATCAATCAATTATCCATCTTCTCTACATGCTATAAATGATCTAATGGTATAAGGTTTTGGTGTGCTTTTCGGCTCTTTCTATGATTGAAGATTGAAGTGCCCACTCGGGGAGGGAGGGGAGAGAGAGAGAGAGAGACAGACAGACAGAAGTTCAATAGTTTCATCATATCATCATTCGTGGTAGTGAGAGTCTTCTTGTTGCTCTCTTACTTCTTACTGCGCAACTTCTCAATAATTTTAATTTGATTGACCCTAGAGCTAGTAATATGAAAGTTTTTATGCAGGTGTAAATTCATCTTATAGAGATTAATCAATTATCCATCTTCTCTACATCATTCTATGCATAGAAAGTTTTCTTAAAGAAATTATTAAGGTTGCACAGCCTTTTTTTTAATCTGGAAATAATTAAATAGTATTTTTTTTTAGGAGGCGTTTATATACATAGCACACAATTCTTATATATTTTTATATCTAATACTTAAACTTTTATATTTACTTAAATATTATTACATTAAAAATAGCACTATTATTACTGTTTTAAGTGAAATATAACTTTTTATTCGTAGGAAAAAAATTTAAAAATATCAAATTTTAGGTGGCAGATATGTAAATGTATAAGAATTCTGTGTTATGTATGTAAATTTCTCTTTTGTTTTGTTCATATATTTTTTTTTCTTGCATTTGGGAAGTGTTAGCGATTCTTGTGCTCACCATACCTTCTGCTTGTGATGATAGTGAAGAAACCCAAACACATGAACAAGCACTGATCTTCTCTTCAAGGTTCATTCTATTGATCTTACAAACAAAATAAATAAATTCCTGCAATTGTAATATTAGACTCTCAAACTTGAAACATTTATAAAAACAATGTTCTGTATAAAATGTTTTTTGTGATTTTATTTTGAGTTGAATGTGATATATGAATGATTAGTATAATATTGATCTTAAAATATCTTTAAAGATTTTGGAGATTCATTGATTAGAATATTTTGATGAAGATATTGTCATAATTCTTTATTTAGATTCTCTTAGCATTTATTATAATGATGCTAACATTTCGATTCTTCGATTTTCATTAACACTCTTTATCTTTGCAACTATTTTCAGCTAATTCACTATTGGAGTTATTTGATGATATGTCTTCCATTATAATTATAAATCTTTTTTTTATCACAATATTGTGATTGATAAGATCAATTTAATTTTAAAATATGGATTAAATGATGACTTTAATATTTAATTTATCATTTTATCGATCTTACATTGAAATTTTTTGAAATATTTTTCCCTTAATGTTAAAAATGTTTATACTTTGTTAGACAATTCCTCTTATAAGTAAGAGTGATTTAGAGGACATCTTTGATAAGTATAACTCTTTATTATAGAGATAACTAAATGATATAGATTATGTTTTGGGGGAGTAGTGTGATATAAAAATGTACCGTTGTGTCATTTGTGAATTATATTTTGAGAAATCTATGATGAGAAAGTTATGTTTTTCAACTTAGTCTAGTTATTTGAGATAGCTGTTAGAAAGTTGTGATTTGACTTTTAAAAAATAAATAAAGATTTGTATTAATTATTGTAGCTTTTTTTGTAGCAAGTTCATTATTATTTTTTTTTGCAGCTGCAGTTGTCTCAATCAAACTCATTGTTATAAGAAGATTTATTATGACTATGGCTATCACATCACTGGAGCTCTTATTCGGTCTCACTATTAAATAAGAATGTATTTGTGGATCTATTTGAACATTAAGTAGGCTCAAGAGGATGTCAAAGAAGTTGATCAAATTAAAGATTGCATAAACCTTAATAAAATTATCATTATACTACCACATATTGGATATGAAGAGTTTTAGCATCAAAACTTAGTAGTAAGAGGCTTAAGAATGGGGATGACAATACTTAATACTTTCATAATCATACAAAGTTAAGAAAAATCTCATAATCTATAAGAGATTAAATAGGAATAAGATAAATGGTTTGAAGGATTTGGTAGGATTAGAAAAATCTTTCATACATTATTTTTCTAAGATTTTATGAAAGGTCTATAGCATTTTTCTAAGATTTAATGAAAGGTTTATAGCTACTCTCATGCATTGATGAATCTTTAACCTCACTAATAATTCATCATATAAAATGTCATCCTTCACTTCCTTATCTTTTGAAAATTAAAGAAATGGTATTTATCCTTAATGGTTTGATTTTATTTTATATTTGTCGCAAGGGTTAAAAAATCATTCAAGATGATATGTTTGAAGTAGTTTTTGATTTCTTTAACAAATCTCATATTTCTAAGACTTTTTATTTACTTTTATTTCCATTATTCTAAATCCCTTAATTCTAAGTTTTGGAAGAAGTTTTGTCCTATAAGTTTATGTATTATAGTTAATAAAATCTTATAAAAAATCTTTGTTAATAAAATTACACTTCTTTTTAAGAAAATAATCTTACAAATTCAAAATAACTTCATTCATTATAAATATTAGTAACAATATCTTGTTACTCTAAAGGTTTTCTTAGTGAAATTAGTTATAAAGTTAGAGTTTACAATGATAACTTAACCATAAGATTGATAGTAGATGTGTTTAGGGCTTCCTTTTTAAGGTCTTGAAATTGGTTAGTCTTAGTCATGTATGAATACCCTTATCAACTAATAAATAACTAATTATCAGCCTTTTCTTCTTAATATTTTTAGTCTAAGATTCTTAAATCTAAAAGAAGGTCAAGTAAAATGGAAGCTATTTCACCTTTTTATTTAATTTTACTTTCGAATGCTTAATTTTAAATCTTCAAAATATTTTTACTCAATATCCTACTATATCTTTTAAAGTTAAATATGAGATTGAAGTTATCCATCTTGATTTTGTTGATGATTTATCAATTTTTATTAATGTAGCAAACTATCCTTGAAGCATCTTATGGTAATATCTACTTACTTAAAAATTGTATTTGATATTACTATTAATAGAAACAAAAACAAAAACAAAAAAAATGGATTATAGTTTATGATAAATGATGTTATTCACTTTGATAAAACAATCTTATGTCGTGATTACTCAAAAATTTCACTTTTCAAAGATAAATTGGTGGTCTTTTTGTTTTGATCAAATGAGATGGAGGTTTGCCTTTCATTAGTAAAGAGGTTTTAGGTTATAAGAGATTACTAAATATAATTATTATATTATCTTTCAAACTCTACTTTAAAATTCATACCAAAAACTTTACAAATTATTACGATAAATATTCCCCTATTGTAATTACTCATCAATTGAAATGCCCAATTTTAAAAGGCTCTATTATGTCAAGAGTGAAGATAAGAATCTTACATTCTAGGTTTTAAAGAATGGCATATTTCTTTTCTTTTTTTTTTGAGGGATTACTCTGAGAATAATAATATTCTTAAATTATTTTATTCTCATAATCCCTTTCTTGAGCTATAAGATAAAATTTATTAGAAATTATAATTTGAAAACTATCTTATTATTTAATGTAATAAGTATTTTTTTGCAATGATTTTTTTCTTTAGTAATAAAACTAATTCCTCGAAGATAAATAATAAAAAAGGAATTAGAAATCTCAAATTTAGAGTTGTACTATCTGAATGAAGTGAAATATCATCTTTAGGATGAACAAAAATCCTCGAAGATTGTCTTTATTTTGAGCACTAAATTAGGTAATATAAAATCAAATTAATGAATCGAGTGTTAAAATATTATAAATAAATTTATCACAAATATAGACTCTCAATAGTGTGCCCTCAATAGTACTAACAAAATTAAAATTCCTTACTTTCACCTAAATCATTATATATTTATATATCTAATCCTTAAACTTATCTTTTTAAAAATAAATAAATATTCTCATACATAAGTAAAATATTAAAATGTAAATATTAAATTTCAAGTATTATGTATATAAATATGTAAAAAATATGTGACATATATGCAAATCCTCCAATGAAAAATAATGAAAGAGATGAGCAAATTAAGTATTTAATAATAACACTTGTATTAGAGAGATTAAGTGAAAGACTAGTATTAAATAGAAAGTAATGCCAATAGGACGGTTAGAAGAATAAAGGAACATCAAAAAGAGAGATAATGCCGCATGCAATTCCAGCTTTAAATCACTGTCGCAGCTTCGTAAAATTCTCCACTAATGGAAGTTGGAAGCAAGTTGTTGCTGCACGACAAATCTAGCGAGTTCTGCGATCCTTGATCTCTTTTTAACGCACTTTCTTCTCCATTACCTGCTGATTTGATCGCCGGCGAAGCGGAGTGGAATGGCGGCGGAGGCGGCGGAAGTGAGCGGAGAGTTGAAAAGAGGGACGATTGTGGTCGGAATCGATGACAGCGAGCACAGTTTCTACGCGCTTCAGTGGACCCTCGGCCACTTCTTCGCCGGCGGGGGTGCTACTTCATCTCTTGGCGCTGGTTATAAGCTGGTCGTCGTCCACGCCAAGCCGTTCCCTACTTCGATCACCGGCTTAGGAGGCCCCGGTATATTTTGGTTTAATACGTTTAAAAAAATTTATTTATTTTGGTAATTTGTTTTCTTTCCCTGTAGATTTTTAGAATATGCGCAGTTTGGCAGTGGATATTTTGGTTTGATTTGAGTGTTGATTGTTGACCTTCATGCACGCGCCATAAGTAGGGTGATTCGGTTTCTGGCCGGTTTGGTTTTAGTTCCAAATAAATCAAACCGTTATTTTAAAAAAAAACCGACACAAAGTAGCAAAATATAGAACCAAATAAACCGAATTAGAGTTCGGTTTATTCGGTTCGGTTTTTCCTAAACCGAATTATAGAGACAGATTAAAAAAAAAGAATTTTAAAGTTAACAAACAAATAATAGAAATTTTATTAACTAAAGTTCTTAAACTACATGTATACATATTGATACGATGTAATGTCAATGTAAATAGTTTTTTATTGATCAATTTATGAATGTAATGTACAAATAAAATTATAAACAATTAACAAAGAAAGATAAAAAATAAGTACATAATTCATATTAAGTATCAAATGTTGGTACTTTCTACGGTTGTTCATGTAAAA
Organism: Cymbidium sinense; assembly: GCA_021442155.1. NCBI lineage: Eukaryota > Viridiplantae > Streptophyta > Magnoliopsida > Asparagales > Orchidaceae > Cymbidium > Cymbidium sinense. The sequence continues at coordinate 67,551,746 of CM038233.1, forward strand.
TAATATCTTCATCTCTGTCTTCCTGAATGTCTGTTCCTTCGTTTCATGACCGATGTGCATAAGAATTCATGAAAAGAACAATTTTAAGCAATTAGTGTTCAGAAAAAATGAGCAAAGGCCTTCATGAACGATTAAACAAGACGAACAAGTGCAGTCGTAAGTCAGGACTCAGTTGGTGTCTGTCAGAAGGTTGGCAAATAAGTAGCCCAAAGGCTTAGAACAGATAGCAGACAAAACAAACTGGCTGACAAGAATAGACCACAAAATTTAAATAAAATATACAAGAGGAAACCAAATATAGTCACAAAGAATACCGAGGTTCCCAAAGAGTCACCAAAGGCGGGAAAAACCAAATAGCCACCCCTCTAACCAACCTAGCTAATTCTGACCAACCAAACTAATTGACAACATATCCTCCTAGCCAACCACCATAGTAGTAGAAAACTAAAGTTAGTGTAAAGACCAACATCAATCATCAAGCCAAAATCACCCAAGACAGCCGGGGAAAGTGTAGAAGCAGATAGCAGCCACTAAACCCAACAAAGGCAAAAGAAAATCTGATCCAGGTTAATAGAATAGCCAGCAAAAGACAAAAAGATACAAAGCCCAGTAAGACAAACTACAAGCCAACCAATGAATAACATCAAGCACCCAAGCACCATAAGCCAACTAATAGCCACCAAATATCCTTGACCAACCAATCTTGGACAATACCCAAATCCAAAGCCACCAGTAAAAGAGGAAGTCCAATATAGAGGAGGTTAAAACCATAACAAAAAAAAACAAAGTAAGAGGAAACCGTAAATATAGGTCACAAAAGAACACCTGGTTCCCAAAAGAGTCACTGGAGCGAAAACCAAAAATACCCCTCCAACCAACTAGCTGTAATACAACCAACCAAACTAGTTAGAACATATCCTCCTAAACCACCATAGTAGAAAACTAAAGTTAGTGTAAGACCAACATCATCAAGCCAAAATCACCCAAGACAGTAGGAAAGTGTAGAAGCGGTACCACTAAACCCAACAAAGGCAAAAGAAAATCGATCCGGGTTAATAGAATAGAAAGACAAAAGATCTGAGCAGGAAGACAAACTACAAACCAACAAGAATAACATCAATAAAGGCACCAACCAACCTACACTAATACCAAATATCCTTCAACCAATCAATCTTGGACAACACCCAAATCCAAAGCCAGTAAAGAGAGAGAGAGAGAGAGAGAGAGAGAGAGAGAACATCTGTGCGGTGAAAGAGCCACTGAACATCCACTAAACCAATCACAAACACCCAACCAAAAGAATCGGAATCTGAGAGTACAAAGGGTGAAAGAGCTCATACCCAGAGAATGCGCATTATCTGTGAAAGTAAGATTTGTACAAGTTTAAAAGACAAGGCAATTTCATGTTCTCAAAAGTAAAAGGATGCCATCAACTTGATCAAGAAAATGATTACAAATATGAAATATTTAGTGTCATCCAACATCCTATTCTCAAAAGTCTACAAGAATAAATAATATATACTTACGTATATTTGTAATTTGAATTTTGGGGCTCAAGCTCAGCTATAAAAATATCTTTTATTATCAAGATTCAAGTGTAATATCGAAATATGATCACCATATATACATACATCGATAATTTTGAGAAATCCTTAAGCTCTCTTTAAGACTTAAGAGGATAACACCAAAAAAAAAGTCACCACCGCGTGTATACATTGATCATTTCATCATTCTATCATTGCCTAAATAAAAAAAGCCATTTGTATTGAAAACCGATAAAACTAACTAAAATCAAAATTACAATCCAACGATATATAGAAATGTAAGCAAAAAAAAAGCATAAGATAAACCAAAGGAAGACCATTAGACCAATGGAAATTTGAAATCTAAAGTCTCAAGGTATATCCCATATTGGAATCACAGATTCCGATCCTCATCATAACAAGCCGAAGTTTGTGTTTCACTTGTTAATTTTGCTAAATCAGAAAACAAATAAATCATTAATTATTCATTTATTCTAAATTTCTAATTACGATTAAAAAAATAAATCATTGTAAATTTCAAATAAAAATACCTTCATCAAACTTGTCGATGTCATTAATATTTTCTTACATTTCTGGATTTATCCATTTTGCTCGCAAATCCGTGCACATATTAGAGCTTGTGCAATCTTTGGGGATAATGAACTTCTAAATGCATCAAGAATCGATACATCAAAATTGATTACGACAGCGGTTGAAATTGGAGCGGCTAAAACATCACGAGCCATGTATGAGAGAATAGGAAATCTTGGTGCATTAACCTTCCACTAATTTAAAATATCAAGATGTCATCACTTGGACTCAAAATACTTATCTAGATCGATTTGTTATCTACATCATCCTTCCCAAAATTGGATCTTTTGAATTTCTATCATTGAATATCTTGTCTAGAAGATTGCGGTTGTAAAACACTGACCTTAAAAAATTTGTTTCTGACACTTCTATTGGCTTTCAAGAACTTTTATTTTGTAATCATGAAACATATCATAGCATAATGACTAATAAGTTGTCTTTGAAATGCCATTAGTCCTTCATACATATCCATAACTCTACATAACGAAGCTTGAGCGGGGATCTAAAACAACAACAAGATATATATATTCAAATTCATTTTTTCTATGACACCCCAATATTTAGCAAATTTTGTCATCATTTTGGAAGTCATACTTCTCACTTTTGGATCACCATCCATTTGCCAATTTTGAAGTAGACAAATAACTTCTGTAATTTCATGAAAGAAAAGTATTTGATGTCACATACAAAGAACCATAAATTCTTAAAGTGAGTTCATAAAATTTTTCCAAAAAAGGGAGCAATCTTCTAACATTATTTCAATCATCATCACTTAAAACACCATTTATAATATGATTTTCATCTTCTCCTCTCAGTTCATTTAAATTGGTATCAATCTCCTCATACCTTTCAAAAGCTCTCTCCAACTTAAGCTGCGCACTTAACATTAAAATGTGGAATTCCATCTCGAACATCTAAGCATAATATGCTTTTAATTTTTATTTTTCAATTTCATGCATTCTTTAAATTTTTGTAACTGCGGTGATTGTGAATATATCTTCGCTCTTGAACATGTAGCAGTTGAGATATCTCTTTAGCCCATCTTACACAATTAAGTTAACAATGTGGTATGCATCTATGTAAGCGACCATCTAGAATACTACCTCCCTTTTGCCAAATTTTTTTTTATGGTGCGTGATGATGCCATTATTAGAACTTGCATTATCACATCCGGTAAAATTGCTTCAATCCCCAATCTACAAGACACTTCTCAACTTGTTGACCCAGTAATTCTCCCCATGGTATAGATTGGACAAAAGTTTATAACTCTTTTTGAGTTTCCAATCATCATCAATAAAATGTGCAGTGATACACATATAGTTAATTCGTTGAATTGATGTCCAAGTATCAGTAGTAAGACAAACTCTGTGGCAGGATTTTTTGAATAGATTTTTTAAAATTGTTCTCTCATCCTGATAAAATTTAAAGCAATCACGTGTCAATGTCCACCGTGAAGGTATTTGACAATCGAGACATGAAATGTTTAAACCCAACCTTCTACGTCTTGAAGGTAATTCATCCCAATAACCATCATTCTAAAGCTTTCCTTACATTTTTTGGTCAATCTCTATGCCTTAAGACTTGTAGAATGCTCCTCACCTTTACCACTAAATTGAAATGCAAGTTTAGTTTGATTTGGTTCATTTTAAGAGGATTCTTCCGACACTGAAAGATGTGCCTTAAGTTTGAAGTTAATCTTTGGATCAGTGATATGATTTCCCACAATAATTACACTTACTCATTTTTCTCCTTTCATTAGTATACCTCACAAAGTGAAACCAAACTTGGATCTAGGTCTAGGAGCTTTTCTTTTTCTTTGAAATTGGTGGTTTCTCATCACCGACAGCATCTCCGTAAGTTGAACTTCTTTGTCGGTCATAGCTCTAGAGGAACTAAGTGTTTGAACTATCACTAACTTGTGACATGTTTCTACTTAATCAAAAAAATTAAATAAATTAAAAAGAATGAAAAAAACATGCTTTAATAAATTACATCAACAAAACTTACTTCAATTAAAGAACTTGGATCTACAATATTGAGAAGAAAAAAGACATGAATCGTATAATTGAACAATGTTAATTCATGTGAATCATGTTAACAAATTGTAATGCTCAACTCCATCATCCATCTAGCAATGTATCCCAAATATTATAATATAATGTCATATTTCTCAACATTACCATTCAATATTATTTTTATTAAAGCCATCCCAATAAATCAAATTGTATTATTTGCATAGTTGCATTTAAAAACACTAAGATAAAAAAAAACATCGTAGGCTTACATTATTTTTCCAAGACATGCATCTACATACTACGTGTCATACTAGAATGAAATAAAACCAGATTATCCGAGAATAGAGATAGGCGATGGTTCAAATCATATGTTATACTATAATGCTGATAGCAATGATGTAAAGACTAAAGGGCATGTAATTCCATGTTAGCACTTAGTAGTTAGCATGTTCATATTTCATAGGCACTAGGTAGTAGGCACTAGGCAGAACCGCAGCAGAAAAACACAAATCCAACACTCCAAAAGAGGTCAAAAAGAGTAAAAGGCCTAAAATGATTCTTAACGCCGAACCTAACCTGATAACTTACAATTGAATATCGACATAAAACGATAGCATAGCATAAGGTGTGGCATAAGGTTAGATAAAAGGCTTAAAAGCATGACATAAGGCATAGATAAGGCATAACATAAGTGCATAAGAACAATTGAATATCATAATCGATATGCAGACTAACCAACAATAACTTGGTCGCATAACATAATATCAACAACATGTCAATAACTTGAAATATTTTTTTTCTTTATCAATAAGAAAAAAAAAAAGAATTAGAAACTTATTCAAAGGGCTCTTCCGGACTTCCATGGAGGTAGTAGATAACATGATAGATAGCATAAAGCCAAACCAATAAAGTCCACACAAGACCAATCATTCACAGCTCACAATAAACCAAAGCGCTCACCCATGAATCAAACCATCAACAAAATTTCAACAAAGGAAGGAGTGAGAGAGAGAGGAGTTGAGATAATGTGATTTAGTTCTTACTATTGTTACCTCTCAAAGAATCAAAGAGACTTAAATTAATCGATGTGAAGAGTGAGCGTGAAGAGTGAAGACATAAGTCACAGAACACATGAGGCGTGGCGCTCTATCAAACATCCATTAGCAAAAAACATAAAGGAAGGAGAAGTCGGTAATAGAAAAGTGAGGAAAGTCCAAAAGATCGATTGAGATGTAGGCCGGAACCGACTGGAATGCCAATGCCTTATGCCCTAGTCGAGACTCGAGACTCTCCATCCTTGAAGAAGTGTATGGCATCGGTGCATCGGCCATCGAAGAGTCGAGGAATGAAAGGCAACACTCCGAACTCCGAAGCGTCTCTAAGTAAATCGACTATTCGACTCAAGCGACTCAACTCAAGCGGTCCGCGACTCCACGGACTCAAGGCGAAAACCAAATAATGAATATAAAGCCGAACCAAACCGACCAATTAACATCGGTTCGGTTCGGTTTTTCGGTTTGAACCATCTAATGCACACCCCTAGCCATAAGTCAAGTCGAGCTCACAAGGTGAATTCAACGAGCTTCAGCATGCAAATCAGAGCTGAAACGCACTCGACAGCGTCGAAAATCAGTCGAAATGATCTCCGATCAATGAACAGACTCCGCCATCGTGTTCAGAATGTCAAAATTGATCAGAATAGACATCTTGCATAATTCGACGGTCGACTGATCAAGAAGAAGGGTCGCCAATGCGCTGACGTATATCGAGGTCGGGAAGCCGCGTCGTTGCTCAAATGACCCCAGTTCGTGAAATTGATCGTTCCGTTAGCGTCGAAACGTTAAAACCTATCAAATGAGATTGTTCGCGCTCAATTCGGACGAGTATGCGCGAATATCGAGCGAGCGGAAGCAACGATGTGTAAATTTGAACTGAAATTGACCCCGATTTGACGCTGACTTAAACCAAACAGCCTCCGATCGTGAAACAGACTGCGTCGTTGCATCCGGAACATCAGAGTAACCTAAAATTGACATATATATTGCCTATGTGATGATGTCGGCACGAAAATCCAAATTATAGCAAATAAAATAATAAAAAATATAAATCCTATAAATATCTCTCTTAAAATCTTAAACCAAACTTTTTTCATTCTCCCCCCCCAAACCCTCAGCCGACACCTCCTTCTCCTGTACTTGTGTCTCCCGCAGCTGAATCCCTCACGCGGTCTCTCTCTATCTCTCTCTCTCTCCGTTCCGCTTCTGAGCCGGTTTTCCTCGGCGATCGCCGGCATTGTAAACTGAAATCACTTGTGGCGGGCGACATTTACTAAGCTCCTAATGAACTTATTCATTAGACTTACTTAGCATTCTTTAGGGGCTGTTTGGTTTGAAAGCAAAGTAAAATAAAGTAAATACAGGAGTTTCAGATTTTTTTTGCGTTTGGTATGATGCAAAGTAAAATTTTAAAGTGGTGTAATGCATTTGAAATTTACTAGAAGGTTAAATTTTGGTGTATTTGGAATTTGCTCAAATTTGGGGAATTCAAATACACCGCAATAAATTGTTATTACGCCCTCCGCTCCTCACGCCATCCACCATCGTCGCCGCCGCCCGTTATCTGTATCCTCCCGTCGCTAAAACCTTCAAAATATTTTACATTACATTTATTTTACCAAACAGAAAAAAAAAATCTAATGTATTTGTAAAATTTTCAACCAAATAAAAGTAATCCAAATACATTATATTTCTGTTACACTGTATCCCTTTTACATTACATTTCTTTTTCAAGCAACCAAACAACCCCTTAATCATAACCAACTAGATGTGCTAAATGACATGTTTAGGATTTACTAAATTAGTTCGATAATTAGCTTTTTAATTCTGTTATTTCAATTAGCTTCCATCTACTTACCACTGTGCTCATGATATTCTTCCCTCATAGTGAGATGAGTAGATTACTTATTTGCAATTTCATCCTCAACATTTGTGTGATATGAAGTTGGATAATGTTCTTCGTTTTCTTCTCATTATAATTATGAATGCAGGAACTGCAGCTGCCCTTCCTTATATTGAGTCAGATTTGAGAAGAATTGCTGCTGGGGTGATTGAGAAGGCTAAAGAGCTTTGCGTTGCTAATTCTGTATGATTTTCACTTCTTTCTTTATGCAGCTAAGTATATCCTGACATTTGATTAAACATTTTAAGCCAATTGAATAGCGTCGTGCTTTAGTATGCTATTATTCAGCTCAAACGAATTCTTTACAATTTACTGCTCTGCGGAAGTTGCTAAAATCTTCTTAAATATAGATGGAATCTATGTGAATGACTTTAGATAATTGTTTTAATATGCAATATTGTCTACAAGCTGGCTTGGTACGCTCACCTTTGTCAGCTATTTGGATAAATCCTGAAACCTGGAAGCTAATTTAGGTTACTGGGTGGATGAAATCATAGTTAGGACATCAAAAAGAGCCGTTATCTATCATGTGCAGCTAACAATGATTTGATACTGATTTTGTACCTGCAAGGTGTCTTGAGGATGGTCTATTTCTTAACCCATGCAAATATGGTTATGGAAGAATTTTATTTAACATTATATGAAACAGCTCTTATGTGATTTTTCCATGGAAAACAGTTACCTCGTGTTGATTGGCTGAGGATAAGCCAGTCTTTAACTGTTATACTGGAACATAAAGCTCCATTACTGTTAATATAGCATAGAGTTATCATATGAATATGATCATAACGATACCAATGAGTTGCTTGAAATAAATTGCAGAGAAGTGCACTTAGTTAACTGTACAAAATTAGCTCTGAATGATATGACGCTTTGGTATGAACCAATCATTTATTCTCTTTGTGATATAAAAATGATCAAAAGTGATAAATTCTTCTCTTTTTTTACCTTTTCTTTTGATATGAAGATATCTACAACGCCTTGAATTAAGGTGGCCTTTGTATTGTTTGATCGTTGATTTTCTTTGTCAATATTGCTCTGATGATATCTTTAACATGCCAAGGTGAGTGATGCTCTATTTGAGGTGGTCGAAGGAGATGCAGAAACGTTCTCTGTAATGCTGTGGAAAAATTTAATGCTGACGTGCTTGTTGTGGGCAGCCATGGCTATGGAGCCATAAAAAGGTATATTGGCTTTTCTATGTAATTCTTTATTTCCAGACAATGAATAATCTTTGATTTGGTTATGTATATGACACATCGGGTCAGAATATTATATATATATAGTTTATTGTTTTATTAAACTTGCAAATTAACAAACATCAGTTTCTCTTGTAGGTTGCCTATCAAGATAAGTGAGAATAAGCTTAGCGAACAGCTTAGGAGATTAAGTTTTAAATAGAGTCAGGCTATTTGGTTGGCCAAAAGATAATGTAACGTAAGTTGAAAGTTGGGTGAAGTTGCATAGTTTAAGCTTAAGTTAGAGTTAATAATATTAATTCCCCATAAATTAATTATTGAAGAAGTCCTAAGAGGTTGATATGATGTTGAGAGAAATCTATTGAAGTTAAGAAGAATTGATAAGTTTGAGAGAATCGTAGGAATTTCTCAAGAAGACTATCCCAAGAGCTGAATGTCTGTTTCCCCATAAGATTGATATTTTGAATTTATAATATCAGCGCGTAGTTGTTGTAAGTCGTGCCACTTTACAACTTTCATAAGTCTCACCCATAATCTTTTGTAACAAAATTTCCCACTTTTTTTTATTAAGCGACATTCTTTGTCTATAATGGGATGTTGTGGGAGAATTCATAATCATTTGAGAATCTATTGGATTAGAAATTAAAGATCTTAGAGGGAGTCTTAAACTAGAAATGACTAGAGTGGTGATTGATGAATGTTTTGTTCTTCCCATTTTATGGTGACCTAGTTTTGTCCTTTAATAAAACATTGATTTGTCACTCTCAAGACAAGAATCTAGATTGCTATTTTGTTTCATATGTAGGTTGGATATCTTGATACCTGGGTGTGTTTAGCATAAGTTTGACATCAAAGTGCGGGATTAGAAGAACCCTAGGTGTTGTGATGAAATTTGTGGAAGGGTTGGATTTTGGCCTCATGCAAAGTTCAATTTTAAATAAAACTTAATTTGAAGAATATTTTTTTTTACTTTGAGGGTGCTTGGTCGCTAATACTTAGAGATTGACTTGGTAGTTTTCTCCAACCCCACTATTTAATAAGAGTTGGTATAGATTTTTATTTTTATTTTTTATTATTTATCTTTGTTTTTGCTAGTATTTTTGGCATTTCAATTGTTAGGAGAAATTATCAAAATAATTCGAGAGAATCGGAGCAAAACTTAGATCAAAATCAAACAAAATAAGAATGTACATAGAATACCAGATTTTATGTGAAAAACTTGAGAATTGGAAAAACTATGGAGCCACACCACACAAAAAAATCTACTATGAAAAAAAAATGAGTAGAATTATATAAATTATATTTCACTCAAACCTCTCTAGCAATTTCCACACTTCACTCACTTAGGGTACTCATTCACCACTTACACTCTCAAGATAATGAAAAAAAAAACATTCTTAAAACTGCAAAAAATTGCTTTTGACTCTCCTCTTTTTAGCATCAGATATTGCAAAATCTAAAACTTGTCTTCTGCTTGGTGCTCGGTTTTAATGCTATGGCCGTCTCAGCATTAGTGACTCATTGTCTTTTATTGCAATCCCAATCTTGGCACCATGGCATTGTCCTCTTAGCTACTGTCTTTCTATCTCTGAAACCAAATTCTTTATCATAGTAAGATGCAATGCAAATACATCGATCTGTCTTCTTGCTCAACTGGCAAAATTAAGGTATGAGTCGACAATATATTCTCAATTAAATGACACAATCAGACCCTACAAAATAACATCACTAACCTTTTTTTATGATATGCTGTTTCTCCTCAGATTCCTTCCACTCTAACCAAAGAAAATCCACCCTTTATAACTCCTCTCAAATCAACCAAAATCTGTCCCATTGCCTTTTCCACCACCTTTACAACTACTAAGCCCCAAATCCTTATATCTATTATTCCGCTGCATCTCAAAGAAGCCATATCCGAAACCATAACTATTCTTAGCACATGATTATCCCACAAGTTTCGTCCTCTTGGCCAAGACTTTCCCCATTTCCCTCTTTTCTCCCAGCCACTCATAGATATTTGATTTTTCAAGTCTTTTGAATCTCAAACAACTCCCAATAACTTTCTTTACATTCCCCTACACTAAAAAAACAGTCATCTTATCCAATTCATATAAATCCACCCATGACTATATTATTTGGTATCATGAAATTTGTGAAAGATAATGAAGAGGAAAAAATTGATAAAGTTGGATGCTTGGTCACTTTGAATGACAACTTTACCAATTACCAACTCAAGCATAGATCAATTTTAAAGATAAATGAAATATATTTGTTTTGTTATTATTATTTTTTAAAAATTTGAAGAATAAAGTTACATGGAGTTATGTTGAATTACAACGTGGTGGTGACAAGATGAATAAAGTTAGAAGTGAAAATCCTAATGTTAGAGGAAAAAAAAGGTTGAAAGGAAAACCCTAATCTCACTTTTATATCATGTGGAAAATGTAACAATGAAGATAAACTCTCATAAATTTTTTATTGCTCTTTTTTATACAAGAATATATATATTCCACATTAGGTTTTGAGCCTTGTGCTTTAAGCTCTTTAGTGATTGATGATTGAAGTGCACTACAAAAGAAGGAGGCTAGCGAAGAGAGAGACCGAGAGAGAATGAGAGAATACAGATAGTATTGTTGTAGAAGTTCAATAGTTTCATCATATCATCATTCGTGGTAGTGAGAGTCTTCTTGTTGCTCTCTTACTTTGACTTTTTAATGCGCAACTTCCCAATAATTTTAATTTGATTGACCCTAGAGCTAGTAATGAAAATTTTATCGTAAATTCATCTTATAGAGATTAATCAATTATCCATCTTCTCTACATCGTTCTATGCATAAAAAAAGTTTTCTTAAAGAAATTAAGGTTACAATTTTTTTTAATCTGGAAATAATTAAATAGTATTTTCTTTAGGAGGCATTTATATACATAGCACATAATTCTTATATATTTATATATCTAATACTTAAACTTTTATATTTACTCAAATATTATTACATCAAAATATACTATTATTTGTTTTTAAGTGAAATGGAACTTTTTATTTGTAGGAAAAAATATTATTTTTAAAAATATCAAATTTTAGGTGGCAGATATGTAAATGTATAAGAATTCTATGTTATTATGTAAATTTCTGTTTTGTTTATATATCTTTTTTTTTCTTGCAGACGGTCTTTAAGTGTTAGCTTTGCTCACCATATAATTGTGATGATAGAAGAAACCCAAACACATGAACAAGATCTTCTCTTCAAGGTTCTATTGATCTTACAAACAAAATAAATAAATTCTTGCAATTGTAATATTAGACTCTCAAACTTGAAACATTTATAAAAACAATGTTCTATATAAAATGTTTTTTGTGATTTTATTTTGAGTTGAATGTGATATATGAATGATTAGTATAATATTGATCTTAAAATATCTTTAAAGATTTTGGAGATTCATTGATTAGAATATTTTGATGAAGATATTGTCATAATTCTTTATTTAGATTCTCTTAGCATTTCTTATAATCATGATACCATTTTGCTTCCATGATATTCATTAACACTCTTTATCTTTAACTATTTTCAGCTAATTCACTATTGAGTTATTTGATGATATGTCTTTCATTATAATTATAAATCTTTTTTTATCGTCGTGATTGATAAGATCAATTTAATTTTAAAATATCGATTAAATGATGACTTTAATATTTAATTTATCATTTTATCGATCTTACATCAAAATTTTTTGAAATATTTTCCCTTAATGTTAAAAATGTTTATACTTTGTTAGACAATTCCTCTTATACGTAAGAGTGATTTAGAGGACATCTTTGATAAGTATAACTCTTTACTATAGAGATAACTAAATGATATAGATTATGTTTTGGGGGAGTAGTGCGATGTGAAAATGCACCATTGTGTCATTTGAGAATTGTATTTTGAGAAATCTATGATGGGAAAGTTATATTTTTCAACTTAGTCTAGTTATTTGAGATAACTGTCAGAAAGTTGTGATTTGACTTTTAAAAAATAAATAAAGATTTGTATTAATTATTGTAGCTTTTTTTGTAGCAAGTTCATTATTATTTTTTATAAATGCTTGTCTCAATCAAACTCATTGTTATAAGAAGATTTATACTATGGCTATCACATCACTTGAGCTCTTATTGATCACTATTAAATAAGAATGTATTTGTGGATCTATTTGAACATTAAGTAGGCTCAAGAGGATGTCAGAAGTTGAGCTCTAAATCTTACCATTTGATCAAACTAAAGATTGCATAAACCTTAATAAAATTATCATTCTCATCACATATTGGATATGAAGAGTTTTGGCATCAAAACTTAGTAGTGAGGCTTAAGAATGGGGATGACTTCTTAATGTAATCATACAAAGTTAAGAAAATCTCATAATCTATAAGAGATTAAATAGAATAAGATAAATGGTTTGAAGGATTTGGTAGGATTAGAAAAATCTTTCATACATTATTTTCTAAGATTTTATGAAAGGTCTATAGCATTTTTCTAAGATTTAATGAAAGGTCTATAGCATTTTTCTAAGATTTAATTGAAAGTATTTAGGATTGTTAATCGCATCCCAAACTATTTTTGTGGTGAAAATTAACATAAAGGTCGAATTTTGATAACATGGTGGTCCATCACGTCATGATCATGGAATCAACTTTATTTTAAAACATGAACTTTGAGTTTTTCTCGGAGGTAGATTCATAATGTGTTGGATCTTTCTCTTTCTTTTTAGTGACGTTTTCACTATGTGAGATCATTTGAGATAATTTTTTTTGTTCAAGCCATTATGATGCTTGAAATCTTTGGACTCTTGATTTGATTTTATCATTAATCATGGTGACTCTTTTGAAACAAGGAGAATTTGACAAGATGAATAAAGTTAGAAGTGAAAAATCCTAATGTTAGAGAAAAAAAAAGGTTGAAAGGAAAACCCTAATCTCACTTTTATATCATGTGGAAAATGTAACAATGAAGATAAACTCTCATAAATTTTTTATTGCTCTTTTATACAAGGGGAGGTATATATATTCCAAGGCATTAGGTTTTGAGCCTTGTGCTTTAAGCTCTTTCTTGTGATTGAAGATTGAAGTGCCACTACAAGAGAGAGGAGAGAGAGAGAGAGAGTGAGAGAATAGAGAGAGAATCTGAGACATTATTATTCAGTTCAATAGTTTCATCATATCATCATTCGTGGTAGTGAGAGTCTTCTTGTTGCTCTCTTACTTTGACTTCTTAATGCAACTTCCCAATAATTTTAATTTGATTAGAGCTAATAATATGAAAATTTTATGTAGGTGTAAATTCATCTATGGAAATCAATCAATTATCCATCTTCTCTACATGCCTATAAATGATCTAATGGTATAATTTTGAGGTGTGCTTTAAGCTCTTTTTTTTGATTGAAGATTGAAGTGCTAATGAGAGAGGGAGGCGAGAGAGAGAGAGAGAGAGAGATAGAGAGAATAACTTTATTGTTGTAGAAGTTCAATAGTTTCATCATATCATCATTATGGTAGTGAGAGTCTTCTTGTTGCTCTCTTACTTTGACTTCTTAATCAACTTCCCAATAATTTTAATTTGATTGACCCTGAGCTAGTAATATGAAAATTTTTTATTTGTAAATTCATCTTATAGAGATTAATCAATTATCCATCTTCTACATCATTCTATGCATAAAAGTTTTCTTAAAGAAATTATTAAGGTTGACCTTTTTTTTAATCTGAAATAATTAAATAGTATTTTTTTTGAGGCGTTTATATATAGCACATAATTCTTATATATTTATATATCTAATACTTAAACTTTTATGTTTACTTAAATATTATTACATCAAAATAACATTATTCGTTTTAAGTGAAATGTAACTTTTATTTGTAGGAAAAATATTATTTTTAAAATATCAAATTTTAGGCAAATATGTAAATGTATAAAATTATGTTATGTATGTAAATTTTCCTTTTGTTTTGTTTATATATCTTTTTTCTTGCAGAGTCTGGGAAGTGTTAGCGACTATGTGAATATATGCTTTGATGATAGTGAAGAAACCCAAACACATGAACAAGCATATCTTCTCTTCAAGGTTCATTGTATTGATCTTACAAACAAAATAAATAAATTCCTGCAATTGTAATATTAGACTCTCAAACTTGAAACATTTATAAAAACAATGTTCTTAAATATTTTTTGTGATTTTATTTTGAGTTGAATGTGATATATGAATGATTAGTATAATATTGATCTTAAAATATCTTTAAAGATTTTGGAGATTCATTGATTAGAATATTTTGATGAAGATATTGTCATAATTCTTTATTTAGATTCTCTTAGCATTTCTTAGAATCATGATACCATTTTGCTTCTCCATGATATTCATTAACACTCTTTATCTTTGCAACTATTTTCAGCTAATTCACTATTGGAGTTATTTGATGATATGTCTTTCATTATAATTATAAATCTTTTTTTATCACAATATTGTGATTGATAAGATCAATTTAATTTTAAAATATCGATTAAATGATGACTTTAATATTTAATTTATCATTTTATCGATCTTACATTGAAATTTTTTGAAATATTTTTCCTTAATGTTAAAATGTTTATACTTTGTTAGACAATTCCTCTTATAAGTAAAAGTGATTTAGAGGACATCTTTGATAAGTATAACTCTTTATTATAGAGATAACTAAATGATATAGATTATGTTTTGGGGAGTAGTATGTAAAATGCCGTTGTGTCATTTGAGAATTGTATTTTGAGAAATCTATGATGGAAAAGTTATATTTTTCAACTTAGTCTAGTTATTTGAGATAGTTGTCAGAAAGTTGTGATTTGACTTATAAAAAGTAAATAAAAATTTGTATTAACTATTGTAGCTTTTTTTGTAGCAGGTTCATTATTATTTTTTTATGCAACTGCAGTTGTCTCAATCAAACTCATTGTTATAAGAAGATTTATTACGACTATGGCTATCACATCACTTGAGCTCTTATTCAATCCCACTATTAAATAAGAATGTATTTGTGGATCTATTTGAACATTAAGTAGGCTCAAGAGGATGTCAAAGAAGTTGAGCTCTAAATCTTAACATTTGATCAAACTAAAGATTGCATAAACCTTAATAAAATTATCATTAGACTCTATCACATATTGGATATGAAGAGTTTTGGCATCAAAACTTAGTAGTAAGAGGCTTAAGAATGGGGATGACTACTTAATACTTTCATAATCATACAAAGTTAAGAAAAATCTCATAATCTATAAGAGATTAAATAGGAATAAGATAAATGGTTTGAAGGATTTGGTAGGATTAGAAAAATCTTTCATACATTATTATTTTCTAAGATTTTATGAAAGGTCTATAACATTTTTCTAAGATTTAATGAAAGGTTTATAGCTATTCTCATGCATTGATGAATCTTTAACCTCACTAATAATTCATCATATAAAATGTCATCCTTCACTTCCTTATCTTTTGAAAATTAAAGAAATGATATTTAGCCTTGAAATTGATAAAATTGTTTATCCTTGATGGTTTGATTTTATTTTATTTTTTGTCAGGGTTAAAAAAAGATGATGTGTTTGAAGTAGTTTTGATTTCTTTTCTCAATTTCTAAGACTTTTATTTACTTTTATTTCCATTATTCTAAATCCCTTAATTCTAAGTTTTGGAAGAAGTTTTGACTATAAGTTTATGTATTATAGTTAATAAAATCTTATAAAAAATCTTTGTTAATAAAATTACACTTCTTTTTTTGAAATAATCTTACAAATTCAAAATAACTTCATTCATTATAAATATTAGTGACAATATCTTGTTACTAAGATTTTCTTAGTGAAATTAGTTATAAAGTTAGAGTTTTACAATGATAACTTAACCATAAGATTGATAGTAGATGTGTTCAGGGCTTCCTTTTTAAGGTCTTGAAATTGGTAAAAATATTTTTACTCAATATCCTACTATATCTTTTAAAGTTAAATATGAGATTGAAGTTATCCATCTTGATTTTGTTTGATTTATCAATTTTTATTAATGTAGCAAACTATCCTTAAAACATCTTATATAATATCTACTTAAAATTGTATTTGATATTACTAATAATAACAAAACAAAAAAATGGATTATAGTTTATGATAAATGATGTTATTCACTTTGATAAAACAATCTTATCATGATTACTCAAAAATTTCACTTTTCAAA
This sequence comes from Cymbidium sinense, assembly GCA_021442155.1. Lineage (NCBI taxonomy): Eukaryota > Viridiplantae > Streptophyta > Magnoliopsida > Asparagales > Orchidaceae > Cymbidium > Cymbidium sinense. The sequence continues at coordinate 67,568,243 of CM038233.1, forward strand.
GGTAAATTGGTGGTCTTTTTGTTTTGATCAAATGAGATGGAGGTTTGCCTTTCATTAGTAAAGAGGTTTTAGGTTATAAGAGATTACTAAATATAATTATTATATTATCTTTCAAACTCTACTTTAAAATTCATACTAAAAAGTTTACGAGTTATTACGATAAATATTCCCCTATTGTAATTACCCATCAATTGAAATCCTAATTTTAGAAGGCTCTATTATGTCAAGAGTGAGGATAAGAATCTTACATTCTAGGTTTTAAAGAATGGCATATTTTTTTTTTTTTTTTTTTTTGTGGATTACTAGGAGAATAATAATATTCTTAAATAATTTTATTCTCATAATCCCTTTCTTGAGCTATAAGATAAAATTTATTAGAAATTATAATTTGAAAACTATCTTATTATTTAATGTAATAAGTATTTTTTTTGCAATGATATTTTTCTTTAGTAATAAAACAAATTCCTCGAAGATAAATAATAAAAAAGGAATTAGAAATCTCAAATTTAGAGTTATACTATCTGAATGAAGTGAAATATCATCTTTAGGATGAACAAAAATCCCTTAATTTGTTCGAAGATTGTCATTATTCTGAGCACTAAGTTAGGAAACAAATTTATCATAAATGGAGACTCTCAATAGTGTGCCCTAAATAGTACTAAGAAAATTAAAATTCCCTACATTCACCTAAATCATTATATATTTATATATCTAATACTTAAACTTATCTTTTTAAAAATAAATAAATCTTCTCATACATAAGTAAAATATTAAAATGTAAATATTAAATTTCAAGTATTATGTATATAAATATGTAAAAAATATGCGACATATATGCAAATCCTCCTATGAAAAATAATGAAAGAGATGAGCAAATTAAGTATTTAATAATAACACTTGTATTAGAGAGATTAAGTGAAAGACTAGTATTAAATAGAAAGTAATGCCAATAGGAAGGTTAGAAGAATAGAGGAACATCAAAAGAGAGATAATGCCGCATGCAATTCCAGCTTTAAATCACTGTCGCAGCTTCGTAAAATTCTCCACGAATGGAAGTTGGTAGCAAGTTGTTGTACACGACAAATCTAGCGAGTTCTGCGATCCTTGATCTCTTTTAACGCACTTCTCCATTACCTGCTGATTTGATCGCCAGCGGCGGAGTGGAATGGCGGCGGAGGCGGCGGAAGTGAGCGGAGAGTTGAAAAGAGGGACGATTGTGGTCGGAATCGATGACAGCACAGTTTCTACGCGCTTCAGTGGACCCTCGGCCACTTCTTCGCCGGTGCTACTTCATCTCTTGGCGCTGGTTATAAGCTGGTCGTCGTCCACGCCATGCCGTTCCCTACTTCGATCATCGGCTTAGGAGGCCCCGGTATATTTTGGTTTAATACGTTTAAAAAAAAATTTTTTTTTTTGGTAATTTGTTTTCTTTCCCTGTAGATTTTTAGAATATGCGCAGTTTGGCTGTGGATATTTTGGTTTGATTTGAGTGTTGATTGTTGACCTCTTGCATAAGTCAAGTCATCAAGTGAATTTGAAACTTTAAGTCAGCTGGCCAATACGTCGGCAATCATCGAAATGATCTCCGATCAATGAACGAACTCCATCGCTCAATTTAGAATATCAAAATTGAGAATACGTAATTGACGGTTGGTGATCAAAGAAGTCGCCAACGTATATATATTAGTCGGAAGCGCGTCGTTGCTCAAATGACCCAGTTTGATGATCGTTAGCAGCGTTAAAACCTATCAAATTGTTTGCTATTCGGGGAGTATCAGGCGAAGCAACGATCGTAAATTTGACCGAAATTGATCCCGTTTTGATGACTTAAGCGACTCCGAGAAACGGTGCGTCGTTATCGACGTGAGTAACCTAAAATTAACATATATATTGCCTATGTGACGATGTCAGCGCGAAAATCCAAATTATGATAAATAAAATAATAAAAAATATAAATCCTATCTCTCTCTTAAACTAAATCTAACTTATTTACTAAGCTCCCCCGAACTTATTCATTAGACTTACTTAGCATTCTTTTGGCTATTTGGTTTGAAAGCAAAGTAAAATAAAATAAATCTGAGTTTCAGATTTTTTTGTGGTATGATGCAAAGCAAAATTTTAAAGTGGTGTAATGCATTTGAAATTTACTAGAAGGTTAAATTTTGGTGTATTTGGAATTTGCTCAAATTTGGGAGAATTCCAAATACACCGGCCAATGTAAATTGTTGCCCATACCCTCGTAGCCATCGCCATCGTCGCCGTATCGTTATCCGCCTCCAAATTGTCTTAAAACCTTCAAAATATTTTACATTACATTTATTTTACCAAAAAGAAAAAAAAACCTCATGTATTTATAAAATTTTCAACCAAACAAAAGTAATCCAAATACATTGCATTTCTATTACACTGTATCCCTTTTATATTGCATTTCTTTTTCAGGCAACCAAACAGCCCCTTAGTCAAAACCAACAAGATGTGCTAAATGACATGTTTAGGATTTACTGAATTAGTTCGATAATTAGCTTTTTAATTCTGTTATTTCAATTAGCTTCCATCTACTTACCACTGTGCTTATGATATTCTTCCCTCATAGTGAGATGAGTAGATTACTTATTTGCAATTTCATCATCAACATTTGTGTGATATGAAGTTGGATAAAGTTCTTCGTTTTCTTCTCATTATAATTATGAATGCAGGAACTGCAGCTGCCCTTCCTTATGTTGAGTCAGATTTGAGAAGAATTGCTGCTGGGGTGATTGAGAAGGCTAAAGAGCTTTGCGTTGCTAATTCTGTATGATTTTCACTTCTTTCTTTATGCAGCTAAGTATATCCTGACATTTGGTTAAACATTTTAAGCCAATTGAATAGCGTCGTGCTTTAGTATGCTATTATTCAGCTCAAACGAATTCTTTACAATTTACTGCTCTTTGCGGAAGTTGCTAAAATCTTCTTAAATATAGATGGAATCTATGTGGATGACTTTAGATAATTGTTTTAATATGCAATATTGTCTACAAGCTGGCTTGGTACGCCCACCTTTGTCAGCTATTTGGATAAATCCTGAAACCTGGAAGCTAATTTAGGTTACTGGGTGGATGAAATCATAGTTAGGACACAAAACAGAGCCGTTATCTATCATGTGCAGCTAACAATGATTTGATACTGATTTTGTACCTGCAAGGTGTCTTGAGGATGGTCTATTTCTTAACCCATGCAAATATGGTTATGGAAGAATTTTATTTAACATTATATGAAACAGCTCTTATATGATTTTTCCATGGAAAACAGTTACCTCGTGTTGATAGGCTGAGGATAAGCCAGTCTTTAACTGTTATACTGGAACATAAAGCTCCATTACTGTTAATATAGCATAGAGTTATCATATGAATATGATCATAACGATACCAATGAGTTGCTTGAAATAAATTGCAGAGAAGTGCACTTAGTTAACTGTACAAAATTAGCTCTGAATGATATGACGCTTTGGTATGAACCAATCATTTGTTCTCTTTGTGGTATAAAATGATTAAAAGTGATAAATTCTTCTCTTTTTTACTTTTTCTTTTGATATGAAGATATCTACAATGCCTTGAATTAAGGTGGCCTTTGTATTGTTTGATCGTTGATTTTCTTTGTCAATATTGCTCTGATGATATCTTTAACATGCCAAGGTGAGTGATGCTGTTTTTGAGGTGGTCGAAGGAGATGCAAGAAACGTTCTCTGTGATGCTGTGGAAAAATTTAATGCTGACGTGCTTGTTGTGGGCAGCCATGGCTATGGAGCCATAAAAAGGTATATTGGCTTTTTTATGTAATTCTTTATTTCCAGACAATGAATAATCTTTGATTTGGTTATGTATATGACACATCGGGTCAGAATATATTATATATATATATATATATATATATATATATATATATATATAGTTTATTGTTTTATTAAACTTGCAAATTAACAAACATCAGTTTCTCTTGTAGGTTGCCTATCAAGATAAGTGAGAATAAGCTTAGCGAACAGCTTAGGAATTAAGTTTTAAATAGACTCAGGCTATTTGGTTGGCCAAAAGATAATGTAACGTAAGTTGAAAGTTGGGTGAAGTTGCATAGTTTAAGCTTAAGTTAGAGTTAATAATATTAATTCCCCATAAATTAATTATTGAAGAAGTCATAAGAGGTTGGTATGATGTTGAGAGAAATCTATTGAAGTTAAGAAGAATTGTAGGAATTTCTCAAGAAGACTATCCCAAGAGCTGAATGTCTGTTTCCCCATAAGATTGATATTGTGAATTTATAATGTCAAAACGGCAGTAGTTGTCAGTAAGTCTGTGCCACTTTACAACTTTCATAAGTCTCACCCATAATCTTTTGTAACAAAATTTCCCACTCTTTTTTATTAAAACTGACATTCTTTGTCTGTATAATGGGATGTTGTGGGAGAATTCATAATCATTTGAGAATCTATTGGATTAGAAATTAAAGATCTTAGAGAGAGTCTTGTACTAGAAATGACTAGAGTGGTGATTGATGAATGTTTTGTTCTTCCCATTTTATAGTGACCTAGTTTCGTCCTTTAATAAAGCATTGATTTGTCACTCTCAAGACAAGAATTTAGATTGCTATTTTGTTTCATTTGCTCGATATGTAGGTTGGATATCTTCTGATACCTCGTGGGTGTTTAGTATAAGTTTGACATCAAAGTGCTGGGATTAGAAGAACCCTAGTGTTGTGCTGCATAATGATGAAATTTGTGGAAGATTGCTATTTTTGGATACCTCATGGGTGTTTAGCATAAGTTTGACATCAAAGTGTTGGGATTAGAAGAACCCTAGTGTTGTGCTGCATAATGATGAAATTTGTCACTCTCAAGACAAGAATCTAGATTGCTATTTTGTTTCATTTGCTCCATATGTAGGTTGGATATCTTCTGATACCTCGTGGGTGTTTAGCATAAGTTTGACATCAAAGTACTGGGATTAGAAGAACCCTAGTGTTGTGCTGCATAATGATGAAATTTGTGGAAGATTGCTATTTTTGGATACCTCATGGGTGTTTAGCATAAGTTTGACATCAAAGCGTTGGGATTAGAAGAACCCTAGTGTTGTGCTGCATAATGATGAAATTTGTCACTCTCAAGACAAGAATCTAGATTGCTATTTTGTTTCATTTGCTCCATATGTAGGTTGGATATCTACCTCGTGGGTGTTTAGCATAAGTTTGACATCAAAGTGCCGGGATTAGAAGAACCCTAGTGTTGTGTTGCATAATGATGAAATTTGTGGAAGATTGTGGCGTTAGGATTTTGACATCAAATGACAACTTCACCGACTCATGCAAAGTTCAATTTTAAATAAAACTTAATTTGAGAATATTTTTTTTTTTTTTAGCTTTGAGGGTGCTTGGTAAGCTAATTTTAGAAATTGAAGTGGATTTTCTCCAATCCCACTATTTAATAAGAGTTGGTATAGATTTTTATTTTTATTTTTTATTATTTATCTTTGTTTTTGCTAGTATTTTTGGCATTTCAATTGTTAGGAGAAATTATCAAAATAATTCGAGAGAATCGGAGCAAAACTTAGATCAAAATTAAACAAAATAAGAATGTACATGGAATACCAGATTTTATGTGAAAAACTTGAGAATCGGAAAAACTATGGAGCCACACCACACAAAAAAATCTACTATGAAAAAAAAATTTGAGTAGAATTATATAAATTATATTTCACTCAAACCTCTCTAGCAATTTCCACACTTCACTCACTTAGGGTACTCATTCACCACTTACACTCTCAAGATAATGAAAAAAAACATTCTTAAAACTGCAAAAAAATTGCTTTAAGACGGACTCTCCCTCTTTGTAGCATCAGGATATTGCAAAGGTAGCGCCTAAGTGCAAACGGCTTGCCTTCCTGCTTGGTGCTCGGGTTTTAATGCTATGACGCTGCCTACTGGGGCATTAAGGCGCCGGCCTCATTGTCTTTTTATTGCAATCCCAAGAATCTTGGCACCATGGCATTGTCCTCTTAGTGCCTAGGCGCTGTCTTCTCTATCTCTGAAACCAAATTCTTCATATCATAGTGCAGAGATGCAATGCAAATACATCATCGAGGTGCTGTCTTCTTGCTCGACTGGCAAAATTAAGGTATGAGTCGACAATATATTCTCAATTAATTGACACAATCAGACCCTACAAAATAACATCACTAACCTTTTTTTTATGATATGGAGTTTCTCCTCAGATTCCTTCCACTCTAACCAAAGAAAATCCACCCTTTATAACTCCTCTCAAATCAACCAAAATCTGTCCCATTGCCTTTTCCACCACCTTTACACACCTAACCAACCCTTACCAGCCCCAAATCCTTATATCTATTATTCCGCTGCATCTCAAAGAAGCCATATCCGAAACCATAACTAATCTTAGCACATGATTATCCCACAAGTTTCGTCCTCTTGGCCAAGACTTTCCCCATTTCCCTCTTTATTTCTCCCAGCCACTCATAGATATTTGATTTTTCAAGTCTTTTGAATCTCAAACAACTCCCAATAACTTTCTTTACATACCTACACTAAAAAAAATAGTCATCTTATCCAATTCATATAAATCCACCCACGACTATATTATTTGGTATCATGAAATTTGTGAAAGATAATGAAGAGGAAAAAATTGATAAAGTTGGATGCTTGGTCACTTTGAATGACAACTTTACCAATTACCAACTCAAGCATAGATCAATTTTAAAGATAAATGAAATATATTTGTTTTGTTATTATTATTTTTTAAAAATTTGAAGAATAAAGTTACATGGAGTTATGTTGAATTACAACGTGGTGAAATTTGACAAGATGAATAAAGTTAGAAGTGAAAAATCCTAATGTTAGAGGAAAAAAAAGGTTGAAAGGAAAACCCTAATCTCACTTTTATATCATGTGGAAAATGTAACAATGAAGATAAACTCTCATAAATTTTTATTGCTCTTTTTTATACAAGAGGGGAGGTATATATATATTCCAACAGGCATTAGGTTTTGAGCCTTGTGCTTTAAGCTCTTTACTGTGATTGAAGATTGAAGTGCCCACTACAGGAGAGGGAGGGAGAGAGAGAGAGAGAGAGAGAGAGAGAGAGAGAGAGAGAATGAGAGAATACGGATATTATTGTTGTAGAAGTTCAATAGTTTCATCATATCATCATTCGTGGTAGTGAGAGTCTTCTTGTTGCTCTCTTACTTTGACTTCTTAATGCGCAACTTCCCAATAATTTTAATTTGAGCAACCCTAGAGCTAATAATATGAAAATTTTTATGTAGGTGTAAATTCATCTTATAGAGATTAATCAATTATCCATCTTCTCTACATGCCTATAAATGATCTAATGGTATAAGGTTTTGAGCCGTTGCTTTAAGCTCTTTCGTGATTGAAGATTGAAGTGACCACTAGAGAGGGAGGCGAGAGAGAGAGAGACAGTTCAATAGTTTCATCATATCATCATTCTGGTAGTGAGAGTCTTCTTGTTGCTCTCTTACTTTGACTTCTTAATATAACTTCCCAATAATTTTAATTTGATTGACCCTAGAGCTAGTAATATGAAAATTTTATGCGGTGTAAATTCATCTTATAGAGATTAATCAATTATCCATCTTTCTATGGTTTAAAAAAAGTTTTCTTAAAGAAATTATTAAGGTTGCACAGCCTTTTTTTTAATCTGGAAATAATTAAATAGTATTTTCTTTAGGAGGCATTTATATACATAGCATATAATTCTTATATATTTATATATCTAATACTTAAACTTTTATGTTTACTTAAATATTATTACATCAAAAATAGCACTATTATTACTGTTTTAAGTGAAATGTAACTTTATTGTAGGAAAAATATTATTTTAAAATATCAAATTTTAGGTATGATATGTAAATGTATAAGAATTTATGTATGTAAATTTCCTTTGTTTTGTTTTATATCTTTTTTTTTCTTGCAGGATCTTTGAAGTGTTAGCGACTGTACTCACCATGCTCCTGCTGTGATGATAGTGAAGAAACCCAAACACATGAACAAGCATTGATCTTCTCTTCAAGGTTCATTCTATTGATCTTACAAACAAAATAAATAAATTCCTGCAATTGTAATATTAGACTCTCAAACTTGAAACATTTATAAAAACAATGTTATAAAATGTTTTTTTGATTTTATTTTTGATTGAATGTGATATATGAATGATTAGTATAATATTGATCTTAAAATATCTTTAAAGATTTTGGAGATTCATTGATTAGAATATTTTGATGAAGATATTGTCATAATTCTTTATTTAGATTCTCTTAGCATTTATTATAATGATGCTACCATTTCGCTTCTCCATGATTTTCATTAACACTCTTTATCTTTGCAACTATTTTCAGCTAATTCACTATTGGAGTTATTTGATGATATGTCTTCCATTATAATTATAAATCTTCTTTTTATCACAATATTGTGATTGATAAGGTCAATTTGATTTTAAAATATCGATTAAATGATGACTTTAATATTTAATTTATCATTTTATCGATCTTACATTGAAATTTTTTGAAATATTTTTCCCTTAATGTTGAAAATGTTTATACTTTGTTAGAAAATTCCTCTTTAAGTAAGAGTGATTTAGAGGACATCTTTGATAAGTATAACTCTTTACTATAGAGATAACTAAATGATATAGATTACGTTTTGAGGGAGTATGTAAAAAAATGCGTTTGTGTTATTTGAGAATTGTATTTTGAGAAATCTATGATGGGAAAGTTATGTTTTTCAACTTAGTCTAGTTATTGTTGACCTCCACATATGGTTCATAAGTCAAATGAACTTGAAAGTTAAAATAAATAATTAACAAGAGGGACATCGCATGAATCGGGTTTAAAACCCCCCTAATCGCGATCGGATTTGACCAAATTTGCTTTAATTTGAAAATTCGGCTTTGTAATGTGTCTAAACTATTAAAATTAATTAAATGAAAAAATATCGAATCAATTAATAATCAATCAAATAATTAAAATCAATTTTTTAATAAAATTATCATATCAAGTTGGAAGCCTCGACGTCCGACTCATCGCTGAAATTGATCGCCATTTCTCGAAATGTCGAAACCTATCAACGACACCTTCCGCGATTCGATTGATTTATTTGTGACGTCGCCGTTAAGCTTCATTTCACGCCGACGTGGCAAATGACCTCCGATCAGGAAATCAATGTGTTCAGGAAAAACACCTAAAATCGACATCCATATTGCTAGGGTTTATCGCATGAAGTAAATTCACAAAATTTGGCGCGAAATTACGTTAATTTATAATTAAAAAAGGTAAGTTATTTGTCTCTTAATCCTCTTAATACTTATCCTAACGTGCCAAACTATTAAATTAACTCTACTTTTCCTATTGGTAAAAACGACGAATAGGAATTAGCCTAAATCCCGGATCCCTCCCTCATTCCACACGACTCTCATAACTCTCTGGTCTTCCCTCTCTCTCGTGGCTCCCTTCCTTCGTTTCCTCTCTCTCTCTTTTTCTCTCCCATCTATTTCGTCGGGCTCAGAATCTAGGCTCGTCTCCGTCGTCCCTCTTGCTCCTCATCAAGCCGTCCGTCCTTCGTGAGTCTTAGCCGAACCCTAGTTCAACCGAAATCTCTCTTCCTTGCCTCCTTGCAACCGGAAACTCTAGGTTGTTTCCTTTCAACCCTGAGCTTACTTTTACATATATATGGCTTCATTTCTTGTGAATAAAGTGAGGTGGATGTTTCCTTTCTTTGGTTGAAATGATGCTAGGGTTTTTAATCTTGAGATTTGGGATGATGTATGGCCCAAATCTCATGTCGCTTGCTATTTTCTATGGATTTCATTTTTTTATCTTGCTTAAATTGATTTTCTATGGGTGAGATGATATATGTCATGCCTCTTTCACGTGCTAGGTTGAAATTGAAAGAGGGGGTTTGAAGTATTGCATGGCTTAAATCCTAGATTATGTGTAAGGTCCTAAGTCTCTTTCACATGCTAGGTTGAAATCTGAAATTAAAAAGGGGGTTTGAAGTATTGCATGGCTTAAATCCTAGATTATGTGTAAAGTCCTAAGTCTCTTTCACGTGCCATGTTGAAATCTGAAAAAAAAGGGGTTTGAAGTGTTTCATGGCTTAATCCTAGATTATGTGCAAAATTTCTTGTCTCTTTTATGCTTCACTTTGCTGTTTGGAAGGGTTGATGCTTGCTAAACCTCTTTCATATTATTCAAAATGAAATCAAAAGTGTGGAAATATGATTTGAGATAATATGTAGCTTAAACCCTAAGTTATATGCAAGGTTCCTTCTCTTTTATGCTTCAGTTTTGCTGTTTGGAAGGGTTGATGCTTGCTAAACCTCTTTTACATGCTTAAAATGCAATCAAAAGTGTGGAAATATGATTTGAGATAATGTATGGCTCGAATCCTAAGTCGTGTGCAAGTTTCCTTTACTTTCATACTTTAAATTTCTATTTGAATGGAATGATGTTCATTAAGCTTCTCTTACATGCTTAAAATAAAATTGGAAATGTGAAAATGAGGTTAGAAATGATAAAACAGCAAATGTGAATGATTATCCTATGATTTGAGATGGTTAGAAATGAAGGGAAGTGGCTTATGCATATTGGTGATGAACTTTATTCTTAGCAAGATTTCTTTGATATACAAGCATGCCTTTAGCTAGAATCTGAAAATTCAAAGCTTATGAATGAGCATAGCACTTTGACTTTCTTGCAATTGTTGATTAATAATAAGCCATATTCTCATCTTTCCCCATTAAAAGAAAAGTGTTCTTTTCTGGATTTACCTTATGAAGTCTATCCTACTCTGCTTCCATTACTTAGTTGTTTGCTAATATGGAGAGGAGGATTTGAGCAAAATTTGTTTTCAGATTTCTTTTCTTGATTTGACAAATCCAAATGCAAGTATTCTTGCTAAAGGAAAGAAGATTGAAAAGCATGATCTTATTTTATTAACATTGCTTACCTTCTTTCTAATTGCTATTATCATCTAAGTGATAAATCTTTGAAATGAATTGTGAGATCTTTATGTGTGGGAGTTACTATCTTTGCCTCATCTCTTAAGATTTTGAATATGATTATTAAATTTGAGATCTTCTCCAGTAAGATTCAATATTAAACTCCTTTCGAATTTCATGGGTTTTGCCAATGCTTTACTAAATATGAACCCTCTCTTTTCTTTTGGGTTTATGTAATGTCATGCTTAATGTGGCTATTCATTTTTTTGGTTTTATGCATTAAACTCTTATGGTTATCATAATGAGAGATGAAAGGGAGGTTAGAGATAAACTAAAATGAATGAAATTTCTGTATTCCTTTCATGTGAGCATAATTTTGGTAAAACTTTAGATTTTCAAGTTTCTTTTGTGAGATTAGAAATTTCTTCCTTAGATTTCATGACACATTATGGAAGGTTGAATGCTAGCTATACTTGGTGTAAGCCATTATTTTACTTGCTGATTTTTATCTTGCACAAAATAAATGAATGAAGTATACAGCTTTAATGTGGGAGGTTGAATATTAACTATGCGTATTAAAAAGTAAAACATATGTTTATAGTTTAACATATGAATGCTATCTTATTCATTGAAAATGGAAAAGCTATTTCATCCCTCATATTGAAAAAAAAAAGGGAGAAATGACATATGCAATAAAAAGTCATGTGATGATTTCTTATTAATGATGTTTCAATGCAATGCTTAACTAAACTTGCAAATGTCATGTCTTGTTTAAATACATATACATGTATGTTTATGTGTAAATGCAAGCTTGAAATTTATTGCTATAAGTACCCGTTCACATTGCTCCAATGCGGCGGGGAAACTTGTGATAAGTATCTTTTCACGTTGTTCCAATGTGACAGGAAAATCTGTTGCTATAAGTATCTATTCACATTTCTCCAACGTGGCAGGAAAATCTGTTATGATATAAGTACTTTCTCACGTTGTCCTAATGTGACAAGAAAATGCTATACTGTGTTAACCCATGCACGCCTTTCTTGGTGTGGTGGGCAAATAAATTTTCGGCCGCTGTGGGAAGACCTAGTCTCGGCGACCATATCGAGGATGATGAGAAGCTAAAATTTTGATAAGAAAGAAAATGCAAATGCTTAAGTTATTATTTGAATTTTCATGTCATACATATGTGTATTTATGTTTTAACTTTGTATCATGCAAGCTATCCTACCATATGGCAATTATGATGTGTTTATTAATGCATAGCTCAATCTCTATTTGAATTGTCATGTCATGAGACAAATCTTGTTTAAGATTCAAATCTACTTTGGCTAAAATGGTGATTATGCTACGTGAGTCATTTAAAAATAAAACACTTCATGCTTATATTTTTGTGTCTTATTAGTAAGCATATGTTTATGACATAATTACCTCCCATTTGCCTAAGCCATGCGATGAGATTTGTTCATTTGGTAATAATCTTTATATGCTTATGAATAGTTGAAAGTAGAGAGGGAAAGATATGTTCTTATTGTTGCATGATCTAAATCTTGCTTTACTATCAAATGCCCATTTACATGAGGTAATGATGTATAATTCTAAAACACTAAGTTAGGCATAACTTACAAGTCAATGTGATATGAATTAGACCCTTCCTTTGCAAGTTGGGTAAACTCCTTTAAAGGACTTAGGCTTGCAATATATCTTGTGAGAAAGAGAAGAGAAATGGGAGAGTAAAGCCTCATGAGAGGGGGATCCTCTCTTATTTATAAGCCCCTTAACTTCCTTTTTTTATTTTTTTAATGACATTTGATACATACTTGTGTTTTGTCATAAGTTTGCATGTAAGGAGATTAACTTAGTTTGTCACTTGTCTCTAATGGTATATGACATTCTATGCCTTTATCATTTTCCTTTAATGTTATATGACAAAAATATGAGTTTAAGGGAAGATTAACTTCCTTTTTATCATTGCCCTTTCAATGTCATACCGCATTCACATGCATGTAAGGGGGTCTTTAACTTAGTTTGTCATATATCTTTAATATTGAATGACAATAACATGAGTTTAAGGGAAGATTAACTTCCTTTTTTGTCATTTCTCTCAATGTCATACATGCACACATGTGAGAAAATTTTAACATCTCTTTATCATTTATCTTTAATGTTGGATGACAAAAATATAAGTTTAAGGAAAGATTAACTCCCTTTTTGTCACTATCACTCAATGTCATCACATGTACATGCATGCAAGAAGATCTTTAACTTGGTTTGTCATTTCCTCATTTCCCTTTAAATGTTACATGATAAGAACATAAATCTAAGAGATCTTAACTCTTTTTGCCATTTTTCTCTTAATGCTCCCATGACATAAACATGAATTTAAGGGAAAACTTTTACCCCCTTTGTCATTTTCTCCTAATGTCTCCATAAAATATACATATGTCTAAGGGAAAAATCTTTACTCCTTTTGTCATTTCCTCTTTCTTTATTAATGAGTACATATTATGTGAAAAGAGGAACATGGGCTATCTTAAATAGAATTGAATCATAATATCATATGTTACTTTATTTTTCTCACTTATGCCTTTATAAAAAATGGCCCATCTAGAATTGATGAACTTCCTTTTTATATGAAAGACCCATTGGGCTTTATACTTACACAAATGGGCTTCTAAAATGCCACTTTAAATAAATTTCAGTTCTTTTTTGTTTGCTGATTGGTCACATAAAAATGATATTTTACCTAAGAAATATTCATACCCATAGTTAAATGCCAAACTTGTATCTTGTATGTGGCTTTATTATTACATAATTATTACACTTTAAATAAATTTCAAATTCCTCTTTTGTTTTCTTGATTGATCATTTAAAAATGATATTTCTTTCATGCTAAATAAGTGTCAAACTTATGTCTTATATGGATAACCTTATATACTTGAGTCAATGGGCTTTTAAAATGCCACTTTGAATGCAATTTTAAACCCATTTTAGTTGGCTGATTGGTAATATTCAAATTATATTTTACCTCATAAATATTCATATTACATCCTTAAGCAAGTGTTAAATTTATAGTTTGCATTAATATGAAAGTAGGACATGATCCTCCAAAATCACTTACTGTATATGAAGCTTAAGTCCTATTCGATTTTCATGTAAAAGAATGAGAGGGTAAAAAATGTGAAGTAAGTGGACAACTTCATTAACATAAGTATCACTCTTTCTAAGTATCACTCTTTCCTTTCTATGAGTATACAAAAGATGTTATTAAATATAAAGCTCTCTTTCAAATTCAAAAGACATGAATAGAAACCTATATACATGCTCATGTTTGACCGACCTTCAAATCCAAATCCTATACATATTGGGATTTGATCGTGATAATGCAATATGACATCCTTAATCCTCAAATTTCTTAAGACAGATATTGCACTCGATGCTTAGTGAATGCTTTAAAAGATTAAAATTTTCTTATCTCTTTTGAGTAGATGTAAGCTTAACCATCTAGAATATTTGTTTGTTTTGTTTGGGAAATTAAATACCAAAAGCAGATATATGTTTGATCAAAATAGATTATTACTTATTTTATAGCATGTATTGGTGACATGTCATACTAAATATAGTTATTTCAACTTTGACATTCATATACATACAATATTTTAAGAAGAATGTTGTATGTATGTTGAAATGTATTAGATCAAACATTTAGGAAATATATTTCCCAAATGTGACATAAACAAATGAACATACTTATGCCGGTCTTACCGGGTCAGTTAACAAAACTCAAAATCAAAAAACTACGATTTGACATCTAAACTTCAACTTAGACATCTTAATGTCCATGCAATTTTTAAAGAACATATATTCGTGTGCATGTTGAAGTGTTCGCTAAGTCAAATATAAATGAACAGATGCTATGCTTCCCAATTTGGTCTTAGGACCGGGTCTGGGTTAACAAAACTTAAAATTTTGATATTATAAGAATTTCAAGTTAATAATCTCTAATTACATTTATATAATTGTAAGATATGAATCAATTGACATAGCTTCTAACATTCAAGCTCTCAAGAGGAAAAGTCCTAAACCCGATCCTCTATGTTCAAGCTAGAGTTGATAATGTTTGAAGGATTACACTTCTTGAGATAATGAATTTAGACCTCGTAAAAAATAAAGTAGATAAGATCTATTAGCAATTAGTCATGATCAAGAAAGATAATTATTATTAAAATTCTAATGATAAGTGCTCATATATTCAAATTTAAATCAATCATAAAATGATCAAAATTTAAATAAAATAATAAAATATAAAAGAAATGAAATGAATTATTTAAATTAAAACTTAAAATCAATCCACCCCTCCGCAATTATTTTTCTGGGGGTGACAAATTAAGAAAATTTTTACTCACAAAGAGCCAATGTCAAATCAAATGCATAACTATTTTCACACTCAAATAATATTAAGCACGTAAGGACGTGGCCCGTGTCCTCTATCCGCGTGATTTTGTCGCGAAATGACACCACATAAATGATGGTTATGACGAGCTCTCGGTGGTTTAGTACTGACACCACTAAATTACGATCACGGTCGCAACCCGTATGTTCCCCAACGGCTTTGCTTTTTGAGCTATGAAATATAGAATGTATTTGGTTGGGCAAAAAGCCCTTGTTAGCTAAGGTTGACTTATATTTGTCCAATTAGACAAACTTCACCCAGTCTACAGACGCGGGCACGTAACCCATATGTTGCGAAGGATCCTTGTTGGGGTTGACATTACCTCCTCTACTAAGCGGACCGGGAATGCGATAACAGATCGGAACCATGAGATCTAGGTGGGCGTCATCGTTAAAAGTTTTAAATTAAAATGATAAATTTAATAAATTCTAAACTCCACTCCGCTATTATATATTATTCGTTATTTAGATTCATTGGTCTTAATCGAAAGTGCTCTCTCAGTATTGAGAGGGGTAGTTAACTATAGGGACTTGCGCCTATAGGAAACATGGAAGCAGATTTAAAAAGTCCTCACCAAATGAGGATGAAATCTCAGGGTAGTGTCTTATCTACTATTCATCTCCCTTCTGAAATTTTTATCGACACTAAAATAACTCTTTTCATCCCAAAAGAGGTCGGTGATGAATTTTTGGATCCCATAGATTTCTGGACACTCCGCTGGGGACAGGTTTCTCTTTTCATCTTTGGTAGTCAAATCTAAGTTATAATTGATTGGGTATAAAAAAATGAATGAAATAACAAATGAAAATGAAATGGAAATAATAAGTCAAAAGCAAAAACTTAAAAGCTTTCTAAATAAAGTCTTAAGTCATTTGAGATTTTATTTAGTTGAAATGCTTAGTATGTTCTGTCTTATTGTACCCATATTGTTTGAAAGAAAGGTGATAGTATAGCTATTTTCAATTGCTAATTTTTACCTTTGAACCTCCAGAATGGCTTTCCAGAACACATATGTTACTGTCACTCTTTGAGATGGCGCCAACATCCGCTTGGCAAATGCCATCATCGGTCTTTGGAAATCTTCTACCATCCAGTTTGGTAGCATTGACTTTCCATATCGAATCAAGAGCAAGTTCGGCCTCAACCTCAAGTCCATACATCCTCTTGCGCCATGTGCAACAATCTTTAAAGAGGTTTGCTGAAGTCGTGACCCATACTGCTGCTGGGGCACCTCAAAAGAAACTTTCTATCTTTGAGAGGCTCGGTCGCTTAGAGACCCCAATCATGAAGAGGATTGTTATTGGGAGGACTGTCTCCTTAGTCCCTCAAAACTAACATAATTCTACCAGCTGAACCCTTTGCCCTAGGGAGGCATGATGCTGAAGCTTCTTCATCTAGAAGCAAGCTTAGCCGAAGGCAAAGAAGAAAAATAAGTCTTGAGCTGCGTCAGTTCGCCTGCGTCAACCAATTATGGAACCAGTGAGTGTTCTACACATCGATTTGATAATATTAAGTGGGTAAAAATAATATCTCTAGTTAAATCACGTCCTTACGACGACGGCGTCAGTTCTCCTCGTAGGAAACCCGAAACCATATCTGCAAGAGTGCATCGAGTTCTCCAAGTTGCTAAGGAGAGAGGACTGATGAAAAGAAGATATCAAGGTCCTGTTATCAAGGATGCTATGACTGCTCCTCCAAGGAGACCTCATCCCATAACTCCAACGGCAGGACGCCAACCAATCCATGTCCAACGTGGTGAGCATCGGGGTGTGACACTTGGACCACATGTCTAGGAATCCACCGCTGAAAGGTCCCAGTTAAAAGGTAAGCAAATATGGAGGCCTAGGCCCCAAACAGAAATTATCTTAGAAAAAAGACACGATGTGACATTTGGTGTGCATTCCTGGAGATCTGCGCCAACTTAAAGTTATCAGCGATGGGAGCCTAAAAAGAGGGCCTCAGATGATAAAGTATCTGACGGTAGACACCTTGGAGAATCCTCCAGGGGATCCCGTCGCCAATCAACTCTGTCCCATCGAGAGGAGGTCAAGCCCTCTAATCGAAGAAGCCTCAATTCCACACTTAGAATCATAAGTTTATTGGAGATAGCGATCGAAATCATGTCAAGGGATGAAGAAAGAAGAGGAGGATGCATTGAAATAATATATATGGTACAACAGTGGGTGAGCCATCGGTGTGCAATACCAACATAGGTCATACATCACCTCCCCTCAACTTGAAGAATAACAAAAAATCAAATAGAGGAAGCATCCTCTGATTCTTCAGGAGAGGAACAACAAAAAGAAGAAGGAGAAAGGGAAGAAAATCCCACATTCATAGATACAACCACTTTGGCAGAGGCGCAGAGACAAATCCAACGCCAAATGAAAGCCAAAGATAAAGAAATCGCTCAGTTGAACACTAAAATGAGTGAAATGATGATGCAGATGACTACGATGATGTAGTTGATGCAAAGAAATGTGGCAGTCAACACATGTCCCCAAATAATCATCAGCCTTGTAGTGCCCATGACAATCCTCCGATCATCTCATGCTTGAGAGTCCAAATTGAGCCCGAAGTGAGGATTGAAGTAAATGAGTCAGCTTCGGTAACCTGCTTCTCGAGAATGTACAGTACATCCATACGACCTCTCAACTTGATATTATCCCAATGAGAAGATCAAAGGCTCATGCGAAGAAAAAGTGAGCAAGTTGCCCATATCCGAGTATGATCAAATTCCATACCCAAAGAGATATTCAATGTTAAAGTTTAATCTATTCGAAGGAAATGGCAAACCCAAACAACATCTGGTCTAGTTCAAAGCATCTTGTGGTAACATAGGGGGTAATGATACATTATTATTCAATTCATTAGTAGTTTAACATCATCTGCTTTCGAATGGTATGCTGAGTTGTCAAATGACTCAGTTAAGACTTTCATCGAACTTGAAACCTTGTTCGTTAAAAGGTTCAGCAAATCAAAAAAACTATTGTTGATCTACCCTTGAAAAGGAAGAAAGACTAATCGATAACGAGATATATCGCTTTGGAGAAACATGAGTATGAAATGTGAATAATAATTAGAAGAGCATGCAATCCAACTACTTATGGGCAACATTGGTGATAAGATGCATCTTATCTTTGCTTCAATTACCATATTTCAAGAGCTGCTTGATAGGGTGGCTAAATTTGAAATTAACTTTATCACGCTCGATAGCCTAAGATAAATCAAAGAGAAAAAGCTCGAGATCAAAGAAAGTGAAACACATTTCACCTCGTTCAAGAAAGATAGTAAATGGTTAGTTTATAATGTAGATAAAGAAAATGTTTACCAAGAAAGACCAAAAGCAGTCATTCAATCCTTCTCCACAACCCAAGATCATACTTGGAGGTAATGATCGAGGTTGCTTGAGGCGGTGACCAAAGCAAAAAAAGGATAATGACCCTCAAGGAAAAGCGAACAAGGTATTCTTTTAAGAGAAAGTGTGGCTAAATTATTCAAGCATGCACTCAAAGCAAGTCTCCAACTACTATAGTGTAAAAGACCTGAAGAGGTTGGACAACCTGATAACTCTAACTATTACCCATATCATGGTGCAATCCTATTGAAGATTACATATTCAAAGATTAGAGCAAATATAGAAATGAATTCACATTATCGACGGTGTATTGATGCATCAGAAGAAAGAGTCTACAAAAGTAATCACCTCATCTCCAATATCAAGCAAGATAAAGACAAGGAGAAATGGTGATGATGAAGGATGACAAGTTGGTCTCTAAAAGGCGTAAAATGTTGAAACGATTAGAAGGTGTTCCAGGTATTTAGTAGAAATCACCAATTGAGCCTGCACTTGAGTTAAAATAAAATCCAAGTTATGGAAATGCTAATTCATCTTATGAAAGACAACCTAGCTAAATACTGCAAGGGAAAGCCAAAAAGTCTGCCAAATGAAAGAATAAATTAAAGAAAAAGAAGAAGACTGTAGTGCAAAATGTTACCACTACTATGAATGGTCACAACTTAACACAAAGAATCATCAATAATATGAATGATTACATACAACTAGCAAGATGACCTATCACACTTGCCAAATTCATTACTAATCTTCAGATCAAAGAAGAAATAGGGAAGAAGCTGAAGAACTTCCAGAATCTTGCTGATGGTACATGAAGCGAGACTTAAAATAACTCTATTTCTCAAATGAAGATGAATCACAGCTCACCATGTGACATGAAGAATGTAAAGTTGGGCAATGATTTTGAATCTTCTAGCCCATCATTAGATGGCGGAATCAGCAAAAGTCATCGAAGATTGGATCAGAAGGAAAGCTCAATTGCAGTTGAGAAGTGGTCGAGTGCTGTTATTTCAACAGAGGAAAAAACTAATAAATAAAGATAAAGGGAAAGAAATTGAAATCAATGAAAAAGTCATCCCTAAAGATTCAAATAAGAAGCCTTCACTAAGTAAAGGGATCGATTACAATATTCTATCCCACAGGAAAATTACAACTTAGTGTATGAAGATTTATGTTAGAAGATCTCTAACACCTTAATTGAAGCTCTCAAAGAAGTTCAAAGCATATTTATTTGAACGTCTAGAGGAGACCTTGCATGTTCAAGAGTCTCCATCCATCACATTTTCAAGAATATCTTATGCTTGGAACTAGCAGAATCATCCTATGTTGCTTGAAAGTGATGAAGTTATGATACCACGGATCTTAATTGATCCCGGTTCCTCCATGAATCTTATGAACTTGAGAACCCTTAGGTGGCTATCTCTAAATGTACAACATCTTGGACAAGATAAAGTTCTGGTTCAAGGTTTCAATGAGAAAGGACAAAAAATTATTGGGTCATTTGTCCTCCCCCTTAAATTTGGAGACCTCAATACAGAAGCCAAATTTCATGTGATCGATGCATACATGTTCATTTAGGGCTCTTACGGGATTCATGGCTTCATGAGTATGACATTGTCCGTCTACATTGCATTAATGTATGAAATATACAAAGGATGGGGAAGAATGCCAAATTATGGGTGACATGCAACCTTTGCGGTGCATGAAATGAAAATATATCAAGATGCTGTTGCTTCCTTCCAAGAGAATCAAAGCTAACAAAATAACTAAAATCTGCATCTACAAAACCCATAAAAGAAAAAAGTTAAGAAGAAGGGTGAAAATAAAATAAATAAAGGAAAAGAGATTATTTCAAATATCCCTAAGGATATAAAGACCAAGTCTAAAATCAATAACATTATCCTCATCTAGCGGTGACTAAAGAAGAAGATGAATGTGTTCCTTCCAAATCCAAAGGTCCACATGAATCTTCGAGTAAAGCGTTGATTAGAGAGGATTATTTTGACTCTGATTACGAGTTTGAATCTGCTTTTGAAGGCAAGGTACAATGCACCTACTTTAAAAAATCAGATTCATGTAGAGACACTCTCTCACTCTTGTTCCTCCTCAATATTTTAAAGAAATTACTCCTGAAGAAACTCACAAAATTAAGGAATTGGTGGCCTTCTATGTACCTCGTCTCCCTGGAAAACATAGACTAGGAAGCCTGTTTTATAAATCCGAGGGGTGTCAAGAAGAAGATCCTGATTGGGTAATACAATTATCAAGAGGAAGATAGGATACCAAAATATTATTCTCCAAAGATGCAAAACCTAATGCCCAAGCATGGGGTCCATGCTGTGGCAAGTAAGCAAATGACTAAGCTCTTTGAAATGATGTGGTACCCAAAAGGTTCTCAAACCATTGGTAGAAGAAATAAGAAGACTACCAAAGGCCTTAGTTTCATCCAAGACAATGGTCCAGAATACACACATTGCTATATAGAATAAGTTGAGAGTGATAATAAAAATAAGAATGACATTTTGGAAGTTAAACTTGCAAATAATGAAGAAGTATAAACCAGAACAAGAGCTTGAAGATGGTGGGCGGAAACTACTATGGATGAACTTAAAGAGATTAATCTGGGGAGGAGGATCCTCGCCCAATGTTCATCAGTGCCCTACTTCCTGAAGATAAAGTGGAAGAGTTTAAAACTTTGCTTTGTGAATTCGATGCTTGGACATATCTGAAATGTCGCTTATCTCGATGTAGCAGTTCACAAATTAGCTATTAAGCTAGATGCAACACCAGTCAACCAAGCCTCTAGGCGAATGAGATTGGAAGTTGAAGAACATGTAGTTGCAGAAAACTCATTGAAATGGTTTCATTGAGAAGAAAAATATCTTTGTGGATAGCTAATATATCCCATAAAAAAAAAGAATATTTATCGTATCTTGAGGACTTAAACAAAGCATGTCCAAAGGATGAATTTTGCTCCATGTATGGATAACACTTCAAACCATGACATGTTCTCGTTTATGGGCGGATCGTGTTACAATCGGTCAAGATGGCTCACGAGGATGAGAAGCACACCTCCTTTAGAACACCAATGATATATCTTTGTTATATAGTCGCCCTTCATCTTGAAGAATCTTTGCCACATACCAAAATGGCGCATCTTTGATGAGTTGATTCATCAAAAAAAGTAGGTCTTGATGACCGTTGTCAGTATAGATGAAGATCATCTCGGTGATTTAAGGATCATCTTTGAAAGAATTAGAAAATATGATCACAAGATGAATCCTCTTAAGTGCGCCTTTAGAGTCTCCTCGGGGAAGTTCCTTAGATATGTCATGCATTTTAGAGGAATTGAAATCAATCATAACAAAATCAAAGCAATAGTTGAAATGACCCCTAGGAGCCTTGTCAACTCCACTCCATCTGAGGGACATCTAGCATTCATTAGAAGATTTATATCAAATATGTCGGCGATGTCAACCCTTTGCAAAACTAATGAAGAAGGATACTCCTTTCAAATGGGATGAAAGAATGAGACCTTTGGGTATCGAAATATATATTGAATCCACCCATTCTTGCACCCCGATCGGAAAATCCTCATCTTGTACATATCGACCTCTGGAAGAATCTCTAGGTGCTCTGTTGTCATAGCATAATGAAGAAGAAAAGGAGAATGCTTTGTACTATATTAGTCGAAGACTAATAGGAACGTAAGAGTGTTATTCTCCAATTGAGAAGTATTATTTGGCATTAATTTTTATTGCTCAAAAACTATGTCATTACATACTATCTCATAAAATTACTCTCATCTTAAGGATCTTGTTCTTGATGATAAGGCCAAGCGTTAAAGTCGCACGATGTCCTTCTACAAATTGATATTACATATGTTCCCCGAAGCGATGAAGGCAAAATTTAGATTTTCTTGCGCACATCCCATCCAAAGATATTCATGCTTAATGATGACCTTCCTGATGAGCGAGATCATGCATATATGAAAAATAAAAGTAGCAAATGTGGGAAGCGTATTTTGATGGAACTTCATCCATCAAGTACACTCAACCCTTAAATCTCCCAAAGGCTCGAGCCGATATCGGTCTCATCTTGATCACACCTGAAGGTGGCATAATGAGACATTCTTATAGATTAACTCAACCACGAATCAATAATGAAGCAGAATATGAAGCGTTGGTGGCAGGTCTAGAGGAAGCTATTTCCATGGGAGTCCAGAATCTGCAAATTTATGGCGATTCTCAACTCGTCATTAATCAAGTATTAGGCCTTTACAAAATCAACAAGCTTGAATTGGCCTACTATCACAAACAAGTTTGCGAGCTTATGAAACAAATTCTAAATATCATTATACGAGTCTCGAGCTAAGAACAGAAAGCGGTAGCTAAGTTAAAATAAAGAAATGGCAGTATGGATGGCGTACATACTAATTAGTGTTTGCACTCATCGTTGAGAGCCAATAAGTTTAAGATCCCATGGAAGAGGGTCATCAAATAAATCAGCGAGTGCGACTCATGTTGCTCCTCACACTCCTTACTAATTGCTTTCCAAAGCCAACAAGATAAGCCCCAGGCCACTCAAGAGGAAATACCTCGACCTGAGGAAATGCCAAAATCATAAAATGAAATCCTTACAATAGAAGAGAAGGAAGATTGGAGACAACCCTTCATCAACTACTTCAAAGAAAATTGCCAAGCAATAAATTAGATAGT
Source organism: Cymbidium sinense (assembly GCA_021442155.1). Lineage (NCBI taxonomy): Eukaryota > Viridiplantae > Streptophyta > Magnoliopsida > Asparagales > Orchidaceae > Cymbidium > Cymbidium sinense. Next base: position 67,591,762 of record CM038233.1, read on the forward strand.
TACTGAGAGAGGTTTCGATTATATGCTTATGTTGGCAATACCCTTTATTGTAGGTCCTTGAAGATGCTATGATGTTTGGGAATAGAAGAAGCCAACAAATAATTGTTGAAATTCATCAAGGACTTGTGGCGCACACTAATCAGGTTCTAAAATAGTATTCAAAATTAAAAGAATGGGATACTACTGACCATCTATGGTAAAAGATTGTATCGATGCTGAGATGTGAGTGTGTCATGATAACATAATTCATCAACCTCCAAATCCTTTGCACCCAACGATATGATCTTGGCCGTTTGAGTGCTGGGGGATGGATGTAATTAGACCAATTGATCCACCATCATCAGCTGGTCACCGCTTCATCTTAACAGCCACTAATTATTTTTCTAAGTAGGATGAAGCCTCCCCGTTCAAAGAAGTCACAGCTGAACAGGTGGCCAACTTTTTCACCCATAATATTGTCTATAGATTTGGTGTACCATGTCGAATCATCTTAGATAATGGGCCAACTTTCAAAAGCACTAAAGTCTATAAGTTTGTTCGACATAAGATTGATTGGCGATATTCGTCAATTTATACTCTGAGAGCAAATGGCTTGGCTGAGGCCTTTAACAAAATACTAGTCAAATTGCTTAGAAAAATTCTCACAAGAAATAAAAGGGAGTGACATACCAAGCTTGTGGAAGAATTATGGGCTTGTACCACTTATAAGACTCCTACAAAGTCTACCCCTATGCACTAGTGTTTGGGGCTAGCATTTTCCAGTTGAACTACCTTCTCCAGTAGCCATTCAATAAAATCTTACACAAGATGAGAATGCTCTCTACGGATGGAAGAACTGAGGTTAAACTCCAAGCTCATCAAAATATAGAAGTTTATCGAGCGAAGATGTCTAAAGCATTCAAACATATAGTACGTTCTCGAGCTTTTCAGGAAGGGGAATTGATCCTGGTGCTGAAAAGGTTAATTATCCCTCATCGCAAAATTGGCGGTAAATTTGAACCTAACTAGGAAGGAGCTTTCATTATTGACAAGATATATTAAGGAGGAGCCTACCAGCTCGTTGACTTCAAAGGTGAAAGACCAATGTGCCATGTATTTAAAGAAATATTACACATAAAAGTGTAATCAAACAAATTATATACTTGAAGTCTTCATCATCAATCACATGTGTAAATTTTCATTGGAAATTCTCTTGTAACACAAGAATGCATTTCCAAAATAAAATAAAAATCCCCCTGTTAGACAGGGGCCATTTTTTTAAATTTTATAATAAAATGTCAAGCATTCCATGTGTGTGCCCTTCTTGTATTTGGGTTGACATGGGTCTAGTCTAAGATCCCCATATGCACACTCAAAATCATGTATTCAAATTCTCAAATTTAGAAGTCAAAATCATGTATTCAAATTCTCAAATTTAGAAGTCTTACTGACCAAAGAAGAAAATTTTCAAGTCTGCAAACTTCAACAAACCAAGTTGGAAATACATTTCCCATCCCACATCAATTCTAAAGGCTCGAGTTAGTGTATAAGGTAGGACTCAACACGCCCAATATAGTTGTCAGTCTACTTACTCAACACGCCATAAAGGCCATAAGAGATCCCCTCGTTAGCGAGGATAAAATCCTCCATCAATTGCTTAAGTCCAAGATTCAGTGGGTGTATAAGGTGGTCAACATGCCAAAATGATCGAGTTGCTAGCAGATCTGCTTCAACATGCCACAAGTAGTAAGAGATCCTCCTACTTGTTAGTTCAAAGACAAGAGCGTCTAAATCTCCAAATCTCTCCAACTTTGTGAGTTCAAATGACCCAGACTTGGAGATCATCTTTATTAGTCATAAGGTCATTTTCAAAATTCCAACAAAAAACATCCTTACTCAAGAAGGCACTAGTTTGGAATCAAATATACAAATGTGAAATCTTAACTCCTTCAATAAGTCTATTAAAGCGAGACCAAAAGAAAATTCTTCTTCAGCAAGTCCAATCAAGCAAAAGTAAAGGACCGAAGAAGCCATCCCAATATTCATACAAAGCTAAAAGTTGAACTAAGAGAATTTTGTCATCAACATGTCCATTACATGCAAAGCATAGGATTGATGACTCTTTTCCATTGACCCAACACAAGCTCTGAGAGCTAGGTCATCAGCATGTATCCTTCTACAAGTCCACGAAAGTAGAAAGCTAGGGCAGAAGGTAATTTTGTATCGCCTGACAAGTTTTTAAGACAATTCAGGAATTCCCTTCGTCAAATCCATCAAGGCATAAAGCCAGAATAAAATGAGACATAAGATACAAATCCTCGAGATGAAATCTTCAACAAGTCCGTCAAAGCATAAAGCATATGATCGAAGACATTCTCATCTCATCAACTCCATTAAGTCTGCTAAGGCACGAAGCTAAGACAGGAGAAACATATAAATTCCAAATTTTGAGATGAAATCTTCAACAAGTCTGTCAAAGCACAAGGTATAGGACCGAAGATATTCTCATCTCATCAACTCCATCAAGTCCACTAAGGCAGCCGGCGGGAGGAGGAAAATGCAAATTTTAAATTTTGAGATGGAATCTTCAACAAGTTCGTCAAAGCACAAAGCACAAGATCGAAGATGTTTTCATCTCAGCAATAAATCATCAACTCCATCAAGTCCCCTATGGCACAAAGCCAGGACAGAGAGGAAAATATAAATTTCAAACTCTTAGGAGGAAGTCTTTAACAAGCTCGTCAAAGCACAAAGGCAAGGACCAAAGACACTCCAAATTCTCTTGACAAGTTGATGATGACAAGTCAAATCATCTCCTTCATCTAGTCCATTAAGCACAAAGCATTGGACTAATGACAACAAATACCGATTCAACGAGCTATTGTAGCTGAACCGATGAAATTCAAGTGCTTGCCCAACCTGAGAGCTATACCTACTTCTATCAAAGGGCAGTAATCATGTATTATTAAAAGTTGTTGAAATTACAACTTTAGCGTGACATTCAAGCAAATCTCTTGGAGATCCGCAAGGTCAACTTATTTGCAACAAATATGGTCCTCCATGCACCATGTTTGTTGAGCATTGTTGACCTCCACATATGGTTCATAAGTCAAATGAACTATGAAAGTTAAAATAAATAATTAATGATGAATCGAGTTTAAAACCCCCCTAATCGCCATCGGATTCGATCAAATTCGCTTCAATTTAAAATTCAGCTTCGTAATGCACCTAAACTATTAAAATTAATTAAATAAAAAATTTCAAATCAATTAATAATCAATCAAATAATTAAAATTAATTTTTAATAAAATTATGCACATATCAAAGTTAGGAAGCCTCGACGACATCCAAATGATTTCCATTCGTGAAATTGATCCATTATTGCCAAATGAAACCTATTAAATGACTCCTTTCGTGATCGATTCAACAAAGTGTATGCGAATGTCGATCGATTCGAGTGCGACGTCACACTATTTAAGCTCAATTTTACTTTGAATATCGTCGACGTGGTCCAAATGACCTCCGATCGAAATCGACTGCACCATTGCATCCAGCACAACAGAAACACCTAAAATCGACATCCATATTGCTAGGGTTTATCGTACGAAGTAAATTCACAAAATTTGGCACAAAATTACATTAATTTATAATTAAAAAAGATTAGCGACTGTTTAATCTCTTAATCCCTCTTAATACTTATCCTGCTGCCCCTATTAAATCGACTCTACTTTTCCTATTTAAACGCGATGAATAGTGGCTAGCCTAAATCCGCGCGAGCGATCCCCTCCCTCATTCCACATGACTCTCTCATGCAACTCTCTCGGTCTTCCCTCTCTCGTGCTGCTCCCTTCCTTCGGTTCCTCCTCTCTCTCATTTTTTCTCTCCCATCTATTAGATTGGCAGAGCTTCAGAATCTGCTTGTCTCCCATGCGGTCCGTCCCTCTCTTGCTCCTCATCAAGCCGTCTGTCCTTCTCGTGAGTCTTAGCCGAACCCTAGTTCAACTGAAATCTCTCTTCCTAGCCTCCTTGCAACCGGAAACTCCAGGTTGTTTCCTTTCTTTGGTTGAAATGATGCTAGAATTTTTAATCTTGAGATTTGAGATGATGTATGGCCCAAATCTCATGCCTCTTGCTATTTTCTATGGATTTTATTTTTTTATCTTACTTAAATTGATTTTCTATGGGTGAGATGATATATGTCATGCCTCTTTCACGTGCTAGGTTGAAATATGAAATTGAAAGTGGGGGGTTGAAGTATTGCATGGCTTAAATCCTAGATTATGTGTAAGGTCCTAAGTCTCTTTCACATGCTAGGTTGAAATATGAAATTAAAAAGGGGGTTTGAAGTATTGCATGGCTTAAATCCTAGATTATGTATAAAGTCCTAAGTTTCTTTCACGTGCCATGTTGAAATCTGAAATAAAAAAGGGGTTTGAAGTGTTGCATGGATTAATCCTAGATTATGTGCAAAATTTCTTGTCTCTTTTATGCTTCACTTTGCTGTTTGGAAGGGTTGATGCTTGCTAAACCTCTTTCATATTGTTCAAAATGAAATCAAAATGGTGAAAATATGATTTGAGATAATATGTAGCTTAAACCCTAAGTTATATGCAAGGTTCCTTCTCTTTTATGCTTTAGTTTTGCTGTTTGGAAGGGTTGATGCTTGCTAAACCTCTTTTACATGTTTAAAATGCAATCAAAAGTGTGGAAATATGACTTGAGATAATGTATGGCTCGAATCCTAAGTTGTGTGCAAGTTTCCTTTACTTTCATACTTCAAATTTCTGTTTGAATGGAATGATGTTCATTAAGCTTCTCTTACATGCTTAAAATAAAATTGGAAATGTGAAAATGAGGTTAGAAATGATAAAACAACAAATGTGAATGATTATCCTATGATTTGAGATGGTTAGAAATGAAGGGAAATGGCTTATGCATATTGACGATGAACTTTATTCTTAGCAAGTTTCTTTGATATACAAGCATGCCTTTAGCTAGAATCTAAAAATTCAAAGCTTATGAATGAGCATAGTACTTTAAGTTTCTTGCAATTGTTGATTAATAATAAGCCCTATTCTCATCTTTCCCCATTTAAAAAAGTGTTATTTTATGGATTTACCTTATGAAGTCTATCCTAGTTTGCTTCCATTACTTAGTTGTTTGCTAATATGGAGAGGAGGATTTGAACAAAGTTTGTTTTCAGATTTCTTTTCTTGATTTGGAAAGTCCAAATACAAGTATTCTTGCTAAAGGAAAGAAGATTGAAAAACATGATCTTATTTTATTAACATTGCTTACCTTCTTTCTAATTGCTTTTATCATCTAAGCGATAAATCTTTGAAATGAATTGTGAGATCTTTATGTGTGGGATTTACTATCTTTGCCTCATCTCTTAAGATTTTGAATATGATTGTTAAATTTGAGATCTTCTCTAGTAAGATTCAATATTAAACTCCTTTCAAATTTCATGGGTTTTGCCAATGCTTTACTAAATCTGAACCCTCTCTTATTTTTGGGGTTATGTAATGTCATGCTTAATGTGGCTATTCATTATTTTGGTTTTATGGCTTAAACTCTTATGGTTATCATAATGAGAGATGAAAGGGAGGCTAGAGATAAACTAAAATGAATGAAATTTATGTATTCCTTTCATATGAGCATAATTTTGGTAAACCTTCAGATTTTCAAGTTTCTTTTGTGAGATTAGAAATTTCTTCTTTAGATTTCATGACACATTATAGAAGGTTGAATTCTAGCTATACTTGGTGTAAACCATTATTTTACTTGCCGATTTTTCTCTTACAAAAGAAATGAATGAAGTATATGGATTTAATGTGAGAGGTTGAATATTAACTAATGTATTAAAAGTAAAACATATGTTTATAGTTTAACATATGAATGTTATCTTGTTCATTGAAAATGGAAAAGCTATTTCATCCCTCATATTGAAACAAAAAAAGAGGGGGAGAAATGACATATGCAATAAAAAGTCATGTGATGATTTCTTATTATTGATGTTTCAATGCAATGCTTAAACTTGCAAATGTCTTGTTTTATTTAAATACATATACATACATGTTTATGTGTAAATACAAGCTTAAAATCTATTGCTATAAGTACCCATTCATATTGCTCCAATGTGGTAGGGAAACTTGTGATAAGTACATTCCGTTGTTCCGCGTGATAGAAAATCTATTGTTATAAGTACATCGCGTTTCTCCAATGGCGAGAAATCGTATGATATAAGTACTTACTCACGTTGTCCCAAGTGAAAGGAAATCTTATCTTTGTGTTAACCATGCGTCTTTCTTGGCGTGGTGGGTAAATAAATTTTCATGGTGTCTCGACACCTACCATGCACTTTCTTGGCTGATGGGAAGGCTAGTCTCCCGGCGACCATATCGGGGATGATGTGAGGCGCGAAAATTTTGATAAGAAAGAAAATGCAAATGCTTAAGTTATTATTTGAATTTCCATGCCATACATATGTGTATTTATGCTTTAACTTAGTATCATGCAAGCTATCCTACCATATGACAATTATGATGTGTTTATTAATGCTTAGCTCAATCTCTATTTGAATTGTCATGTCATGAGGCAAATCTTGTTTAAGATTCAAATCTACTTTGGCTAAAATGGTGATTATGCTACGTGAGTCATTTGAAAATAAAATACTTCATGCTTATGTTTATGAGTATCATTAGTAAGCATATATTTATGACATAATTACATCCCCTTTTCCTAAGTCATGAAATGAGATTTGTTCATTTTGATAATCTTTACATGCTTATGAATAGTTGAAAATATAAAGGGAAAGAAATGTTCTTATTGTTGCATGATCTAAATCTTGCTTTACTATTAAATGTTCATTTATATGAGGTAATGATGTATAATTCTAAAGCACTAAGTTGACATAACTTACAAGTCAATGTGATATGAATTAGACCCCTTCATTTTACAAGTTGGGTAAACTCCTTTAAAGGACTTAGGCGGTATATCTTGTGAGAAAGAGAGAAATGGGAGAGTAAAGCCTCATGAGAGGATCCTCTCTTATTTATAAGCCCCACTTCCTTTTTAATTTTTTTAATGACATTTGACACATACTTGTGTTTTGTCATAAGTTTGCATGTAAGGAGATTAACTTAGTTTGTCACTTGTCTCCTAATGGTACATGATATACACTTATGCTTTTATCATTTTCTCTTTAATGTTGGATGACAGAAATATAAGTTTAAGGGAAGATTAACTTCCTTTTGTCATTGCCCTTTCAATGTCATACCATACACATGCATGTAAGGGGGTCTTTAACTTGGTTTGTCATCTATCTTTAATGTTGAATGATAAAAACATGAGTTTAAGGAAAGATTAACTTCCTTCTTGTCATTTTCTCTTAATTCCATACCACATGTCATACCACATGCACATGCATGTGACAAAATTTTTATCCTCTCTTTGTCATTTATCTTTAATATTGGATGACAAGAACATAAGTTTAAGGAAAGATTAACTTACTTTTTTTGTCACTTTCTCTCAATGTCATACCATGTACATGCATGCAAGATCGTTAACTTGGTTTATCATTTTCTCATTTCCCTTTAAATGTTACATGACAAGAACATAAATCTAAGGGGAGATCTTAACTCTTTTTGCTATTTTTCTCTTAATGCTCCCATGACATAAACATGGATTTAAGGAAAACTTTTACCCTTTGTTCTTCTCCTAATGTCTCCATAAAATGTACATGGGTCTAAAGGAGAAATCTTTACTCCTTTTGTCATTTCCTCTTCCCTTATTAATGAGTACATATTATGTGAAAAGAGAAACATGAGATATCTTAAATAGAATTGAATCATAATACCATGAGCTACTTTATTTTTCTCACTTAGGCCTTTATAAAAAATGGCCAATTTAGAATTAATGAACTTCCTTTTTATATGAAAGACCCATTGGGCTTTATACTTACACAAATGAGCTTCTAAAATGCCACTTTAAATAAATTTCAACCCTTTTTTATTTGCTAATTGGTCACACAAAAATGACATTTTACCTAAAAAATATTCATACCACACCCATAGTTAAATGCCAATCTAGTATCTTGTATGAGTGAATTTATAATTACACAAATGGGCTTCTAAAATACCACTTTAAATAAATTCCAGTACTCTTTTGTTTGCTGATTAGTCATTTAAAAATAGCATTCTTTCATGCTACACCCATAAATAAGTGTCAAACTTATGTCTTATATGGATAGCCTTATACTTGAGTCAATGGGCTTTTAAAATGCCACATTGAATGCAATTTTAAACCCCTTTTAGTTGGCTGATTGATAACATTCAAATTGCATTTTGTCTCATAAACATTCATATTACATCCTTAAGCAAGTGTTAAATTTATAGTTTGCATTAATATGAAAGTAGGACATGATCCTCCAAAATCACTTGCTGTACATGAAGCTTAAGTCCTAGTCGATTTTCATGTAAAAGAATGAGAGGATAAAAAATGAGAAGTAAGTGGATAGTTTCATTAACATAAGTATCACTCTTTCCTTTCTATGAGTATACGAAAGGTGTTATTAAATATAAAGCTCTCTTTCAAATTCGAAAAGGCATCGAATAAAAACCTATATATATGCTCATGTTTGAACATACCTTCAACTATCCAAATCCTAATACACATAATGGGATTTGATCTTGAAGTGCAAATTTATATGACATCCTTAATCCTCAAATTTCTCTTAAGACAGATATTGCACTCGATGCTTAGTGAATGCTTTAAAAGGTTAAAGTTTTCCTATCTCTTTTGAGTAGATGTAGGCTTAACCATCTAGAACAGACGTTTGTTAAGTCTGTATTTGGGAATGTTAAATACCAAAAAGAGCAGATACATGTTTGATCAAAAATAGATTATTACTTATTTTATAGCATGTATTAAAGGTGACATGTCATACTAAACATAGTTATTTCAACTTTGACATTCATATGTCCATACAATATTTTAAAAGAACAGATGCTCGTATGTATCTTGAAATGTCTATTAGATCAAACATTTAGGTGAAATATATTTCCCAAATGTGACATAAATAAATGAACAGATGATATGCTTCTTGATTTGGTCTTAGGACCGGTCCGGGTTAACAAAACTCAAAAATCAAAACCTACGATTTGACATCTAAACTTCAACTTAGACATCTTAATGCCCATGCAATTTTTAACAAATATTCATGCATGTTGAAGTGTTGTTAAGTCAAATATAAATGAGCAGATGCTATGCTTCCGGTTTGATCTTAGGATGGTGGGGTTAACAAAACCTAAAAATTAATATTATAAGAATTTGAAGTTAATAATATCGGCGAACGTCATATAATTACAAGATATGAATCAATTAACACGGCGTTCAAGCCCTCAAGAGGAAAAGTCCTAAACCCGATCCTATGTTATTTAGAGTTGACAAGTTTGAAGATTACACTTCTTGAGACAATGAATTTAGACCCGATCCTCTGTAGAAAAAAACAGGCAGAGTATATAATGTCTATTAACCGATATTAGTCCTATGATCAAGAAAGGCAATTATTATTAAAATTTCAATGATAAATGATCATATATTCAAATCTAAATCAATCATAAAATGATCAAAATTCAAATAAAATAATAAAATATAAATGAAATAAAATAAATTATTTAAATTAAAACTTAAAATCAATCCTCCGTAATTATTTATTTGTGCAGTGACAAATTAAGAAAATTTTGTTCAAAGAGCCAATGTCAAATCAAATGCATGTATTTTCACTCAAATAATCTTAAACCCATAAGGCGTGGCGTATGTCCGTGGTTTCTTATAAATGACACCACATAAATGGCGGTTATGACGAGCCCTTTATTTGGTGGTTCCGCGATATGACACCACTAAATCATCCCACGCCCGTATGTTCCAACTTTGCTCTTTTAACCGTGAAATATATAATGTATTTGGTTGGGTAAAAAGCCCTTGTTAGCTAAGCTTGACTTATATTTGTTGCAGATAAACACTCTACAAGGAAACCTTAGGCGATGTAACCATGTATTGTTGATAAGGATCCTTCGGGTTGGGTTGACTTCTCCTCATTAAACCGGTGACAATAGGGATGGCATGGGATCTAGATAGAGCGTCATCGTTCAACCAAAAGTTTTAAATTAAAATGATAAATTTCATAAATTCTAAACTCCACTCACTATTATATACTGCGTTATTTAACGATTCTTATTAGCCTTAATCAAGTGCTCTCTTAGAATTGGGAGGGTAATTAACTATAGGGGCTTGCTTTATAGGAAACACAGGAACCGATTTAAAAGTCCTCACCAAATGAGGAAGAAATCTCTGGGTAGTGTCTTATCTGCTATTCATCTACCTTTTGAAATTTTCACCGACACTAAAACAACTCTTTTCATCCCAAAAGAGGTCGGTGGCGAATTTTTGAATCCTACAATTATTTGCAGTAGCTGTCATAAAGTTGTGATTTGACTTTTAAAAAATAAATAAAAATTTGTATTAACTTCGACTTTTTTTGTAGGTTCATTATTATTTTTTTTTTATGTAGTTGTCTCAATCAAACTCATTGTTAGAAGAAGATTTATTACGACTATGGCTCTCACATCACTTGAGCTCTTATTCAGCCCCAGTATTAAATAAGAATGTATTTGTGGATCTATTTGAACATTAAGTAAGCTCAAGAGGATGTCAAAGAAGTTGAGCTCGAAATCTTAACATTTGATCAAACTAAAGATTGAATAAACCTTAATAAAATTATCATTAGACTCTACCACATATTGGATATGAAGAGTTTTAACATCAAAACTTAGTAGTAAGAGGCTTAAGAATGGGGATGACAATACTTAATACTTTCATAATCATACAAAGTTAAGAAAAATCTCATAATCTATAAGAGATTAAATAGGAATAAGATAAATGGTTTGAAGGATTTGGTAGGATTAGAAAAATCTTTCATACATTATTTTTCTAAGATTTTATGAAAGGTCTATAACATTTTTCTAAGATTTAATGAAAGGTTTATACTCTCATGCATTGATGAATCTTTAACCTCACTAATAATTCATCATATAAAATGTCATCCTTCACTTCCTTATCTTTTAAAAATTAAAGAAATGATATTTAGCCTTGAAATTGATCAAATTGTTGTCCTTGATGGTTTGATTTTATTTTATTTTTTTTGCAAGGGTTAAAAGGCATTCAAGATGATGTGTTTGAAGTAGTTTTTGATTTCTTTAACAAATCTCAATTTCTAAGACTTTTTATTTACTTTTATTTCCATTATTCTACATCCCTTAATTCTAAGTTTTGGAAGAAGTTTTGACCTATAAGTTTATGTATTATAGTTAATAAAATCTTATAAAAAATCTTTGTTAATAAAATTACACTTCTTTTTTAAGGAAATAATCTTACAAATTCAAAATGACTTCATTCATTATAAATATTAGTGACAATATCTTGTTACTAAGATTTTCTTAGTGAAATTAGTTTTAAAGTTAGAGTTACAATGATAACTTAACCATAAGATTGATAGTAGATATCTTTAGGGCTTCCTTTTCAAGGTCTTGAAATTGGTTAGTCTTAGTCATACACGAATACCCTTATCAATCAATAAATAACTAATTACCAGTCATTTTTTTTTTCAATCTACGATTCTTAAATCTAAAAGAAGGTCAAGTAAAATGGAAACTATTTCACCTTTTTGTTTAATTTTACTTTTGAATGCTTAATTTTAAGTCTTCAAAATGTTTTTACTCAATATCCTACTATGTCTTTTAAAGTTAAATATGAGATTGAAGTTATCCATCTTGATTTTGTTAATGATTTATCAATTTTTTATTAATATAGCAAACTATTCTTAAAGTATCTTATGATAATATCTACTTATTTAAAAAATGTATTTGATATTACTATTAATAAAACAAAAATAATGGATTATAGTTTATGATAAATTTAAAACACATAATTATTCACTTTGATAAAACAATCTTACATCATGATTACTCAAAAATTTCACTTTTCAAAGGTAAATTGGTGGTCTTTTTGTTTTGATCAAATGAGATGGAGGTTTGCTTTTCATTAGTAAAGAGGTTTTAGGTTATAAGAGATTACTAAATATAATTATTATATTATCTTTCAAACTCTACTTTAAAATTCATACCAAAAACTTTACAAGTTATTACGATAAATATTCCCCATTATAATTACCCATCAATTGAAATCCCCAATTTTAAAGGTTCTATTATGTCAAGAGTGAGGATAAGAATCTTACATTCTAGGTTTTAAAGAATGGCATTTTTTTTTTTTTTTTGTGGGATTACTAGAATAATAATATTCTTAAATAATTTTATTCTCATAATCCCTTTCTTGAGCTATAAGATAAAATTTATTAGAAATTATAATTTGAAAACTATCTTATTATTTAATGTAATAAGTATTTTTTTTGCAATGATATTTTTCTTTAGTAATAAAACTAATTCCTAAGATAAATAATAAAAAGGAATTAGAAATCTCAAATTTAGAGTTGTAGCATATGAATGAAGTGAAATATCATCTTTATGATGAACAAAATCCCTTAATTTGTTCAAGATTGTCATTATTTTGAGCACTAAGTTAGGTAATATAAAATCAAATTAATGAATCGAGTGTTAAAATATTATAAACAAATTTATCATAAATGTAGACTCTCAATAGTGTGCCCTAAATAGTACTAAGAAAATTAAAATTCACCTAAATTATTATATATTTATTTATCTAATACTTAAACTTATCTTTTAAACATAAATAAATCTTCTCATACATAAGTAAAATATTAAAATGTAAATATTAAATTTCAGTATTATGTATATAAATATGTAAAAAATATGTGACATATATGCAAATCCTCCTATAAAAAATAATAAAGAGATGAGCAAATTAAGTATTTAATAATAACACTTGTATTAGAGATTAAGTCAAAGACTAGTATTAAATAGAAAGTAATGCCAATAGGAAGGTTAGAAGAATAAAGGAACATCAAAAGAGAGATAATGCCCACATGCAATTCCAGCTTTAAATCACTATCGCAGCTTCGTAAAATGCTCCACGAATGGAAGTTGGAAGCAAGTTGTTGTACACGACAAATCTAGCGAGTTCTGCGATCCTTGATCTCTTTTTAACGCACTTTCTTCTCCATTAGGTGCTGATTTGATCGCCGGCAAAGCGGAGTGGAATGGCGGCGGAGGCGGCGGAAGTGGGCGGAGAGTTGAAAAGAGGGACGATTGTGGTCGGAATCGATGACAGCGAGCACAGTTTCTACGCGCTTCAGTGGACCCTCGGCCACTTCTTCGCCGGCGGGGGTGCTACTTCATCTCTTGGCGCTGGTTATAAGCTGGTCGTCGTCCACGCCAAGCCGTTCCCTAGTTCGATCATCGGCTTAGGAGGCCCCGGTATATTTTGGTCTAATACGTTTAAAAAAATTTTTTTTTTGGTAATTTGTTTCTTTCCCTGTAGATTTTTAGAATATGCGTAGTTTGGCTGTGGATATTTTGGTTTGATTTGAGTGTTGATACGCTAATCTTCCCCATTGATTCATCTGAGGAGAATGCCCTCACAATTTTTCTGATTGTATGAAGCTACATCTGTACACTGTGACGTAGTTTGATCGACTATTTGCTATTTTTCTGTTACTTTGGTCTTAAAGATCAGAGTATGAGTTGTTTTTTTAATGATTTATGTTTGTTTCTGTTAAAAGAGTTCATCAACTGAAGATCCCTCAGTGTTTTCTAAATTAGTTTTTAGCGAAAATGTTGAAAAGGTACCCTGTACTTTGCTTTCCATCTTTGTGCTAAGGGACAACGTTTTGGAGTCCACGCCTTTAGTTGACTTGTTTGATCAAGCAAGAAAGCACTTGTTTTGACATGAAAATTCTTGGTCAACTAGGATTGCATGACTGCATGTAGCCTTATTTGACCATCGAAAAACTTCACATGTAAACCTTGATTGGTTCACGAAGGCTACATCTTGGTTGATGAAGGTTGGTCAACCAAGAGTGTAACTTTGGCCTCTTCATCTTTGTTGATTGAATTTTGGTTATGTGGACATCCACCTTGGTTGAGAAGATTTGGTCAACCAAGGCTTTAAATTTAGCCTTTCCATATTGGCCATCAAATTTTGGTGTTGAACATCCAAAGTCCCAGCAGGTAACCTATGCACTGGCAAAATAAGTATAAATCTATATCTTAATCTATTTCATCATATATTACTATAGTCAAATTGCCCTTGGACTGGGCTCAAGATAGGGTCTGATGCCTTTGATCGGGTTTAAGACAAGGGTTACAGCTCAGTTAGAATATTCCGGAACTCTCTCTCTCTCTCTCTCTCCCTCTCTCCCTCTCCCTCTCCCTCTCCCTCACAACCATAAAAGATCTCGGTGTTCATGGGATTTCTAGGTGGCTTCTATGTTGAAAATGCGAGCTTGTTGGCCATAAGAAGTTGATAACCATTCCCAATTGCAAACTGGTTTTGTGAGGTCCAAATTATATTGTAGCAAACATGCAATTATGGTCTAGATTACCATGATTGTTTGAATTTTATCATGGATGTTAATGAGAGTTCACCAGTCTTACATGTTGATCAATGGCTTCTATGCACAATGATAGGCCTTCAGTTAGTTTTTAAATAGTTTTTTTATCCTCCATTTGAGTTCACTGGTGAGGATGATGGTGGCTGGTCTAGACCAGTATTTATAATGAGCTTGCAATGGCTTGATGGTGACGGCCAATCTACAACATTGGGATTGAGTTTTATTTAAAACTTTCAACTTAGTCATAATAATGCCTGGTTCACAAAATCTTAGCGTGTCAATTTCTTAGTTCCTGGAAACCGTGCAGATCAATTCCCTCCTATTTGGAAACCCAACAGGACTTAAAGTACTGTTATATTTTCATCAAGGGTCAAGCTACAGAAGTTTCTTACAAATTTTTTGAGATAGACGTGCTCCTTTGTCTAAATATAGTTACTCCTAACTGCAAAATAATCTGCTTATTGCTGAGTAACTACAGTCGATTGTTATATCCTTTATTAACTATTCAATGCAGAGTTGGATGATTGCTAAGCTCCAGATGAAGTTATTCTAGGAATTACCAGTGAGATTGGCTAAATGACATGCTTAGGATTTATTGAATTAGTTCAATAATTAGCTTTTAATTATTTGTTATTTCAATCGGCATTATTCTACTTAACGCTTCCTATAGTATTCTTCCTTTATCTGAATCTGCAACTAAAAAGAGTATTTATTTATTTGCAATTTGCATCAAGATTTGTGACATAGAAATAAGTTGTCTTCTTCTTCTTCTTATTCTTATTATTATGAATGCAGGAGCTGTTGATGCTCTTCCTTATATAGAGTCAGATTTGAAGAAAATTTCTGCCAGCGTGATTGAGAAGGCGAGGGAGCTTTGTGTTAATTCGGTATGATTTTGAGTTCTTTCTTGATACAATTAAGTATATTCTGACATTTGATCAATCATTTCTGGCCATTTGAACACTGTTAATCAATTGAGTTTGCAGTTAATCATCTTAAAGTAAACGTTTACAAATTACTACTTCATGGGAAAGATGCTAAATTCTACTTAAATGTTAATGAAATCTGGAAGCTAATTTAGGTTACTGGGTGGATGAAATCATAGTTAGGACATATCACAGATCTACTATCCACTATGTGCGGTTAACCATGACTTGATAATGATTTTATCCTGTGATGATTGCTGGATCTAAGATTTTCTTCTAACGTTATAGAAAACAGCTCTTAGGATTTTCTCTGTAAAACAGTTTCCACTTGTGGATTACAGCGGGGATTAGCCAGTCTTTTACTACTATACTGGAATGAAACCTCGATGACTGTTGTTAATATAGTATAAAGTTATACATCATAGCAACACCAGTGAGCTGCTTGACATGAGTTGCAAAGAAGAGTACTCAGTTAACCACACAAAACTAACTCTGAATGATATGATGGTTTGGCCTGTAGTTTGATTGTTACATTAGTTCCACTATTCAAATTTAAGTTAAAGATTAGCCTATAGTTACATTAAAGTTTCACTATCAATTTCTTTGGTTCTCCTTGCAGTTAGAATGATTGAAAGTGACAATCTTCTTCTCTCTTTACTTGTTCTTCTGTTTTAAAGAAATCTACAATGCCTTGAATTAGGGGTGCCTATTTTTATTGTTATAGCTTTTTTACTTTTCTTGTTAATATTGTTCTAATAATATCTTTATCATGAAAAGGTAAATGATGTTATAATTGAGGTGGTGGAAGGAGATGCAAGGAACGTTCTCTGTGAGGCTGTGGAAAAGTTTAATGCAGATGTGCTTGTTGTGGGAAGCCATGGCTATGGAGCAATAAAAAGGTATATTGACTTTTCTATACAATTCTTCAGTTTAAAATGATGAATAATCTTTGATTCGGTTATGTACATGACACATTGAGTCACAATCATATATATATATATATATATATATATATATATATATATATATATATATATATATATATATATATATATATATATATATATATATATTTGTTTTATAAAACATGCAAATTAAAAGCTTTGATTTCTCCTATTTGGTTCCTTCTCTAGAAAAGTAAAGTGATAAGTTAAGTGAAAAGATTAGGAGATTAGGTTTTAAAAACTTAAACTATTTGGCTACCCAAAAGATAGTTTGGTGACAGTGCAAACTGGTTAATTAATTTATTATTTTACTGAATTAGTCTACTTATTATAAGGTTAAAACCATACTTATTACTAGTAAGATAGGATAAGATAATTAATTAAGATGGTTAGAAATAATTTTACAAATTAAGGTTTTATATACTCAGATATAATGCATAATGATCCATAAATTAAATAAAAGTATTAATTAATTAATTAATTAATATATTACTATTCTAATTAAGCATAAACTCTTTCATAATTATACATGAAATCATGTTAATGAAAATTTAATTGATTAGTATATGATAAACCCAAATTTGGCATGAAGTATGTTCATTATTTTCTAATTGATGGTTATTAATTAATTAAAAAGATAGATTAATGAATAACTTAATCATACTAATTAATAAGAAATTACTCATAATATAAATTAATTTAATATAAAATTTGATCAATGTAATTAGAAAGTTACTAAACTAATTATTTCCAAAAATATGTTAATAAAATTATTTAATTAATTATTAATAGATTAATTATGCAGCTATAATGCGAATTAGCTCCAACTATAAAAAAATCAATTCCACCTCCTTGTAAATTTTGCTAGTTTTATTTGGAGAAAGCCTTAAAATATTCATCATCAACTCATCTCCTATTAAGTCTTTTCAAAGTGTCATTTATCATTCTTAGTTTAAATGTTATGTTGATTTATTTAATATTGCCTATCTTGCAATCATAGTGTTTTTCATTTGTGTAAGTCATATAGTAGTTGGTGATAAGGAAGTGAGTCACCTCCAAAGCTCAAGAGACATTTGCTTTAATTCCAAAGATTGATTCTATATTTATCAGATTGTGTTAGGAGTGATAGATTTCTCACCTTGAAGTAGAAATATTATGATGTAGTGGAAATGAGTAGGAGTAGCTTACTTCTTGCTTTGAAGTAGGTGTGGGGTGTTATGATAATGAAATGATAAATTTCTCCATTATTCGTGAAGGAGAGAAGGATGTATCTCCATTACTCATTCAGAAGATAAGTTGTATAAGAAGGTTTCTTCACTTAGAGAAGAAGAGTGTTTTTGATAGTAAGCTTTATTGGGAATCCTAATGCCAAGTTGAGCTAGATATGGACACAAGTTAAGGGGCGTTAGAAACATGTAAACATCGATCATATCTAAATTACTTCATAGTTTAGTTTACTTGCACATAAGGCTGTTAGTTTAACTCGAAAATCAAATTAAAATTTGGATCGGATCGAGATTGAATCGATTATAGTGAGCCGAGCTATGAGCCAAAAGTTTGGATCAAATTTTTTTTCGGGCCGATCTCGAGCCAAGCATAGATTGGATCGAATCAGCTCGAGATTGGATCAAATTTATCTATTATTAAAAATATTTAAATTCATATATAATACTTCTAAGTTTGTAACAAGAAAATTATTCCTAAAATTAAGTATATAGAGTTATAACTTATAATATTTTAAAATAAATATAACATATTTATAAGTATAAATATTATTTTGAAAATCATATATATTTTTATTTCATGCACTTAATTCAAAATTTTAAAATTTTTTTAATAATCATTTTTATTAAATTGAGTTGCTCGATCAAAATGAGTTAATTATTCAATTAAATAAAAAAAAGTTTAAAATGTTTAGTTCGACTTGAAATCGATTAAACGAGCGGCAAATCGAATGGTTCGAACCATGAGTCCATCTCGAGTTGCACGAAAATATTTTGGCGATTTGGCACTTTGGATCGGCTCAAAATTGGCTCGTTAACAGCCCTACGTGCACATTTACTCCTCATATATATATGCTTTTGTGTTCAAATCATAATTTGATTGATCAATGCTTCATATACTATGTAATTGTTGATTAAACATAATCGTTGTTCTTAACTATTATATCACTCTATTGTGTACTTATCCATTACATCACTATCATACATTGTTTTGGGCATTTAAATTTAGTCTTTGGTAAGAATAATCTTATATACTTTTGCTTAATTTTATGACACTGTTACTAACGTAATCAGTCCTTCAACTCTATTACATGTATGTGTTGCTACTCGTATAAAAGTAATTCAATCGATCACAAGTTTGTGTAGTTATAATTTAGTAATAAATCAGCGGTATAATTCATAACTTCAACTGTAGTTTTAGTAGTTAAAATTATGGTGTTTCCAATCTTAATTTGTTGAACGTTGAACTGAATGTTAACTTAAGAGCTTTTCTGTGCAGAGCGGTGCTGGGGAGCGTGAGTGACTACTTTGCTCACCACGCTCACTGCACAGTGATGATAGTGAAGAAACCCAAACACAAGCACTGAACTGAACTGAATAAATTCCTGCTCCTGTAGTCTGAAACTATCGAACTTGAATCGCTTATAAAACTCTTGTTTTTGTGATCTCTACTTTATCCAATACTTTATAAATAATAATCACAGCTTGTCTGTATATTTTTCATCTGAGTGTTTATTAAATGGACTTTGTTTTGCTGGATTCCTACTGTGGTATGGAGAATTGCTTGCTTGCTAAGAACTTCTGATCTGGTTTGCTTTTGTTTTCTTTCAAGAATTTATTTGGATTGAAAGAGGCTTGTGAATATGATGTACAGTTAATTTGTCATTTTGTTGAATTAATAATTATAAATTTGATATTCTTCTAACAAAGCTTAAATGAAATTAATTGGTTAGCTTTCGTCAAATCTATCAAAGTCATTTTCGTCGATTGGACAGTCTACGTAAATAATCGTATTTTTGAGCGAAATTGTGATCGATTTAAGACTTGAATCAACGGCTTAAACATTATTGCCATCAATAACTTAAGATTGATATATATATATTAATATATAATGATGTCGGTAAAATTCTCTATTAAGATTGATTAAACGTTTAGGAAATTAATTAAAAAAGCCTATATATTACATAACATTTATGTGGTATGTATGTAAATCTTATTTTTTTTATAACTCAATATTTAATAGCAGCTTGTGTAAGTTAACTAGCCTTATTCAGTACAAATTATAACTAATTTCATATAAATTTATTTTTAATTAGCTTTAAATTTTCTTCTTATTAAAAGATTTGAATAAATTTTAATTATAAAAATAAATAATAAATCTACTAAGAACAGTTTATTTGACTCTCTCAAGATGTATAAGAGATGTTTAATTTGTGATTAGTGTTATTAGCAACTCAATCCTTAATTATCCATTTTATTAGGCTTAAATTAATTATTTTAATTACTTTTTGCATCATACAAGATAGAGTATTACCATCTTGAAAAATCTACTAGGGAGGCACAACTAAAAATATACACAAACAACAATATCATATTAAAGCAATTTTTAAATCACTATTAAATGTATCTTATAGAAGCTTTTATAATTTTAATTTTACTTTTATCTTCAAAAAAGTTTCATATTATGTTATATTTAAAATTTTAAAATTTATTTATTATGATTATTAAAAAAAATAAAAGATTATATTTTTTAAAAAATGTATATATTATATATATACAATTGTCTAAATAATAATTTATTTATTATTTTTGTTGTCATTTATTTTTTTTTCTAGTCATAATAAGCAATTAAAGATATTTTATTTTTAATAAATGATTTTATATGAGTAGATTTAATGATTATTAATAATCAATTGAAATTGATATTATTAATATATGATTTGATGAACAATTTTCATCCTTACAAGGCTTGCTAAAGAAATGGTCAAAAGAAATAAAGATACTCTATTATCTTGTTTTCAATTTATTAAAATTAATATTGACTCAATTGGTTGTTATAAGTATTGGAAGAGTAAGTTCTATTTGAATTGTATAATAAATTGACTATGAAATAGAATTCATGAATGAATGATCTTTTAGTTATTTATATTGAGAAAGATATAATGAATGATATCAACACTAATATAATTATTCAATATTTTCAAAATATAAATATCAAACATTATCAATTATAGCTTTTTTATTCTTATTTCTTTCATATTTTTTTTATAAATATATTATAAAAATAATTGAGGGTACTTTTTAAACTAATAGATTGTGCCCTTAAAAGAAAATTTTCAGGCTTTGTCATTAACTATAAGATAGATTTAGTAGTGATTTAAATTATAATAATCTGACAAATGAGTGATAATCACAGTCTTATCAAGGTTGTGAAAATCAATCATATAGAATCGTGAGAGATGTTGAAAGTTTGATGGTTTGATGAATTGAATCATATAATAAATATGAAAATTATTTAAATATAATTAAATATGATGTAATAATGATGCAATGATAAAGCTGTTTAATAAAAAATAATAAAATACAACCAAACTAAATGCAAGTGATACTAAACAAAAATGATGAAACAATATCAACATATTTCAATTATCAAAATTATAAAAAATTGTAATATTTAAATTACTAATGTTGATTTGGTTGCTCATACCACAAATGCAAATGATCTTATGAAATCTTGCACTTCATTTTCTTAAAAAAATGGTAATTTGAATCTTAAAAAAAAATCAAAATTAATAATTTAGTTCATCAAAATAATAACTTTAAATTTGAATTAAAAGACAAAAAAATATTAACACTTTTGATTCGGGGCTCAAAATACAAATGATAGTTTAGATAAAAAGCATATAATGCTAAACAAATATAACTTTTCAAAAAGAACAAAATCACAAATATAAGTATATAGCACTCATGACTAGAATATATCTTCTAATAAAAATACAACACTATAAATAATCTACTCAAAAGATAAAACATTCAAAAATTATCTTCAATTAATGTATTTATGAAATAAGTATCCCCAAAAGTTATCTCCCCACTAACTCCCTCTCCAAAAGCTTTTAAGATATCACAATCAAGATTTTCGATATCATCATATCACCTGAGTCACCTTCTTCTACACATTAAAGAAATTCATTTGTTATGTAACCAAGTGATAAATTAGAATTTTCAATAATTAAATTTTGGTGATTTCACATACTGGATGTCAAGTTAACATCTTTTGTATGTGGAATGACATCTTATCTATAAATTTTACTTTCTAAATCTTCATAATCAAGTTTAGGACTTGGCTCTTCATTAACTATCCAAAAAGCTATTGTTTCAATGCTTAAATAATCTAAAGGATCATAACTTCTTTTCTGAGTTGTGACCTATGAAGTAAATAATTAAGTATGAATCATCTGATCAAAGAAAAAAAAATATATAATATTTAAAACATGATATATGAATATGAAACATACCTATTTTTTTGGTTTAAGTTATATTGAATATATGCAAAATCATTTAGCCTTTGATGCTCAAAATGATTTTTTTCTCTTTGTACGAATTTGCTAAAAAATACTCTAATTTCTTTCGCATCCAGAAGAAAAATAAGTTTCACTAAGAATGCAAATTGCTAATTTTTGCAAATTTGGAGCACTAGAGACCAACATCTTCCACTATTCATTTAGAAAAAAAAAATGAAATAATGATGAATTTGAAGAATATGCAAAAAAATATAAATGAATTAAATTATAAAATAAAAAAACTTACAAGGCTGCATTTCCTTTGACATTGCAATAGCTATTGGCTTTCCAAAATTTTCTATAGGATCTCGATAGAGTCCCACTTCATTCATTGCGAGCTTTGGCTTAGCACGTCTTTATTTCCAATAATTTCTATCAATCAAAGGATTTTCATCAGAGATAGAGAGAGAGAGAACTTACGAAGATTTTAGGATCAAATTTCTCGAATCAAAGAGAAAGGTTGTCCGCCACTAGATTCCGATGGAATAGAAGGCTACTATAATTTAAAGAGGGAAGAAAAAGGATGACAGACGTTCTAACGTCATTAGTCAGTGAGGGATGACAACCTTATTCTCGTAACATTTGTCGTTATCTATCCGGCTCCAAAATTGGATGGTTGAAGATTGAGGGCCGATACATCTTGACCGTTCAATTTTTAAGATTTATGCTATGTAGCTTTTTCCCAACACCAATAGTCGGTTGCCATGTCACCATTGGGATGCCAAT
>CM038233.1:67614589-67810855 GCA_021442155.1 Cymbidium sinense
CATGGCAAGCTTCACCACCCCAACTCCTCTAGTCAAACCGAATGCCATGCCACCTCTAACAGCCTAACAAACCCACTCAAAGAGGTGTATTGGATCAAAATGGAAAGAAAGCTTGTGACCATCCGATTCACCTAGGGGAGATATACTCCCCCTAATTTCACTTGAATTTCATTCTCCCTATTTGAAGCATGGAAACTCGAGGAGGTGATTCCAAGCTCCCCTAAGGTTTCCTAAGCATCTTCCATTTTCCCATTTCTCAATTTTCTTAAAGTGAAAATAGGGGAGCTCAAGTGAAAATCTAACTTAGTCAATACTCCATATCAAGCTAATTCTTCTTGCAAGCTTCAATAGAGGACTCAATCGAACTTGCCTAAACCTTTTCCTAAGTTCTCAAGGCAAGAGAGGAGTGATCTTAATCAAGACCTAGCCCAATTGAAGGAGAACTTGGTCCATAGAGAGATCTACTCAACCCCAAGGCTTGAAACTTTCAATAGGGCTTCGTCTCCACTAGACAAAGCTACCTCATCAAACTCAAGCCATGATAGCCACCAAGTGAGGTATGACATTAATTAGCTTAATTTAGCCATGGTGGTCCTTTGTGAAACAAATTCTCACCTCATGAGAATTTAGTCATTGGATATGTTCCCCTTTACTCTTAGATGGTGTGGGTTGAATTTGGTTTCAATTTAAACTCAATCAAGCTTAGATCTTCCCTTAGATAGACGGTGGCCATCTCCCGTGGGGAAGATCAGGGATAAATCATGGGTCATCCATCTACGTTTTGGATGGATGGCCATAAGCATCAAGATATTTGATATAATTTAATATCGGCTTAATCTCAACCATCTGATCCTTGATTTGACAGATGGGGAGAAAGTGCGTAGCACTGCCGCTTATGCGGTGCTATGATGTGATAACTTAAATAGCATTTCCCATCACACCATGTAGAAAGCGACACCCGTGTTAGCCTCCATGGATTAGCTATTTAATTAGGCAATTTATTTAATTATATTTAATCATGGAAATTTTATAATTGCATAACTAATTTTAGAAAATCCATAAAAATATAAAGTAAAAAGCATATTAAAGATATTTCAATGTATAATAATATAAAATTATTTCCAATGGATTTTGAATAGTGCATTTCTAAATTTGGGTTTTAATAAAACCTAATAACCTAATTACTCTAATTATCCCAATCGATTAATCTCAAACTTATGTGCATTTAGGGGATGACTTACCTCCCCTAATTTTCTTGGGATTTATTGATGGGTAATTATGGAGATCAATTGATGAATCATTAATTACTCTCTTTATATATAAGGATAATTAAGCATATGAATAATGGTTTAATCCCTTTATTAATTAAGCCTTGCTTAAGTAGGGAAGATGGATTTGGAATTTTTCATGCCATTCTCTAAACCCCTTTCCTTCCTTAATCTAAACTTAATTAAGGATTAACTCCCTAATCACTTGCTTAATTAATTTGATAAAATTTTTCAAAATTTTTCATAACTTAATCAATCCATCTTGGGTAGATTCTTAGGTGTTTAATAACCTAAGTTAAGAAAACCTAATCCACATGTGTGGGAAGGGTACTTAACTTAAACCCCTTAGCTTAATTAATCATTAATTGTGAGCCAAATATTTTTTTCTTAGCATTACTGATTTAAATTCCTTGTGTGATTTTATGTCATATCATTGGCTCATAATTATTTGGTTAATATGCTGAGGTGGTATAGGTAAGAGTAATTAATACACTTAATGTACACCCTAACCTAACTAAAACTTAAAATTGACCTAATCATCTAAGAATTAAACAAAAATAACATACACATGTGGGAATGGGTTAGGACCAGCAAACTCATCTCACATTTCTCAAATTGAAATCAAACCCAAACAAAATTCAAACTCTCTTTAAAACAAATTTGATTTGCTTTAAATAATTCTATTCCATAGGATTATCTTTAGGAATTAATTAGGGTGAATGAATTTACATTGCTTTCATCACTTTATTTTCTTCCTAGCTAAATGTGTATGTCATATGAAAATCATGCATTCATTCCTTTTAAAATCAAAATTAAAATAAAATATTTTATGTCAAGTTGCATGTTTGGCTAAAGTAAGAATATGAATGGCTTGTATCACTATTAAATTCAAAATTATTTTCAAAATTATTTTCAAAATTTATAAATCAAATATCAAAACTAAAAAGTGTGCTACTTATAATCATTTATAAGATTGTATGTGAGGAATATAAAGATATGTATTATGTGTCTTTGATTCTCCCTCTCTTTCTTAATATAGAATTGTATAGGATTGGCAAAGTGTATAGTCTATTTGAAAAGAATATAACACTTGCTCAGATCCATTCCCATACACTCCTATGTCATGACTTAAGAAGGAATTTTACATCACACATATAAATTAAACAACCAAACCAAAAATCAAGTAAACGTAAACTTTTGTATCTTTCTTTTTCCATTTATTTATTTTGTACATACATATGTATTTAAGGAAAGTGGTATATTAGTCTGGACAATCTCGGGGTTGCAAGGCTTTAAGTATCCCTATCCCTAAGTCTTGTACCTTACACCCTTCATGTTAACAATAGCACTGTACTCATTTATGCCTTTCATACATACACATGTGCATATGAATAAAGGATAAAAGAATACCCCCTTTTTTCTACTTAATGAAAATCATGCATCATAAAGCATCCAAATTTTCTTAAGTAACACTACTTAGCATCCATCATTAAGGTGTACTAAACATTCTCATTTGCATGTATAGATATGCTTAAGATTCATCCATATATATGTTATATATGTTGGCAAAGAAATAAAGTGGTGTGTGTTTTGAGAGATTATTTCACTTTACTTAATCTTAAAATGACATTTTCTTTTGAATAGATTTGTTTAGAGTAATTATAAATTAGGATTAACTAAAACACATAAGAAATCATTCATTAAAAAATAAAAACATGAATCTACTTTAGAAATTACTTAGGTAGGAAAGAGAAGTTATCTTCTTTTCCATCTCTTTATAACTTAGTAATTAATTGTAGATTCACCTAAACTAAATTAAAAATACAAAATAAAATTAACCCAAAACAACTAAACAACTTAAATTGAAACCATCCTCTAAGTTGAATATTTTCATACATAGAAAGTCTAAACCTTAAACCCATAGCTAAGCATACCACACAAACCTTAAATGGCACAGACATTAGGCTAAGTTTCTAGCTTTAGTTAGGTGGTGCATAGTTTGATGGTTGCTTTTATTTTGTGATGTATTATTTCTAGTCTGGATGTTAGAGTGTGTGTGCGTAGACTAAATGGTAGGATGATTTAGTCTAATCATTATCTTCTGTAGGGGATTGTGCTTAAGGGGCGTTGTAATAAATAAAAAATATAAATGCTTTACTATGTAGGTGCTTATACCTCTAAACATAATCCAATAGGCTAGGTGGACTTCATTACCAATGTGTGGGGTGTTAAGTCTAATATACATGCTTGGGATTTGTATGGTTTGTTTAGCTAATCTCTATTTTGCAAGTGTTAGTCAGATTTACTTTTCCTCTTCATGTAATTTTGCAATTTGAAATGATTGTTAGGGGGATTAGGATGAACATTGGTCATAAAATTTCATCTTATGTATCATATGAAGCCTTTGGAGCAACCACATTCCAACCATCCAAAAGGAGGAACCAAAGGAAGAAAGAAGAAAAGAAGAAAGGAAGAAACATGAAGTGAAGAATGAAGACCCCATAACATGAATTCCTTGCTTAATTGTAATTAATTAATTTATAATCCGAGTTATATACGGGTAGAACTCAGCTACCCAATTTATTTTTAGGTTTGTATGGTGCCACAAATGGCCTTTATTCTTTTGCATTAGTTTTATAAAATGTTTGTTTTTTTAGCTTGCATTAGAAATGACATGTTTTTCCTAGTTCTTTCTTGCTTGATGTATTTCCTGGATGATGATTAGGCTCTTAGAAAAAAATAAATCTTCTACCAAATTAATCAACTCAAAATTAAAAATAAATAACTCATAACCTCACTTAAAGCTTAGGCTAAAAATAAAGATAAAAGAATTAGCAACCCCTTAGCTGGATGTGTACTTTATTTTCTAACATCATGCATAAAAGCATATTATTTCACTCTTGATTGGAGGGCTTCCACTTATGCGAGAGAACTTGGCTTTACCCCTGAGAGCCATGGTAGAAACACACCTCTTTATCTTGCTAATTTTGGCCCATAATCTTATTTCTCATGCATTAGGCATATGAATCCTATAGCCTGAGTCAAATGATTGTCCTAAATGAAAATAAAGCATATGAAAATTTTGCATTATATTTAAGTCATTATTCATGCCCTTACATGATCTAGTCTCTTTAGGGAGTGTGTTTAAGGACTTGGTCTCTTTCTAAATAAATAACAACCTTGTTATCATAAACATAAGACTTGCCTACATGAATTTAAAATCATTGGAGTTAGTTGGCCACCCCGGAGGTTGTAAGTCCAACGAGTGGTTTATTCTATGGAGGTAAACCAAATACTCATTTTCACCTTAGATTTAGGTAATGCTTTTGGCCCTCACCAAAGCTCCCTAGATTTAGGTTCAAAATTGCTTTTACTTATGAGCGAGCATAAATCCTCATCTCTTAGGCAATTCCATGATCTTGTGTCATGGAATCATGTAGATTCTAATAAAAATTCAACTCAAACACATTAATTCAATTTCAAAATGTAAAGCCCAACCATAGGTAGTGTCAGTGCTTCCTTCTAGTATCTTAAGCATCCCCTACTTATTTTCATTTGACTTGATAAGAACTCTCTTCTTAATCGATCTCACTTGGCTTTCTAAAATAAACTAATCGATTGATAGTCCTACCTTTTGAAATCTTTTGGAGATGATCATTTACCTTAATCAAGAGTATTCCTAAGGAATCCCATTTTTGGGGATGTAATTAACTATGAGGCTTGCCCCATAGGAACTTAATGAACTGATTTAAAATAAATCATACTTTTTTCATGTAAAGTATGGGAAGAATCTCTGGTACATTCCAAATACCCATAGTCCTTAGGAGTCTTTATTAAGGTGATTAGGTCCATTGTAGGGTGGTGACTCTTATCTCTCGAGATAATACACCTATCCTCAATGTCATACCAAATCACCCCAATAATAACATATGTGGATCTGTGTGGCATCCTAACAAGACATATTTTATATATTTATGTTTTATTTTTTTCTTTCTTTTCCAAAAAAATAAAAGTAAGATAGATGAATGATGCATAATATTTTCACCATAATGCTTTTGAAAGAATTCCATGTACCAATCATAAGGATTAAATGGAGGGGTTTTGATTTTATGATTTTGTGAGTTTCTTGAAATATGCTTTTGGAAAGTGTCATTTTGTGAAAGAAGTTATTTTCTTTAAATTTTATGATGAACCTTACCTCACCAAGATAGTGGTGAGGATGTTTTAAATTTTTATTATCTCCCCTTTCATTGATAAATTCTATTCTCACATATTGGGGAACCCAATAGGGGTTTCACAACCTACATGGAGTGAGGTCCTAAAACCTAAAGGATGTTGGCTAACTTTTCTTAAGAATGAAATAAGCTAAGTGCCAATGGAAGGAAAGATAGTCTCGAGCTCACATGAAATGCAAGTCCACTATCGATGCTTGGAGACAACAATCATCTACTAGAGATGGAGAGAGGAACTATCCCCAGTGGAGTCGCCAAAAAAATATGTGGTGTTTATTTTTAGTTTGATGTGTGTTTGTGTTTAAGGGGACATCACGTAGATCTGAATATGTACTTTTAAGGTGATCGGGTACTACATTAAGGAATAGTGTACTATCTTCAGAGATAGAAGTCATTACCCTATAATGGACCTAATTGCCTAATAAGGATCCCTAAAGCATGATGGGTCATCGAATATATACTAGAGATTTTCCCCACTTTATACATGAAAAAGTAAATCATAATTTATTTAGATCGAGTTTGTTAAGTTATGAGAAAAACCACCATTATTTTATATTAAGGGAAGTGAATCCTTAAGAATACTCTCAATTAAAGTAGCATTATCTTTAAAGAATTTAAAGATAGGACTATCAAAGGATTGGTTTTATTTTAAAATCAAGTGGGAGAGATCAAAAGAGAAGAGTTATTATCAAAATCAAAGGAGATGAGTGGGAGTGCTCATGATACTAAGAAATCTAGTGACCACTCAAATCTATCTTATGGTTTTATGTATTTAAATTGAGAAGATTCATTTATTTGAGTTGAATTTTATAGAAATCTAGAACTTATGATTCCACAATATAAGATTGTGGAAATTCCTAAGAGGAGAGGATTTATGCGAAATGGAAAAAATAGTAATTAGATCCTAAATTTATGGAGCTTTGGCACAAGCATAACTAAATCTAAGGTGAAAGTGGTATATGGTTTACCTCCATAAGAGAGTAAGCCACCCACTTATTACTTATGCTTGGGAAATCTAACTCCTCTATGCTTTAAATTCATGTAAGTCATATGTTTTGCAAGATGGTTAGTCAAGTTATTTATTTAGAAAAACTAAGTCCTTAAACTCACTCCCTAAGAGACAGATCATGAATGCATGATAATGACTTAATTTTACCCAAATTTTTGTCTAATTTTATTAAGCCTTTATTCTTAAGATGGAAGCCCTTTAACAAAAGTGGAAGAATATGACATGCATGATATTATACATATATCATCCAGCTAAGGGATTGCTAAATATTTTTATCATTTAGATTTAATTCCTAGACTTTTATATGAGGTTGTGAATTATTTTAAAATTTTAGTTATGAGTTGTTAATGGGATAGAAAATTTATTTTTATCTTTAATCAATTAATTAATAATAAGCCAATATGATATGCAACCACATGAAATTAAATTTGTAATGCTCCTAAGAAATGAAAGGGGTCTAATGCAATTACAATGATTAATAGTTAAATAAGCTTAAGGGATCTCACTTAATTATTTTATGATTTTCTAACAACAATAATTTCATTATCTCCATCTTGGGTTAACACCCAAGGAGCTACCCAAAATCAATTAAAGGTTGCTTAGGTGTGGATGAATTGATTCTTAATTTTAATTTTATTAAGCCTTTAATTAATTAATTAAACACATTGCTTATGTTTTAATTTGAATGATGAGATTAACTTAGGGGAAAGGATCAAGGGCAAGGCCCCAATCCTAATCCCTAGATCATTTAAACATCCAATTAAGTTTTGATTTCCTTATTTTAAAGATTGATCACTTAATTAATCAATTAATCATTCCATTAACCATTAATTAATTTGATTTTTAAAGATAAAGAAGACTTAGGAAATTTAAGAAAAGCCTCCCAATCACATCCCCAAGTTATCTTACTATTCAAGAGAGATGATTATGTTTAAATGATATCAAGTTACTATTTATTCATTAATTATGATTAATTGGATTAAGAGAGTGATTAGGGCTTAATCAAGTAATTTCCCTAATTAAGCAATCAATAAAATCCCAAAAAATAGGGGAGACAGAGATCATCCCCAAACATTCATAAAAAATTTAAGATTAATTGAGTTGTGTAATTAAGCTATTTAGAATTTTTATGAAACTCTAATTAAGCCAAAATCATTACTCAAGATCAATTAATTATAATTTTTCTCGATTCTACTATGAAATATCTTCAAAATAAGCCTAAGTTTGTATTTTTTTTTTTGAATTTTTGTATAATTAGATTTTTAGAAAGTTTTAGGATTAAAAACTAATTAATTAGCCCTAATTAAAGCCTTAATTTTGTCAGGTCACATGACGGCTGACGTGGCACGCTTTCCACATGGTTTGTCAAGATTGGCTATTTAAGTAGTCATATCTCACCGACTCATGGAGGTGACGCTTTCTCGTGATCAATCTAAGATCGGATGGCAATTTGATCCATGATTTAGAAAGGAATCAAGGCTCCGTGGATTTGAGAGAGCCATTCATCCCAATCATGTGGGGATGGATGGCTCATGATCTATCGTCGCTTGTGAGTGAGAAAGATGTTGTCCATCTTCCTTATTGATTTGAGCTCACTGAGATTATCTCAAAATTTTTTCCACACCATCAGGGATAGGAGACACACATCCATAAAGGCCAGTTTTTCATGAAATTTGAATTTTCTTCACAAAGGACCAACCCACTTTTCCATAAATCGGTTTGAGAATTACCGAGCAAATTTTCTGCAATCTGAGGTAGCTTCGCTAGTTGAGGTGAGGCCCTGGAAGAGCTTTGAGCTTAATTTGGTGTGGGAGGCTGGTTGACCAATCCATGCAGTGCTTCACTGACGAACTTAAGCCTCCCATGGCTTGGAAGCTTGGGAATTGGTTGATTGACTTCGATAGGGTATGGTGATGGTGTGGTTAAGAGGAATTAAAGTTTGATTTAGAAATGAGGGAGTATTGCTCGAGATTGGGATGCCTTATTTCACTTTTGCTCTGAATGGGCAGCCGAATGGAAAGGGCTTGGGGATCCTGGAAACACTATGAGGGGCAATGGAATTCACTTAGGAGTTCACGATGCAAAATTATGCCCTCAATTTTCCATCATGGAGGATGAGAAAGTGCACATTTTGCATTTCATACATCTCATCCGGACTTGTCTCCATCAAGTCGTGGGAGGCACACCGTGGATGGAGAGGCCATAACCCAATGTGTAAGGATGCAAAGTCTTGGATCCAATGGGTGCTCATTGGGTTGAAGAGTCAACTCACCTCCCAAAGGTCCCACCAACATAGGGTGAGTTAGCTAAGTGGGTGGAGAAGGTTCCATGGAGTACTAATGAGCGCCATGGGGATGGGGTAGTTGACTTTGCATCCAATAGTTTTAAGGTTTAAATCTATGGTTTGATGTCTAATCCTCTTGAAGGAGCCCACTGGCTTTAGTTGATTAGAAATGAATTAGGACATGTTTGGTTGGGTTTGACTAAGTCCGGTCCCATGTTGATTTGGAGTGATTTGGCTTGGATTGATCAAATGGGTTTCATTTGGGCTAGGTTGGGTTGACCAATTGGTCAAATCAAACCAAGGCTGTTAGGTTCATATGATGGTTTGGGATGTTTTGGTTCAATTAATTTGGGTTTTGGCCTAAGCTTGGATTTGACTCATTTGATTCAAAGGGTCAAATTGGTCAAGTTGACCAATTTGACCAATTTGACTAAATTGGGTTGATTAGGTGTTGAGTCAAGTTCAATTGATTGAAAATGATTGTATTTTTAGTTTGGTTTAATTTAATTTGAATTTTGGCCAATTTGACCCTTTTAGGTCAATTTCACTAGGTTGGGTCAAGTTGACCAATTGGTGAAATTTTCAATCATTTTTGATCAAGTTCAATAAGTGATTTGAAATGAACTTGAGCATTTGGTGCAATCAATTTGGATCAAATCATGATTTGACCTATTTTAGCTTTTTAGGCCAATTTGGTCAACTTAGGTCAAGTGGCCAATTAGGCTTGGTTTGGCTCAATTGATGGCTTGGTCATGTTCAATCATTGATTATGAATGGGTTTGAGTCAATGGTTTCAATCAATTTGGCATATGATGTATTTTGGCTAGTTTGAGTTTCATTTGGGCTAAATGTTGACTTGGTCAAAGGTTAGGTTTGACTTGGTTTGACCCAAGGTAGTTGATCACCATGATGATTGTTGATCATGATTGAGGTTTAGATAGGCTAGTTCAATCCAATTTGGTTGGATTGGAAATTGACTAGGTCACATTAAGTCAAGTGAGCTTAAATGAGTCAATTGGCTTGATCAAGGTTTGATTCAAGTTTAGTTGAACCCACATATGAGCTTAGGATTGATATAAATCCAATTGAATGGTTTGGAGCCAAGTGGGTTTGGTTCATATGATAATTTTAAGTCAAAAGGGTTAATTGATTTGATTTGGGTTGAGTTGATTTGGTTTGATAATGGTGGTTTATGTTTATATTTAGATCAATGATGGAAGGAATGATTGAATCATGAAAAAATCCATGAGTTTTGAGTTGATTTGGGTTTCATTTAGCTAAGTGGAAAAGTTTTGCTAAAAGGGCTAAAATTAGGAATTTGATTTGATTTGAGTTTGGTTTTGGTCATTTGAATTTATATTTCATTTATATTAGTGAAAAAAAATGATATAAATGGTTATGAGAAAATCACTTGAGTTTGGAGTGATTTGGAAGCAAATTTGATTAAGCTTAGGGATGTAGGTCAAAAGGATAACTTGGGTTTTGATTTGGTTTGATTTATTTTTTGGTCATCGGAGGGTGGGTTTCATTTATATTTACAGTATAAATGAAGGAATGATTGATATAAAGAAATCAATCATGTTTGAGTTGATTTGGATCAAGATTTGATTAGGTTTATTGAGGTGGGTCCATATGGCTTAAAAATGGTCTTTATTTGGTTTGATTTGATTTGAATGGTTAAAATTTTGGATTATACTTGTGAATATAAATGAAGGAATGATTGATTTATAAATAAATCAACCAAGTTTGAGTTGGTTTGAAGGGGTTTTTGCTAAGCACATGAAGGGGGTTCATATGGCTTAGGAAAAATTTTTGGAATTTGGACTTAATCATGGGTTTCAATCATTTGGAGTTTGGAATTGATTCATGATTTGGATTTTGATTTAAAATTAAATTTGATAATTGAGAAAATCAATAGGATTGGGTTGATTTGATTAAGGCTAAGTCCATAAGATAAAATCAAAGGGCTTAGGAAGGGATCGAGTTTGAATTTAAGAGTTTCAATCATTGATAGTTGAATTTGATTGGAACTTGAATTTGAGGTTTGGTTTGAAAGAAGAAAGGATTGGGTTTAGCTATAGGGTGAGTCTTCCTAAATCCCAAGGCGTAACCTATTCATATGGATAACTCTTCTAAGTCTCTAGGGTTAGGTTAAGTGTTCACTTAATAATTAGAGTGTCTTAAGACTAAGAACTCTTAGTCTATAAGAGTCTAGATCTATGATGAGGAACTTGAGAGCTCACTTCAAAAGTGAGGTCAATAAATAGACAAGGTGTCATATATGCTTAGCTAGCAACTTTCTCGTGAGGACATTGTAGTCAACTCTAGGTTGGTCCTCCACCAAGATATCCATGGTGGAGCATCCCGTGAGGGGCTACTGATCACTAGAACCAATGACTTGTTTACCCTTATCACGAGATTCTACCAAGAGGTAAAACTTTGCCACCCGGAGGTTGACTTCAGTGACATCATAAGACGGTTTAGTGGAGTGTTCTACTCATCAAGTTCACTGCGTTCTCCTACGGATCATCGAGTGGATGACTCAAATCAATCTCAATGGAACCCAATGATTGAATGGGTAATCTATTTATAATTCAAAAGAGGAATGATCAAAACTAGAGTTATTATTAATAATTATACTTGGAGAGTTTTCTATAGAAATAAAATCAAGCAGATCATCAGAAGTGACACAAATGTAAGTGGAATCAGCTTTCTTCATTAATTTCTTAGATTTAGATGGAGGGATAGTAGAAATCAAGTAAAGTAAGGAGTAAGGGGTTTGGCACCCCTACAATACAAAATGGCTACTTGAAGAAGAGTCGATTGGAGGAACTATAGCAATTGTGGAAAGAGTGTTGAACCGGATGGTTGCATCTATCCCAAACAAGTTAGGTGGACTGCCGCGCTGTCACCTTATTCAAGTTATCTTTGGCAACTTGTAAATTTTTCTTGATATTGGAGGTATGAGCTACCTAATGCACCTGTAGAGAGAGTTTCTTAATTTTAGAAACTACTTTTTAGAGGTTTAAGGAGATATCAATCTTTGGTCTTAAGAGGATGCAAGTATCCCTTTCCTTGATTGTCAATTGTGATTTTATCTTTGATCTTGAGTCGAAACCACATTTCAACAAATTTGGATAAGACGTTCAAATTTCATGGAGAGAATTTAGAATTGGAGAGAAGCTTTTGCCTTGATGTTGACTTGAATTGTTGATTTTGATTTGTCCTTTTGAATTAAAACCCTTATTTAACAAATTTAGATTTGCAAAAATGGGGTTCTATTGGAGATTCTATGTGAAGAGAGACTTTGTCATATTTTTGATTTTGAACCCATACTCAACCAATTTAAGTATGTTGGGTGGGGTTCAAATTTTGGAGAGACCATTGAAGATATTTGTATTGTGTATCTTGTTTGAGAATTTTAATTTGGAAAATCTTTACTTAACAAATTTAGGTATGCCAAGAAGTTTTGATTATATGTTTGAAAATTTTCTGAAAATATTTTTTTTGTGATGATTGTTTATCATGTGTATATGTTGATTTGATGTTAACAAATTTGGTGAGGCCAAGTGTGTGATTTATATTTAAAATGAGATTAACAAATGTGTTATAGTGGAGTCAAATATGTTTATGATTTGCTTTTTTGAAATGAGACTCACTTAACAAATGTATGCAAGTGTCAAATGTGATATGATTTTTTTTGAAATGAGACTCTTAGCAAATGTGGTATGTTAAGTGAAAGTCAAATGTGATATGATTTGTGTTTTGAAAATGAGACTCTCACTTAACAAATATATGGTATGTTAAGTGAAAGTCAAATGTAATATGATTTGCTTTTGAAATGAGACTCCAACAAATTAAGTATATTTAAGTGGGGTCAAAATGTTTATGATTTACTTTTTTGAAATTCACTTAATAAATGTGGTATGAAAGTCAAATGTGAAGGAGATTCTCACTTAACAACTTTGGTATGTTATGGGAATCAAATGACATGAAAATGAGATTCTAATTTAAAATTTGGTATGCTAAGTGGGAATCAAATGTAGATAATGAGATCCTCACTTAACAACTTTGGTATGTTAAATTGGAATCAAATGTGGCATGAAAATGAGATCCTCACTTAACAACCTTGGTATGTTATGTGGAAATAAAATGTGACATGAAAATGAGATTCTCACTTAATAACTTTGGTATATTAAGTGGGAATCAAATGTGACATAAAAAATGAGATTCTCATTTAACAACTTTGGTATATTAAGGAAACCAAATGTGACATAAAAATAAGATTCTCACTTAACAAATTTTTTATGTTAAGTGAGAATCAAATGTGACATGAAAATGAGATTCTCACTTAACAAATTTGGTAGATTAAGTGGAAATCAATTGTGACATAAAAAATTAGATTCTCACTTAACAACTTTGGTATGTTAAGTGGGAATCAAATGTGATATGAAAATGATATTCTCACCTAACAACTTTTGTATGTTAAGTGGGAATCAAATGTGACATGAAAATGAGAATCTCACTTAATAAATTTGGTATGTTAAATGGGAATCAAATGTGTCATGAAAATTATATCCTCACTTAACAACTTTGATATGTTAAGTTGGAATCAAATGTGACATGAAAATATGAATCTCACTTAACAACTTTGGTATGTTAAGTGGGAATCAAATGTGACATGAAATTGAGATTCACACTTAACAACTTTGGTATGTTAAGTGGGAATCAAATATATATGATGTGTTCTCTTTCTTTTTTGAAAAAGAGGAAACTCTTTGTTTGACAAATATGGTATGTCAAATAAGATTCCAAAATATGTTTGTGATTTTAAAAGGAAAATTTATTTAACAAATTCGGTATGTTAAATAGATTTCAATGATATTCTATGATGTCATATATGTGATTTCTTGCTATTGAAAAGAGAGAAACTTCAACTCTAGCATATGTGAAATATGTTGAGTAGAGTTTCAATTTCATGCTATGATTTGAAAATAGAATCTTTATTCAATAAATTTGGGTATCTTGAATGGAGGTGGCTATTTTCAAAAATGTGCTTTTTGAAAAGAGGTTTTAAAATATTTTGATTTTGAAAAGAATCTCCATGTAACAATTATAGGAGTTGTTGCATAAGGTTTTGTTATATGAACTTTTTTGTGCTTTTTGAAAAGTGTCACTTTGGAAAAGAGTTTATTTATTTAAAAGTAAGATGAACGTTACCTCGCCAAGCTTGTGGTGATGAGGTTCTAAATTTTTGTCATCTCTTTTCATTAATTAATTTTATGTTTCACCTATTGGGGGGACCCAATGGGAATTTCAAGACCTACAAGGAGTGAGGTCCTAAAACCTAAATGATGTTAGCTAGCTTTGCCTAAGAATGAAATAAGCTAAGTGTCAATGAAAGGAAAGATAGTCTAGGACTCACATGAAATGCAAGTCCACTATGTATGCTTGGAGACAATAATTGTCTATTAGAGATGGAGAGAGGAACCATCCCCAGTGGAGTCACCAGAAATATCTGTGGTGTTTATTTTTGGATTGTGTGTGAGGTGTATATGGGGGGACACTACGCAGATCTGAGGGTATACTTATTGACGTGACCAGGTACAATATTAAGGAATAGTGTACTACCTCGAAAGATAGAATTACTACCTTATAATGGACTTAATCACCTAATAAGGACTCCTAAGGCATGATGGGTCTTCGAACATATTAGAGATTTTTCCCCTACTTTACATGGATGAATAAAGTAAATTAAATTGGGTTCTAAATTTCCTGAGGCAAGTCCCCATAGTTAATTACATCCCAAGGAAGGTAAGTTCTTTAGAATACTCATTAAAGTAAGAAATTATTCCAAAGAATTCAAAGATAATATCAATAAATTGGTTATATTTAGGAAGATCAAATGGGATAGATCAAAAGGATAGACTTATTATCGAAGCCAAAGGAAGATGAGTAGGGGATGCTCATGAAACTAGAACAACCTAGTGAGCATTCCAATCAATCCTATGGTTGGGCTTTATACATTTGAAATTGAGAAGAATTTTGTATTTGAGTTGAAATTTATTAGAAAGCTAGGACTTTTAATTTCATAATACAAGATTGTAGAAATGCCTAAGAGGTGAGGATTTATGCTTGAAGCCCGAGAGGAATAGCAACCTAAGATCTTAAATCTATGAAGCTTTAGCGAGGGCCAAAGCATGTCCTAAATCTAAGGAGAAAATGGGTATATTATTTACCTCTACAAGAGAGAGTAAACCACTTGGACTTATAATCTCTTGGAGTGGCAGCCAGCTAACTCCTCCTACATTTTAAAATCATGTGGTCAAGTCATGTGTTTTGCAAGATGGCTAGGTTGTTATTAGTTGGAAAGAAACTAAAGTCCTTAAACCTACTCCCTAAGAAACTAGAGCATGAGTGGCATGAATAATGACTTAGTCTAATGCAAATTTTATCAAATTTTATTTGAATTTTATCAAATCTTATTTAACTTTGGACTCTTTATTTTGACACGGGCCATAGGATTTTACATGCCTAAATGTATGATGAAGTTGATTATGGGTCAAATCAGATAGAAGAAGGTGTTCTCCACCCACAAGGGATGCCCTCACAGGTCAAGCATTCCCTTGATGTGCAGTGGATGGAGACCCTTCATTTTCAAGAGAAGAACAAGATGATATGCATGGTGTTAAGCATACAACATTTTGTTAAGGGGTTGCTAAATATTTTATTATCTTGATTTAATTCCTAGGCTTTAGGTAAGGTTATGAGTTATTTTAAAAAAAATTTAGTTATGAGTTGTGATAAAAGTTTATTTTTCCTAAGAGCCTAAATGGATCCAGCCACACATTAAATCATCATTCAAAAACAAACTAGAAGAGGCATATCATTTCTAATGCATAAGCTAAACATAACATCAAATATTTTATAGCTACTATAAAAGAATAAAAGGTCGGTGGTATCCATACAACCCGAAAAGAAAATGTAAATGAGCTCTACCCCATACAAACCTATATTACAAATGAATAATTATAATTACAAATAATAAATATTATGGGGGTCTTCATTCTTCTTTCTCCATTCTTTACATCTTTCCTCCTTTGATTTGAATGTGCTTGCTTCAAAGGCATCACAAGGCCTCCCAGGACAAAGCCTTTTAGCCACTGCTTATCCTAATCCCCCATAATACTAATTCTAATTCCTAATTACAAAATTACATTGAAATAGGAAAATAAATCTAATTACACTTGTAAAATAGAGGTTAGCTAAATATGCATTCCATCGAAGAAATTATATTTATAATTTGGACTTAGTACCCCACACATGGGTAACCAATCCACTTGTCCTAACTTAGATTATGCTATGGGCTTTAAGCAACCTGCAAAGATAATATTTATATTTATTTTTGAGTATCCCTTTAAGCACAATCCCCTGCAAATGATATAATTAGGCTAATAATGACCTAACATCTAGTCTACGAAATATGCACCCTAACATCCAGTCTAAAATAATACATCACAAAATAAAACATACATCAAACCATGCATTGCCCCATATAGCTAGAAGTGGTGACATTAATTCTAATGTGTGTGTTAAGCTTGTGTGTGTGGTATGTTCTAAATAGTCAGATAGTAAAGATTTTCTAAGTGTAGAAAGATTCAATTTAAATGGTGGTTTCACTTCAAGTGCTTTAATTAATTGGCAAGTTTTAATTTGTGACTTGTTTTGTTTCATATGACCTACACTTAACCTCTAACTATTAAAGAGAAGAAAGAGGATTGCCCTCTTTCATCCCTACCTTAAATAGTTTCTAAAGCATGTTAATTTACTTTATTTCTCTTTAGTAAATGGCTTATTAACACATTTTAAATTAATCCTAAGTTTAGGTTCACTTTAAATAATCTCATTTAATAAGAAAGTCATCTCAAGATTAATTGGAAATAATTACTATCTCATAAGATGTTTGTTCATTTCTTTCCATTATATATATAGCATGCATATGATTAAGTCCTAAACATACCTATACATGCAATGCGTATATTAGCACATTTTAATGATGAGTAAACAAATGCATTTGGGATTGGCATTTCAATTAGTTGAATTATTTTGTCATATTAATTTAAAGCTCTATCTTAATTCTTATACAAAAGCATAAGTAAAGAGCTTTAAGTTACATGACTAAGTAATCCAGCCACTTGAACCAAATATGAATGCATGTTTATTTTTAATAGAAAAGGGGATTTTCATTCATTAGTCAAATGTACACACAAATGTATAAGAGTTTTAAGCAAGTACATCGCCATTGTTCTACACCAAGGGAGTGAGGTAGGAACCTCCTTAGGGATACTTAAAGTCGTGTGTCCCTGGGATGTCCAGACTAATATACCCGCTATCCTCAAATACATATGGATGTATAAGCAACTATAAGAATCAGAATCATGCAATAGTATAACTTGATTTGATTAAATTATGGTTTTCATCCACTAGTTATATCATACATGCACATACATATATATATATAAGAATTTTAAGTAGGCACGATGCCATTATTTCGCACCAAGGGAGTGAGGTAGGAACCTCCTTAGGGCTACTTAAAGTCATGCATCCCTGGGATGTCCAGAATAATATACCAACCATTCTTATATACATGTGAATGTGCAAGCAACTATAGAAATGAAAACTATACACAAGTTGGATTCAATTTAATTAATTTACTTGTGTAAATGAATTAAAACTCTATCTAAATTCTAATATCAAAAATGCATAATAATTAAATCAAGCAGGTACGTCACCATTGTTCTACACCAAGTGAGTGAGGTAGGAACCTCTTTAGGGCTACTTAAAGCCATGCATCGCTGGGATGTCCAGACTAATATACCTTCTAACATTCTTAATTATGCAAATCAACATATGAATATAAGAAAGAAACTTCACCTCATGTACTAAGTTTATATTCACATGAACCTTCTATATATGTATAAATAAAGTCACAATACATATTCTTATTCATTAAGAAGCTTTTGAAAATATGTTTGAGATTTAGTAGTGATAATAGCCACACAAAATTAAGTCAACACATGCAAATTTGATATAAAGGGAATCTTTTTTATTTAATTAATTTTAAAAGAGATGAATGCATGAATCAAATGACATGAAACATTTTATGATTGGAAAGAAATAAATAAACACAAGAAATACAATCTCATTCAATTCAACCAATTCCTAAGGACAATCACATTAAACAAGCTTATTTAAAATAAACCAAAATTCCTTAAAGCCATTTTTTTTGATTTGATTTGATTTATAAAGTGTGCAAGAGGTTTTCTGGTCCTAAACCCATTCCCATGTGTGTGAGTTAATTTGATTTAATGAAAAATAATTAAGTTGATTTTATAGATTGATTAAGTTAAGCATGGATTAAATCAATTAATTAACCCTTACCTATGCCACCTTAAGGTAATTAGATAAATAATTATAAGCTAATATGATATACAACCAAATAAAAAAAGTAAATAGCAATGCACCTATGAAATGAAAGAGGCTTAATACAATTAGCTCATAATTATTAATTAATTAAACTTAAGGAGCTCACTTAATTACTCTTATGATTTTCTCACACATGTGAGCCAACCATAATAAATTAGCTCTCTTTAGGTTATTGAACACCCAAAGAGCTACCCAAGAGTTAATTAGATGAGTTCTGGAATAGTTATGATTAAAATTTAATTAATTAAGTTGTTTAATTAATGAATTAAACCATTAATTAATCCTAAGTTAATTGATTTCAAGTCAAGTGAAATAAACTTAGGGAAAAGAATGGGAAAGAGGTCCCAACCTCATTCCTCATGCTCATTCACTATTCCACAATGATTAACAAGCTTAATTAATGATTTTCTTACTATTTAGAATGTTAATTAATCACTTAATTAATTAAGAAAATAATTAAAACTAAGATAAACAATTTCTCTAATTAACCAAGAAATAAATCCCAAGAAAATTATGAGAGGTAGGGGTCATCCAATTAATCAACCTCAAAAAGTTTGGGATTAATTACTTGGTAATTTAGGAGTAATTAAGCTAATTAAGTTATCATTTAAACCTAAATTAAGCCTTAATTACTATTCAAAATTAATTATAATTTATTCTAAATTAATCTCTTCTGTAATACCTTTAAAATAAGTATTTACTTATATTTTGTATTTTTCTATAATTAGTTATGAATTTTTAAAGTTTTCGTTGATTAAGATGATTTTCATGAAGTCTATTAATTTATTTTATTAAAATAAATTATTTGAATTTCAAAATTCAATATCTTTCAATCCATAAATTAGTTTAATTTAATATTTTTATGAAAGGTGGATCTTAGCTTCAATTTCAATCCCTAAAATTTTAACTTAATCAAATGTGTATTTTGATTTAATTAATAAAATTCAATTTTTACTAAAACTCAAATTAAGCTCAAACTATCCCATACAATTTAGGAATTTTAGGTTCATTAGATTTACCCGGAAAGAGAAATACAACGAGCCCTTATTTGTAATTTTTCATTGTGTATTTTATTTTCTATGAATTTTTGAATTTTTAGGTGAATTTAATAATTTTTAAAATCAAAAAATTCAGATTTTTCCACTTAACCCAGTTAGCACCACGTGTAAACATTGTAACGCCGCACCACCGCTCGTATGATTAGACTCGTGGTTCCATGGCATGCGGCGCCGACGGTTGGCCGCAACGCCATCACCAACGTGGGAAACTGTGGGTGAATAGGGAAAATGATGCTCGCTCATATTGGCCATCCAATCCGATGATCAAGTGGCCAAACAAGAGAAATGATCATTTGGGCAAGTGTCTTTTCTCATGGGATGCCCATGACCCAAGAAAAAAGTGATCATTTGGCATTGAATTTGATTTGAACATATTTTAAATGAGTCAAAAGTGAGTTGGAGTAAATTTCATGTCATTTAGAGTTCATTTAGTTTAATTTGAGTCAATTTGATCAATTTGGGCCAAACTAGGTCAAAATAGGTTAGGTTGATGAATTAGTCAAATTGGGCTCAATTGAGGCTTTGGTCAAGTTCAATAATCAATTTGGAATGAACTTGAGCCATTAGTTATAATCAATTTGGTTTAGGTTGCAATTTGGCTAGTTTGGGTTTATGAGTTAAAGGGTTGACATGGTCAACGGGCTAGGTTGACATGGTTTGACCCAACTCATGATAATTGATGAACCTAGGGTGATCAACAATCATGACATGTTTGGATTAGCTTAATTCACTTTGATTTAAATTGAATTGGA
The DNA here is from genome assembly GCA_021442155.1 of Cymbidium sinense. Lineage (NCBI taxonomy): Eukaryota > Viridiplantae > Streptophyta > Magnoliopsida > Asparagales > Orchidaceae > Cymbidium > Cymbidium sinense. Next base: position 67,634,679 of record CM038233.1, read on the forward strand.
TTTTGGTTCATATGATAATTTCAAGACAAAAGAGGTGAACATGGGCTTGAGGGTTAGCTTGATTTTAGCTTGGTGATTGTAGTTTATATTTATATTTGAAAAATGATTGAAGGAATGATTATTTGAGGAAAAAATCCATGAGTTTTGAGTTGATTTAGGTAAGTCAAAAAAAATTAGCATAAAAGGCTTGAATTGGATTTTGGTTTAAATTTGGGTTTGGTTTTGGGTATTTGAGTTCATATTTCATTTATATTTGAGAATATAAATGAATATATAAATAATCATAAAATCACTTGAGTTTGGAGTGATTTGAAGCAAATTGACCAAGCTCATGGATGTAGGTCAAAAGGGCTTAAGGAAATTTGGTTGAGTTTGGATTGATCATGGGATTGAATCATTTGAAGTTGATTTGAATTGAAATTTGATAGTTTGATTGAAAGATTGAATTGATATTTGAGAAAATCAAATGATTTGTGATTGATTTGGATTTGATTAAGGCTAAGTCCATAAGAAATCAAAAAGGGCTTAGAAAGGGTTTGATCAAGAGCTTTAATCATTTGGCTTGGAATTTTATTTATGATTTGGATTTGGAATTTAAATTTGAATTTGAGGTTTTGTTTAAGAAGAAAGCATTGCATTTATGCCATAGGGTAAAAGTTTTCTAAGTCCCAAAGGCATAACCTATTCCTATTAACCCTTCTAAGTCTCAGGCATAGTTAAGTGTTCACCTAATCACTTGAAGTGTCTTAAGACTAAGGAACTCTTAGTGTCTATGAGAGTCCTAGATCGAGGGAGTTGAGAACTCACTCTAAAAGTGAGGTCAACAAAGGGTTCTCATAGTGTGGTAACCGATAAGGCATATCATCACGTATTGGTGTGACCGAGATGATCAACAACGTTAGAAGGATTGCAAGCACTAACAAAATGATCCGGCCCTAAACTCGAGATGTAGATAGAATCAAGATCTTGGTAATGCAACTCAAACTTATGTCAAGGGCATAAGAGAGGAAGGAAGAATCCACTGAGGGATCAGGCATGCTAACCTTCCACTAGGGAAGCTGGTTCAGATTATCCTTAAAGGATAAGAGTTTGAGTCGGTTTGATATGATTTGGGGAGAAAAGATCTGTTGGGGATGAGTGCATAAATCTTCCACTAGGTCCAGTTGTCCACTGGGATAAGGATTTGATTTTATTTTATTTTATGAGAGCTCTACCAAAGAGAGGATATGATTTATGACTCACTAGAGAAATTTGATTTGATTTAATTGAACGACATCCATTAATTTAAATTTATTGGCTTATGATTTGATGCTCCACTCGAGAGAGGATATGATTTAGTTTTGAGCATGCATCTGCTGGAGATATGAGCTTAGATCCACTGGGATAAGATGGATTAAATTTGGACTCCACTAGAGGGAAGATGATAGATTTGATAAAATGGACCCTGTTGGTGTGCGATAGATCTACTAAGAAGGCACTAATATCGTCAGTCTTAGATTTATAAATCTAAAGGGATAGTCTACCATGTACCGGTGAGGTAGCTAACCAACCTAAGGGGTGCCTTTCGTGTGCAATGGTAAAGCCAAGAAGAAAGCTTGTACTTACAACTTCGAACAAGGAATCTTTGGGGATCGGTTGATAGACACAATAACACCGACCTAAGTGACTATTTGAGTAAATGCCACTGTGGACTCATATCGACTCAAAAATAGTCAGGATTAATTTAATTTGGGATGGACCTTATCGGTGTGTTATGGATCTACTAAGAAGGAACTAATATCCACTTAAACTTGTCTTAGATTTACAAATCCAAAGGGATAGTCTACCGGCCATGAGGGAGAGCTAAGTAACTTAAGGGGTGCCTTTCTATGTTTAATGGTCAAGCCAGGAAGAAAACTTGTAGACTTACTCATCAACATGAAATCAAATGAGTACGTTGCCATTGTTCTACACCAAGGGAGTGAGGTAGGAACCTCCTTGGGGCTACTAAAGTCATGCATCCCCGAAATGTCCAGACAAATATACCCATTAATATTCAAACTTATACAAATCAACACATGAATGTAAGAAAGAGACTTTATTTCATACATTAAGCTTATATTCACAAGAATCTCCTATGTATATATAACTAAAGTCATAATATATAATATTATTTTTCTTTAATAAGCTTTTTGAAAATATGTTTGAGATTTAATAATAATAATAGCCACACATATTTCTAATTAAGTAAACACATGCAAATTGACACAAAAGAAATCATTTTCATTTAATTAATTTGGAATAAATGAATGCATGATTCCAAGTGGCATACAATATTTTAATATGATTGTAAAGAAATAAAGAAACACAAGTATGTAATTTCATTCAATCCAACTAAGTCCTAAGGACAATCATTAAACAAGCTCATTTAAAACAAGCCAAAGTTTCTTAAAACCATTTTTTATCTTTATGTTTGATTTGATTTAGGAAATGTGAAAGAGGTTTGCTAATCCTAATCACATCCCTCATGTGTGAGTTAATTTGGTTTAATGAAAAGCAATTAGGTTGATTTTATGTCTTAATTAGGTTAAGGTATGAATTAAAACCATTAATTAAACCCTTACCTATATCACTTTAAGTTAATTAACTAAATAATGATAAGCCAACATGAGATGCAACCATATGAATAGTAAATTGGCAATGCTCCTAAGAAATGAAAGGGGCTTAATGCAATTGGCTCATAATTAATAGTTAATTAAGCTTAAGGGGATTACTTAATTACTTTTATGTTTTTCTCACACATGTGAGCTAACCATAATTTTATTAGCTCTCTCTTTAGGTTATTGAACACCTAAAGATTAATTAAACAAAGTTAGGTTGTGATTGAATGGATTTTAAATTAATTTCATTAAGCTTCTAATTGGTTAACTAAAATCTTTGATTATATCTTTTAATTAAGATGATGAAATTAACTTAGGGAAAGAGATCACGGAAGAGGCCTCAATCCCAATCTCTAATTCATTTCAAATATCCAAGGAGGCTCCAAAATAATTAGATATCATTTTTATTTTAATTGATTAATTAAGTGGTTAATCAATTAATTAAGTTTTAATTAATTTGAATCAAATGAGGAGACTTAATGGAATGGTTATAGGGAGTAAACCCAAACTACTTCCCTAAGTCTTCCCACTATTAATAGAGGACAATAAGTTTAATCAATTAATTAAATCACTATTCATTTGCTTAATTATCATTAATTAAGGTTAGAGAGTAATTAAGGTTTAATCTATTGATTTTTGTAATAAATTATCCAATAAATTTCAAGAAAAGTAGGGGAGATAGAAGTCATCCTTTTAAACATCTCTGGAAAATTTGAAACCAATTGGACAACTAATTAAAAAGTAATTAGGCTAATTAAATTTTTAATTAAACCTTAATTAAGCAGAAATTATTACTCAAAATTGATTAATAATAATTTTAACTACTCTGGAATATCTTTAAAATTAGCCCTCATTTGTATTTTTTAGATTTTTTAGGATTAATTATGATTTTGGAAGATTTAGCCTTAAAATAAATTAAAACAACCTAATTTTAACCCCTTAATCCCATCGATGCGCGACGCTAATGACACGCTTTCCACATGGTGTGATGGGATAAGATAATTAAGTTGTCAAATCAGGAGGTTGACTCAGATTATGATGGATGCGCTTTCCCATGGACCATCCAATCTAAGATTGGACGGCCACGATTAGATCCCATGGTTAGAAAGGAAATATAGATGGATCTAGCATGATCAAATCAAGACCATCCATTCTGATCATGTGGAATGGATGGCATGTGATATGTCTCCCTCATGAATGGCAAAAGATAGATACCATCCATGTTTCTCCATTCTATCTAAGCTCACCAGAGCAAGGATCAGGATCAAATCGATCTCACACCATCAGAAGAAGGAGACGAGCACATCCAACAATCAAGATCGACTTACATGAAAATTCTCTTCACAAAGCCCCGTGAAAAATTCAACTAAGCTACAGTTTTTAGGAATTACCTCACCGGAGCTAATGTCTAGCGGTGGGATCGACTGAGGTAGCTTTGTTTGGTAGAACTGAAGCCCTATTGAGCTGCATAAGCCTTGATTTGAGGTAGCTTACTCTATGGACCAAGCTCCTTTGATTTGACATTTGGTCTTGATCAAAGTCCTATCTACGAGGGCTTGGAAGCTTGGGAAATGATTTGGATGGCTTCTATTAGGTGTGATGAAGGTGTGTGTAAGTTTAATTGAGATTTTATTGAGTGGAGGAAGAGTTTGAATCAAGGAGGGCTCCCCTATTTTGATTTCACAGAGTGCAATGGTTGATCAGAGAGCTTTGGGATGCTTGGAAAAGCTTTAAGAGTTTTGAAATGGCTTAGGAACTCACAAATGCAAATTTTGTCAATTGTCGTCGAAATGGGGAGTATACCCCAAATCATGCTTGATGGATGGGGGCTAGTTTGTGGCTCATGTGTCATGCTGGCACCAAAGAGGTCACATCCACCCCACATGGCTCGACTTAAGTGGAGAAGGCAAGTGAGGTCGCCCAAGGGCTGTGTGAAGACCTCTTGGCTTGAATCCATGGGTTTTAGTTTGAGGGAGAGGAGGAGGTGAACTACCCCTACCTAGGATGGGTTAGGTGAGCTGTGTGGTGGGAGCATCACTTGAGTGCTTGGGGCCATGGTGATGGGAGTTGACCTGTTTGTTAAAAGTGAGGATCCAATGGAAAGAAGGTTTGTCGAATGGCTCATTGCTTGGGTGGGGGCTTATGGATTTAGGCTGGTTTGGGGGTTTGGCCAGCCATTAGGGTCCCAGGTTGGTTTTGGGTGATTTGGTTCATATGGTCAAAATGGACTCATTTTAGTTGGGTTGGGTTGCCAAATGGTCAAATTGAGTCAAACCAAGACTTGGGTTAGGTTTAAATGATGATTTGAAGAGTTTTTGTTCAAGTGGTTTTGATTAATTTGGCTTAGCTTTGATTTTGGCTCATTTAGATTCAAATTGGTCAAATGGGTTAAGTTGACCAATTTTACCAATTTGACCAAATTGGGTGGGTTAAGTGTTGGTTCATGTTCAATTGGTTAATTAAAAATGATTGTAGGCTTTATTTTGGTTTAATTTGGAATTAATATGATTTTAGCCAATTTGACCCTTAAGGTCAATTTGATTTAGGTCGGTTGACCAATTTGTCAACTTGGGCTCAATGTTTGGTCAAGTTTAATAAGTGATTTGGAATGAGCTCGAGCCATTGGTTGCAATCAATTTAGATCAAATCATGATTTGACCCACTTTGGCTTTTTAGGCCATTTTGGTCAACTTAGGTCAAATGGCCAACTGGACTTGGTTGGGCTTAATTGAGGGTTTGGTCATGTTCAATCATTGATTATGAATGGGTTTGAGTCAATGGTTTCAATCAATTTGGTATATGGTGGGTTTTGGCTAGTTTAGGTTTCATTTTAAGGGTTGACTCAAAAGAATAAGTTGACTTGGTTTGACCCAACTCAAGATAGTTGATCACCCTAGGATGATTGATCGATATGAGGTTTGATGATGAGCTTAGTTCAATCAAATTTGAGTTGGGTTGGAACTTGGCTCAAAAAGGGTCTTTAGGTTACTTTGGGTCAAGTGGACCTAAAGGGGCCAATTAGTTTGGTTTTAGCCTGATTTAAATTTAGTTGAACTCACATATAAGCCTAGGATTGAAATATAAATCTAATTGCAATTAATTTGGAGTCAAATGGATTTTGGTTTATGTGATAATTTCAAGTCAAATGGGGTCAACATGGGCTTGACTTGAGTTAACTTGAGTTTGGTTTGGTAATTATAGTTTATGTTTATATTTGGGTAAGTGATTGAAGGAATGATTGATTCATGAAGAAATCTGGTTTTGAATTCATTTAGCCAAGTTCAAGAAATTAGCTAAAAGGCTAAAATTGGGAAATTTGATTTGATTTGAGCTTGGTTTTGTTATTTGATTTATATTTCATTTATATTTGTGAATATAAATGAAGATATAAATAGGTTATGAGAAAATCACTTGAGTTTGGAGTGATTTGGAAGCAAATTTGACCAAGTTTAAGGATGTAGGTCAAAAGGGCTTAAGTAGGAATTGATTTAGTTTGATTTATTTTTTTTATCATTGAGGGTGGGTTTCATTCATATTTGTGAATATAAATGAATAATTGATTTATAAAGAAATCAATTGAGTTTGGGTTAATTTGGGTGAATATCCATTAAGCTTATGGAGGTAAGTCCATAAGGCTTAAGAAAGAAAGGTCTGATTTAGTTTGATTTGATTTGATTTGATTTGAATAGTTTAATTTAAATTTCATTTATATTTATGAATATAAATGAAGAAATGATTGATTTATAAAGAAATCAACTAAGTTTGATTTTGGAGGGTTTTGGCTAAGCACATGAAGGTGGTTCATATGGAGTAGGGATTTTGGTATTTGGATTTGATTTTGGGTTCTAATCATTTGATTTGAGAATGGAAATTTGATTTGAGATGGAATTGGTATTTAAGAATATCAATTAAATTAGGGTTGATTTGAATTTGATAAAGGCTAAGTCCATATAATAAAATCAAAGGGATTATGAAGAGTTTTGAAATTTGAATTTGATCATGGGTTTCAATCATTTGATTTGAAATTGACTTGGAATTTAGATTTAAATTTGAGGTTTGGTTTGAGGAAAGAAGCATGGATTGGGTTTAAGGTTATAGGGTAGACAAGTCTATCTAAATCCCTAAGGCATGACCTATTCCCATGGCTAAACCTTTTAAATCTCTAGGCTTAGATTAAGTGTTCACCTAATCACTAGAAGTGTCTTAGGACTAAGAGCTCTTAGTGTCTACAAGAGTCCTAAATCTATGCTAAGGAAGTTGAGAGCTCACTCCAAAAGTGAGGTCAACAGTATTCTTCTATTTCTCACTTTTTCATTAATATATATGGTTTCATAATATTTTCCTTTTCTATCAAATATCATAGTTAGTTACTACATGCACTTCTAGGCGAATAAAGCAATTGCATCACCGTCACTGTCTGAGGCGATCATTATTTTAGATAAAATCAGTGAAGTTTTCAAAGATATTCCACTTTACTTGTATTCAACGAGGTTGCTTGAAGATGCAAACAAGTGAGAGATCTTCGGACTATGGCACCTGAATGGAGAGTTCATTTTCTTCGCTATTATTTTGAAAAAAGTGATGTCTAGCTAGGTTGCCTATGATAGTTGATGTTTTAGTATCTATCATATCTTAAAATACTTTATGATCTGGTAGAACTTGGTTTGCCCTTTCTATATAATGTAATTGTATATGTTATATTCTGAACTTCTTTATAAATTAGAAAGAGTTGGTTGCTTTTGATATGTAAAATATATACCTAATTTTGGTTAGTTGCTAAATCTGTAATAGCTGAAGTAATGAAGAATGTCTTTTTGTTATTAGTTGTAGTTATGGAAAGTGATGGTGACGACCAACTTATGACTGATATTGTTACTGCAGTATACTTAATAAATGAGTATTATGAGTCTTATGTTTGCAAGACTTCATGTATGACTTTCAAATTTATTGGTGAAAAATAAATCACTGAGTTACTTGTAGGGCATCAGTGAGATTTCATAACATATTTCGTATGTCACAAATAATTTTCACTGACCTGTTGCAAGAGTTAAAAAATTTTCATGGACTTTGTGGATCTTCTAGGACTACAACTAGAAAAGTCTTGGCCCTAACAATATATATATTATCACATAACGAATCTATCAGGATGACTAGCGAGCGATTTCAACATTCATCTTAAACCACAAGCAGATAATTTTCTATTGACTTCGTGTTAGTTTATCAACTAAGATTATAAAGTCGATAGATTCAACTTTTTGGAATATTCTAGATGAGATTTTGCACGATAGTCGATACATGACATATTCAAGGTGAACATCATTTTTATATTTTGAACTTCATTTTTAAGAATCAAACTCTGATGTAGGATTGCATTGGAGCAACTTACACATGTGGATGCCTTCAAGTGATAAGATAGCTTATATTGGTTAATATGGCTCACCTACCCAGAACGTAATGGCATTTTGTGATTTCAATATGTGCTCACCTTCTTAATGACTGGGTAGGAAGGAAGTGCACATGATAGTCGCATATTCAAGAATTTCGTACGTCATAGAGAAATAACTTTTCACTGCCTCCTCTAGGTATTACTATATTGAGTCATTTATTCATTACAAAGTAATTATTATTGGTGCATATATTTATAAAGTCAAACAGAAAAATACTACCATGTGGATGCTTATTATGCAATACAATGAGGATTCTTGAAACCTTTTCGGGATACAAAATATCATATCCCTGACTTTGAAAGGGGTAGTCAAGACATTAGAAGAAGGAAAGAATTATTTAATAAACAACACTCATCGCTGTGGTGCAATTGAGTGATCTTTTGGAGTATAAAAAATAAATGAGTTATTTTGTGTGATATGCCTGCATACCCCTTCAAGAAGCGTGTTAAAATAGTTTTAGCTATAATGGCTATACAACATAGTTACATACGCCATCACCCATCGCACAATGACATTGAGTTCAACATTGTAGATAATGATGAATCATTTGTTCCACCTGAAGCATTTGAATATCGACTGGGCCACTCAATAGTAGAAGCTAGCCAATATTCAATAGAATTTATGACACATGAAGGAGAGGGAACTGAGGAGATGAAAGAGTTACGAGAATAGATTACAGATGCCATAGATTGTGATTAGATTTGAATGTTGGATCCTCGATGGGAACCTTATTCCTCCATGCAAAGCCATAAGATAGAGAGAGAGAGAGAGTTAGCAAACTGATTTTTTCATATTTAAACCATTTCAAAAGGTTGCCTTTCTTTCAATTTATTGTATGTTGAATCTATTAGTTTGTGCTTATTTTGCGAGTTCACTCTTGTCACTCTTATAAATAATTGCCTGCAAATTCCTAGAAAAAAAACTTCCAGTTTGCAAATTTTTTCAAATTCAAAAAAAGTACATGGTTTTGATATACTATTATATTATCTACTGGGAAATGATGTTAATGTTGCTAAGCCCTTATTAAACAATTATTTTGGTTTGTTGTGGAAGAGGCAATAATGATCGCTTTAATAATTGTGGTTATTTTATTTGTTGAAATCTTGAAATGCCATTTTTTCTTAACATTTCAAGTTTCAATTATCATGGTGATACTTCAATTCTAATGATGTTGTATGGATGGATGCATGTGGAATTTGAAAAGTATATCCATTAAAGTTGTTTCGTAAGATTTTTTTATATATTATTATTTGAAACTATTAAAGTATTTTTTAAGAACTTGGTACACTCTCTTTCTTTCAATGGTTATTTGCTACGGTGGCATGCTTAATTGTACTATTGTTCCCATTTATGTGGTATCCTGACCTGTTGCTTGGAGCCTGGTTCTCTTTGATATGGAAGAAATGGCTCTAACTGCATTGATGTTATTTTTTCTATCATTAAGGTTTATAGCATTTTATGTGATTATAACCCTTCTTTCTAAAGTTTGGATGCTCACATACATTGTTGCTCCTTAGGATAGATTTTGATGAGCCTGAGCCATCCTTCTTATTTTCCTTTCTCATCTTCTACACTTGCTTATGTCTTTTCTGAGCTTTTCACAAATATTTGTTCAGGGCTCCACCCTTGCAGTGGTTATGTAATTTTCTCATGAGGGGACTGCTATCTTGTTACTAATTTTCACTATAGTTTTTCTTCTATTCTATTCTTAGATTAGTTAGGGGAGTTTCTTCATTAGGTTTATTGTTACTCTTAAGAGCATTAGCTTTGAGATTTTTTTTCCCTACAAGGATTATGTATCTTCTATTTATGTTAGTTAAATTTCAATTATTTTCTGGGAAATAAATATTTTGCTATTTATTTTTTATTTTAAAAATATTTTGTAATGTCACCCATCCTCATATTAATATTTTTATTGCTTATACAATTTCTTTATCTGAAAATATGATTTCAATGAGCTCTACTGAGTCTAAAGTTGTGTTTTGCAATTATGGTTTGCATTGTTATGTATTCACTTCACATATGGAAGGAAATTATGGGAAAATATTTTTTAGGTGTCCAAGAAATGAAATAGAAGATGATTGCAACTATTTTAGGTGGGTTGATAAATTTGAGTGTGACACATCAAATAGTGATCATGCTAAGAGTGTAGCAATAGAAAAAAAAATTTAAAAAGATTTGATCAACAGGATAATAGGCTTAATAATTTGATCACACTAGTTATTGTAATTATAATTTTAATATAAGTTTTATTTATTAAATAGTATTATTTATTATGTAGTGATGTCAATGTAATTTAGTTGACTTATGACTATATATAAGTATTAAGTATCCTATTTTTCTTCATTCTGTTTTAAATTATTAAGCTCATATGCTCATAGGGATATTTTAGTCATGTTTACATATATAGCTACAGCACAATAGTTTTTGAACTGAGTTTTCCAAACAGAATCACAGCTTCAGCAACAATGACTTCTTGCGACTAGCTTCTTCTACAACACATTCATAGGTGCTTCTGCCCCAAACAGACCCTAAGTCATACCTAACTAAGATATACCAATCTCTAACTTCAAGAGAGATGCAAAATCACTCACTTTATTTCATTCATCTTCAACCATTATTTAGTGCATGATGGCAACATGTATTTATAACTTACATCAAATAGAGGGTGAGAGAAAAGAGAGAAATTAAAGAAAAATAATATATATATATATATATATATATATATATATATATATATATATATATATATATATATATATATATATATATATATATATATATATATATATATATATATATATATATATATATATATATATATATATATATATATAATTTTATTTCTCTCTTTATAAAAACTTTGAATTTGAATTCTTGCTTAATATTTTTGGTGACATGCAATTGCTTGAAGTTCTCCACCATGGAGTGCAATATGAGATTTTTGAATCTATTCTCATGTGCTTCATTGCATCTTTTCACGTATGTTTTGGTCAGTCCTTTTTCATTTAAAATATTATTATCCCCAAGTAATAAATTGCCTTCTTCCCATATTTAATCTTGATTTCTTTTAAAATATAAATTTCTCTTAAGTTAAAGATGACTGAGAAGAAAAAGTCTTTTCTTATATAGCATTAGTTCACCAAGAATGGAATTTATTTTCCATAATAGCTTTTTTAACTAAAACAAGTGTGAGAAATATTAAATTAATTGTATGAATCACCAATTTTATATGATTAAATGAAGACAATCAAGTATGATGACTAATTATAATGCTAAATGAGATTATTTAATTGGTGGCTATCAAATCATAATTAGCTTAAATTCATGCTAAGAAAAAAAAGCTTTATTCGAAGCTATTATATTGCATCATATTTCTAATATTTAAGAATATTTTCTTGGCATTATAGTTATGAAAGTAAGAGATAAATGATTTTTTATTACATTTAATTTTTTTTAAGAAATAAGTAAGTCTTTGTAAAAATGAGTATTTTTAAATCATATGGTGTTTGTTTAATGAATCATTTTCACTAGTGCATTCTAAACATGATATATTACTTATTGAATATATTTTCATAAACTTTAAAGGTCTTTATTTCAAAGTTTAGAAGAGTTTATATAAAATTTATAACTAAACTATAAAAAAATTTTATAATTATGTGCATTATTTTATTTTATTTTTAAGCCTAATAAATCTCTGTTCCAAAACTTAGATTCTGAGTTTCTTTTTTATCATTTATTTGAGAGCTAATCTAGAGAAAGGGTTAAAACAATATGATTCAAAAGTCTTATAGCTAATTTTATCTGTAGAGATTTTTAAAAAAATTGATAGAGAATCATTAACTTACTTTAGACTTCAATTCTATTGCTTTTGGGTAGATTATTGTTTTTTTATTTGATTATATCTCATATAGCCTAAAATTTATGAAATTTTAGAAAGTTTTCAGTGCATAACTTTTAACATGTTATTGAATAAAATGTGCTTGTTATATTTATATAAAAAAAATTAAAGGGGGATTTACATACATACCATATAATTATTTCTTATTTAAATATTTAACACAATTGTGATAATTACATTAATAACACATAAATCTTTAATATCACATAAAAAATCACTATCATAAACTTTTTAAAGTCAATTACACATTTTTATGCATGGGAAATTGCTATTTGTGCAAATATCAAAATTGAGATGTTAGATATGTAAATGCATAAGAATTGTGAGGTATGTATGTAAACTTCCAAAATTAAATTTTCACCTCATTTTTTATGTTGTATAACATTATATATATTTTAAAAAATATAGTTAACCCAATACAAACTATTATATGATAATAAATGCTTTCAAATGATATTGTAGATATTGTATATAAATGATCTTGTGATTATGATTGTTAAATTGTGTATATCATTTTATCATATAAATACTATTATTTATTATACATTTAACCAATTAATATCATTTTATACATTCAATTCAAAATAGCATGATAACACATTTAACCAATTTTTATTATTTAATAAAATTATAGTTACATTTTTGTTAGTATTTTATATTTGCATATGATTTTACATTACCTACAATTTTATAGGATATAGGCAATATATCTACAATAAGTTTTTCTCAAAAGAATTACATGTAATTATTTACACCTCTCTAATAATTATTCATTGAAATTAGTTATAAAGTGTGTTCAATCTCATACAATTCATAACCCCATTGAAAAATATTAAAAAACTTAATAACGTTCAAATTACATGATTCTAGCATAATATATTTGAAAATGTCATTTACATAACTTTTGATTCTAGAACTTTATTTGTGTTATATTACTCTTTCATTTTCAATATCACATCATTGGTCTAAAAAATAGTGCACCTCAAAAATATGAGGTATGATAAAGGGATTGGGTTTAACTCTTAAAATAGATTTTAAAAGAGTACTAAGTAAACTTATCTCTTAATCAAAAGAGAAAATATGTATATATAAGTATTATAAACATAACATGCAAGAGTAGGCAAAAAAGTATATAATATTCATTTATCAATAAAGTTTAGAACAATAGTATGACAAACAAGCAAAATAACAACTAATATAAAAAATAAAAAAATTGGAAAGAACAACTACATAAGCAAATACTATCCAAACATAGAGGAAGTATGAGTATAAATTATAATATAAATTTTAAAATATCAAATCAATAGAATTGTTAAAAAGTTTACTATTATAATGGTGATCCATCAAATGACTTAATAGAACATGTTATAAGAGAAGTTTTGTACTAAGTGAGTTCGATAATTTAGCCATAAGAATAACTCCAATTCATTAAGGTATAAATAATAAGGTATTAGTACATACAACATGAACAATAAAAGAGGCATGATTTGCCATGTAATAACATATTGAATGTCATCAATAATTAAATTAAAGTAATAGTTCATGCCATCATTGAAATGAGTCCAATAAGTTCAAAATTAATCCATGGTATTGTTAAACTCACGATCATCAATTTTATTATAATGTCTTCATATGTAGCTACAATGTATGTTCCCATGCATATAATAACTTGCTCATCAATCATTCTTAATTATCTTATTAATTTGTATGCATTTATAGTTAGCTTTACTATGATACCCTAATATTGCAATGGATAGACACCAATGTTGTGAAAATTAGATGATTTCTCTATGAACCTATTAGGCCAAATAACAAATATCAAAAGGGTTTTATGAACGCATGCATTGTTATAAATAGACACATATATTATGCACATCATAAGTATTTAACATGTATGTTATGATCAATATGATCTATGATATTTTTATAATAAAATATGATACATGGAAGTAAGTATTTAGCTTAAGAGATATGCATACAAACAACTTACGGACATATAAATCATTCTATAATTATAAAATTTATACAACTTATAACTTGACAACATATTAAATCTCACTATAATAATGATAACTTATAATATATTTGAGAAATACAAGTATCAAGAATAATGATTTTAATAAAAGGATGGTATGTGTGTTATTCAATACATGATCACTTTCCAGCATAATATGAATAATAAATTAATAATTAAAATCATAAATAAGAGTCAAATGATAGTAGAATGGGAACTAGTATTACCAAAAAAAAGCATTAAATAAATACTTTATGAGTTTTTTTGACAACATATCAAGAATAGATTGTGGTGGATTTAAAAAAAGGCATGATTGTATTTTGGTTTTGTTAGTTAAATATTAAGAAAATCAACAAGAAGAAAACTATTTAAATATTTGAATAAGTGGTCGTGATGAGAGCTTACTATTGCTATTATTGCCGACCTCATGGCCATAGTAAGATAATGCTTGTTGATGAAGATGAGAATGTCATTGTTAATCATGAATAGAGGTAACAATGGTTTTGCATGAATTTATATAATGAGGACTTGATTCAATGAGAGTCAATCATTAAGTGATTTTGAAAAAGAAGGACAATGGCGTGTAGGGATTATTCAATTCATTATTAGGTTTGGCTTGGTTCATCCAATGTGACTTTAAAGATATAACTTTTGGTCCGCATGTAATCAAACATGACACTTCTCAATGTAGAAAATTTTTGCAATCTTTTTTCTAATGTTCAAGCTATAATTACAAAAGATCAAGGTCGTACAATGTCATCATATTCTAACGGATGGAAATTTTACACACTATCTTATATCCATAATAAAATATTCTTTTTAGTAGTGTATATTAATTTATTTATCCTCTTCTTTCCTTGAATATTAAGTAGCTTATGTCCCTATTTGATTTTTTTTTTACGAAGTTGTACTTAGCAATCTCCTTATCCTGCTAGTCATATTCATGCCTTCTCCAATAAGCTCTATGGCAACTTCTGCTTTAGCTAGAGCTTGTGAGCTAAATTGAATGCTTGTTGTTATTATCATGAGGGAAGCTTAATCTAAGCTTGAATTAGTTTGAGCTCAAGTTTGAGTCATCTAGCAACAAAGCTAGCCAAGATCAACTCATTCACATGTATAGTTTACTATGACATTTTGAAGTTGATAAGGTAAATATTAACTCATGAAAATTCAATAATTTTTAATAGAGTTATGGCTTATCGGATTCATTAGTTTGACTAACTTATATTATTAAAAAGGGCTTCATGATAATGTTGAAAATTTTTGAATGTGGGCTCACATATAAATTTAACTATACATTATGCATTGTCTTATTTTTAAGCCTATTAATTTTGTGATCAGATAAAGATGAATTAATTTTAGGCTTTTGAGGCATTTTATTAATTTTATATAGAATTATCATGTGTAGAGATCAGGCATTTTATTTTATTTTAATGATGGGCTAAAATAAAATGAAATGCACTCAAGTATAAATAGGGTCATGGTCCCCATTCTAAAGGGTTGGTTCTTATTTTCCTCACATCCCATCTTGAGTGAAAAGAAGGCTCTCTCTCTCTCTCTCTCTCTCCCTCTCCCTCAAGAACACCCTTTTAGAAGTGGAAAGCCAAAATTCTCGCAATTTCTCTTCCATGTATTCATGTACGCTTCTGATTAAATCTTCTTGATGATTTGACATGATATCCGAGAAAAGATAAATTTATTATATCTTCATATGTTTCCAAGAGATAATACATGAATAATATAAATTTTTTTATTATAGTAGATCTTTCTTAATACTAATTATAACATGATTAAATTTGATCACATATTAACATAATTCATTATTTATATAATCAATGGGTATTTCCCATTAATTTGAATAATCTCACAAAATTTTGAGAAACTTATGCAACAAATAACATGACAAAGCTAAGTTCCACGTCATGTTAAAATGATCATATGAAATAATGTGAATAAATAAGTACATTTCACAACAAATTCTCATAAGATTGAAGCATATAATAAGGAGTATGGAATGTGCCTCCAACAATGAAGGGTATATTTATTCATTATGTAGACTTTCATTACCCAGCCAATGAAGACCACATGCAGCCAACGCATCGATCATGGCATTGACCTATCTTAGTTGTTTAGCACATAAGCTCTAAAAATTAATGCTTCAAAAGAATTTAGATCAATCATACATTTTTAAAATATCATACAACATGCAAGCAAAAAATATTTTTAAATTTTATATACCATAAGTAACTCAAATTAATCACAAGTTACTTAATATATTATGCATAAAATATCTTTCATTATATGTTCTTCAAATACTCACTACTCATTTAAAGATTTCATTTCATAGAATTCTTTTTTATTAATTATATATATATATATATATATATATATATATATATATATATATATATATATATATATATATATATATATATATATATATATTCTACTTTATTAATTGATAGCTTCTAAAACTTTCATTTTATAGCATCTCCACATATAACCTTGAACTTGTAGTATTCATCTCTAAAATGCTTATCACATTTTCCATCCATGCTCCTAATTTAAGTGATTGTGGACATAGGGCATCTTTGTTTCACTCCTCTACAATCGTCGAGCCCTAAGTGCTTGCCACGCACCCTCCTTACCTTTATCTCACACCTTTAATTGCGAACAATAGACTCTCTCTCTCTCTCTCTCTCTCTCTCTCTCTCTCTCTCTCTCTCTTCTTCTTCTTCTTCTTCTTCTTCTTCTTCTTCTTGAAATTCTAGCCATAAAGCTCCTTCGAGATGGCTATTGTATTCTTCCTCCAATTTTTTATCTCTTGTCATCAACCATTAAAGATATAAGGGTAATTTCATTATCTTGAGATATAATTTGATAATTTGTAAGTAAAGCTAACATCGCTAATAATACTAAAATATTATAGTTTTATTTAACAAATTTTAGAGATAATATGGTTTATAAGTCTAATATTGTTAGTCATATTGATAACTTATAATTAGTTTGGATTTACAGAAGGTTAGTCATATGAAATAAATTCCATCCAGCTTAGTAAATAAATACACCATATAAGTATCTCTTAATTGAATGTGTGAAAACACAATTTATATCATTTATCAATCCATATAACAACAATGATTACTTTAGAATTCATTGGGTAGTTTCAATAGATTAGATTTTACTTATCTTAACAGTTAATAAGATTAGTTAATACATTTATTGACATGCCCATAATTAATTAAAGGTTTGTATTATGTAAGATCTTCAAGCTCAACTTATTGGATGTTGATAGTTGAACTTCAAATAAATTAGGAGTTTCGTACCACTCACCTCATTTTAAGTAACTGTTATTTATTAATGGATAAACATACTGCCTCTTATTAGGTCATCTCTTGCTATTTATACATGATTCTTAGATGTTTCTTAGGATTGTTATGGCATTGATGTTTTGTATTTACTTTATATATGTCTATAAACTTTATTTTTATCAAATTATAATTGACATGTGTTGACCTCACTTTTGGAGAGAGCTCTCAACCTCCTTTTCTTAGACTTAGGACTCTTCTGGACACTAAGAGTTCCTTAGTCATAAGACACTTCTAGTGATTAGGTGAACACTTAACCTAAGCCTAGAGACTTAGAAGGGTTAATCATATGATTAGGTCATGCCTTAGGACATAAGGAAATCACTTATCCTATAGCCTAAACCCAGTCCATATGCACCTTCTCAAATCAAACCCAGATTCAAATCTCAAACCAAACCTCAAATTCAAATTCTAATTCTAATTCTAAATCTAATTCCAAATTTGACTTCAAATGATTGAAACCCAAAATTAAATTCAAATCCCAAGACCCCTCCTAAGCCATATGAACCACCTACATAAGCTTGTAAAACCCCATTTACATTAAATCAAATTCATTGAAATCAATTACTCTTTCATTTATATTCACAAATATAAATGAAATCCATATCCAAATGATCAAAACTAGATCAAACTAAATCAAACCAAATCCAAGTGAAGCCCAACTTAGCCCCTTTGACTTGAAACTTTCAATTGAACCAAAACCTATTAGATATAGTTGGATTTATATTTCAATCCTAGGCTCACATATAAGTCCAACTAAACCTAGATCAAGCCAAAATAAACCAATTGACCAACTTAGGTCCACTTGACCCAAAGTGACCTAAGGGACCCATTTGAGCCAACTTTCAATCCAACTCAAATTGGATTGAACCAAGCTCACCAAAACCATTCACCATGATTGTTGATCACCCTGGGATAATCAATTACAATCAATTGGGTCAAACCAAGTCAACTTGATCACCTGACCAAGTAAACCCTTTAGCCCAAATGAACCAAAACTAACTAAAACTCATCATACATCAAATTAATTGAAACCAATGATTCAAATCAACTCAAAATCAATATTTGAACATGACTTGACCACGAATTTGAGCCAAACCAAGCCCAATTGGCCATTTGACCAAAGTTGATCTAAATTGGCCTAAAGGATCAAATTTGGTCAAATCATGATCTAACCTAAATTGATTGCAACTAATGGCTCGAGTTCATTCCAAATTGATTATTGAACTTTACAAAAGCCATAATTGAACCCAATTTGATCAATTGAGCCCAATTGAGTCATTTAGCCCGAATTGACCTAAAAGGTCAATTTAGCCTAAATTCAAAATTAAATCTAAATTGATTCAAACCAAAGACTACATTCATCTTCAATTAGCCAATTGAAAATGAATCAACCCATAACCCAAGCCAATTTGGCCAATTTTGGTCAAATTGGTCAACTTAACCCATTTGATCTATTTGGTTCCAAATATGCCAAAATCAATATTAAGCCAAATTAAATCAAATTGAGCATACCAAAATACTTTAAATCATTATTTGAACATAACCTAAGCCTTGGTTTTACCCAATTTGACCAATTGGTCAACCTAACCTAACAAGAACTCAATGTGACCAAAATGACACAAATCGTGCCAAATCCTTTGAAACCAACTCATGACATCTTGGGAGCTGATAAAACCCAACCCAAACCCACTTGGGATTAGCCCCAAATCAGCCCAACCCAATCAAATCCCTCATGGATCTTCCTACATATAGGATTCCACTCAATCTCATTTAATCCTTCCCATCAATTGCATTCAATGGGGACTAACTCCACAGTCCCAAAGGAAGACTTTAAAGCTAAATCTAAAGTCCTCAATCAAGATATCACCTCCCAACCATCTCCCCATCACTTTTAATGGTGATTTTCGGCCATCCCAAATGGACAAGAAATGGAAGACTCCAAATTATTCTTCTTGCATTCATTCAGCTCCCAAGAGCTTCCCCAAGCAAACAACATCCTTTCCCCACTTTCTTTGAGCCATTTTGGACTGAAAAATATTAAAGCTAAGTAGATTATGATGAGAGTACGGCGAAGGTTGGCGATCACGACATTCCAGACCAAAGCAAAGGTTCAAACTTATTCCAAGGCTTCCTCTCACACCGGCCGCTCGGTCTTCACCATAGGAAACCATCCCACGAGGTAATTTTGCCAAACTTTAGCCAGCCATATAATCTATTATTTGTGATATTTTTTGCATGATCCTAGGAATTTCTCTTAGATAAACCTTGCAAATTTCATTTTATACCATTCTCACATGAATTGGGAAGTTTTTCGATGAAGATTGCCACAAAAATGAGCATATTCGGATGAGATTTCATTCAAAATTAAAAAAAAAATCCAGTTATTTTCCTCAGTTTTATTATTCATCTGCCACCTGAACTTTGCGCATTGCAGCCACCATCCGATCCCATGTTCAAGGGATCAGACGGCCAAGATTTTGCCCAGATCCGTCCATTTCTGCCTGTTAGATCTCACGAATCGATCTATGTTGTCTGATCCACGATTGGACGGTCTGATCCGATCTACGTGTCGCCATCTGACCTTCCCGCTCATGAAACTACATCGGCCAACTAGCTCGCGCTGCGTTGTGATGTGTGCCACATGGGACCATGGTGCGCAATCGCATTGCGTGTGGCGTCATGCGCGAGCAGCGTCTAATTATGCCGGATCGCATACATGCTAACTAGTTTAACTGGGAAAATCAATTATTTTTTTATTTTAAAAATTATTTATAATATTTGAAATTTTAAAAATTTATAGAAAATAAAATATTTAATGAAAAATTATAAATAATGGCTCATTGCATTTGTCCTTCCGAGAGGAATACAACAAACCTAAAATCATCATATTTGACTAAATAGTTGGAACTTAATTTAAGTTTTAGTGAAAAATAAATTTCATTAATTAAACCGAGAATACACATCATATTGATTTGAAATTTTCAGGAATTGATTGAAGTTAAAATGCACTCACCATAAAAATTTGAAGTCAAAAAAGCTCTTTGGATTAGACAATATTACATTTTGAAGTTCAAATAGTGAAAATAAATTAATGGACATTATAAAAATCATGAAAATTTACTTAAATCAACTGAAACTTTGAAAAATCTTAATAAATCATAGAAAAAACTAAAATATATAAATAAATACTCATTTTAAAGGGATTTAAGAGAAGATTAATTTAAAATTGATTTTAATTAATTTTAAATAGTAATTAAAGCTTAACTTAATTTTAACTGAAAACTTAATTACTCTCTAATTACCTAAGTAATTAATTTCAAACTTTTTGAGATTGATTAAAGGGATGATCTCTGTCTCCCATAATTTTCTTGGGATTTATTGCTTGATTAATTAGGAAAATTGGTTGTCTTTGCCTTAATCACTTTCTTAATTAATTAAGTGCTTAATTAACATTCTAAATGGTAAGAAAATCATTAATTAAGCTTGTTAATCATTATGGAATAGTGAATGGGAATTGAGAACAAGATTGAGACCTCTTTCCATTATTTTCCTAAGTTCATTTCACTTGACTTGAAATTAATTAATTTGAGATTAATTCATGGTTAAATTCATTAATTAAATAGCTTAATTAATCAAATTAAAATCATAATCATTCCAAAACTCATCTAATTAAGTAGATCTTTAGGTGTTTAATAACCTAAAGCTATTTAAGGAAATTATGGCTAACTTACATGTGTGGGGAAGCCATAAGAGTACTTAATTAAGTTCCTTAACTTAATTAATTATTAATTATGAGTCAATTGCATTAGGCCTTTGATTTATTAGGGTTATTGATTTAAATTATAATTCATGTGTATATTGTGTTATTTATATTTAGTGGTTAATTACTTTAAGGTAACATAAGCAAGGGTTAATTAATTGATTTAATTCATATCATAGCCTAATTAATCCATAAAATCAACTTAATTTCTTTTCATTGAACTAAATTGATTAACTAATATGGGAATGGGTTAGGAGCAGCAAATGATTGAATCTCCTCTCTGCTCTAAATCAAATCAAACATAAAATTAAAAAAATGGCATTAAGGAACTTTGGTTTGTTTTAAATGATCTTATTTAATATGATTGTCCTTATGAATTAATTGATTGAATGAAATTATGTACTTATGTTCTTTATTTTCTCCAATTGTATTAAATGTTGTATGCCACTTGTAATCATGCATTCATCATTTTTCAAAAATTAATTAAATGAAATGATTTCCTTTATAACAAGTTTCATGTGTTGGCTTAAATTAAAAAATATGTATGGCTATAATCACTATTAAATCTCAAATGTATTTTCAAAAGCTTATTAATGAATAATAATACGTATTATGACATTAGTTACACATACATAGGAGGTGCATGTGAATATAATCTTAGTGTATGAAGTAAAGTTTCTTTCTTTCATTCATATATTGATTTACATAAGTACAAATGTTGGGTATATTAGTCGGACATTCCAGGGATGCTTTTAAATAGCAAAGAGATCTTTACCTCACTCCTAGTGCAAAATAATAGGCTTTATTTCATTCTTATGCATTTTGACATTAGAATTTGGATAGACCTTTAATTCATTCACACAAAATTAAAATTAAATCCAACTTTTGCATGGTTTTCTATTCTTATAGTTGCTTGTATATTCATGTATATAAGGGTATAGTATATTAGTGGACATTCGGATGCAATTTTAACTAGCCCCAAGGAGGTTCATTACCCCACTCCCGGGTGCAAAATAATGGTGATTCCACTCTAACTTTTATACACTACATTTAACTAATGAATGAAAATCCTATTTTCTATTAAAAAAAAGAGACATGCATTCATATTTAGTTCAAGTGATTGAATTGATTAGTCACTTGATTTAGAGTTCTTTTCTTATGCTTTTGTATAAGAATTTATATAGAGCTTTAAATTAATATGATAAAATAATTCAATCAAATGAAGCATTTAAATTATAAATACATTTGCTTGCATTCATCATTTAAGTATGCCAAAAACATATTGCATGTATAGATATGTTTAGGACTTGATCATTTGCATGTTATATATAATGAAAAAAATAAATGAATTTGTATCATGTGATAGTAGTTCATTCCTATTAATCTAAAGACGCATTTCTTATTAGAAAAGGTTATTTAAAGTGAACCTAAACTTAGGATTAATTAAAATATGTAATAAGTCATTCATTAAAGAAAATTCATTAATTAATATGCTTTATATGTGGCTTAAGGTAGGGATAAAGGAGGGTGATCCTCTCTTTTCTTCTCTTCATAATATTTAGTTGTTAAGTGTAGGTCATATGAAGCAAAACAAGTCACTAATTAAAACTTACAAATCAACTAAACAACTTAAAGTAAAACTACCCTTTAAATTGAATCTTTCTATACTTATAAAATTTTAACTATAAAGCTTAGTTAGGACATACCACACAAACCTTAATACACACACAATAGATTATTTCACTACTTCTAACTTTATGTTAGGATGGTGCATGATTTGATGTATGTTTTATTTTTTGATTAGGGTGTATATTTCGTATACTAGATGTTAGGCCATTATTAACCTAATCATATTTTATGCAGGAGATTATGCATAAAAGGGCCAATTAAAAATAAATATAAATGCTCTCTGCTGTTATTTATTCCCTAAGCATAATCCAAGTTAGAGTGTGGGCTACCCATGTGGGTGCTAAGTCCAAATTATGATATAACTATGTGTTTAACAAACACTTGTTTTATGTAGTAGTTACTTTTTTCTTTTAATATAATTTTGCTAGAAATTATGATTAGTGCTATGGAGGTTTAGGATGAGCATTGGCTAGAAGGCTTAGTCCTAGGGTGCCATGTGATGCCTTGAATCCTACCACATCAAAAGGAGCAAAGATATGAAGAAATGAAAGAGACATGAAGAATGAAGACTTGAAGACCCCCCATAGCATTTATTTTTTGTAATTATAATTATTCTTTCATATACCGAGTTGTATAAGGGTAGAGCTCGGCTACACATTTTCTCTTTTATGGTGATAAATGCACCTTTTATTCTTTTGCATAGTCTAAAATATGTTTAATGTTGTGTTTAGTGCAATAGAAATGGCATGCTTTTTTTTAGTTTCTTTAATGTTTGATGTTTGAATGTGGCTGGATGTGATTAAGCTCTTAGGAAAAATAATTTTTTACCCAATTAATCACTCATAACTAAAATTGTCTACAACTCACAACCTCACCATAAAGCTTAGACATTAAATAAGATAATTAAAAGATTTAGCAACCACTTAGCTGAATGGTTGAATGTCTCACAACATGCATGCATAGTCTTCCTCTTTGAACATGAAGGATCTCCATCCTTGCACGATAGGGGAATGCTTGACCTATGAGGGCATCCCTTGTGGAGAACACTTTCTTCGATGGATTTTTCAACATGCATTTAGCCATAAGAAATCCTGTGGCCTTTGTCAAAAGAAAGTGTCAAAAAATCAAATAAAATTTGAAAAGATTTTGCATTTGTAGATTAAGTCATTACTCATACCACTCATGATATAGTCTCTTAGGGGGTGGGTTTAACGACTTTAATCTCTTTCAAATTAAATAATAGTCCAACTATCTTGCACTCTCATAAGACCAGACTACATGATTTCGAATCGTAGGATTTGTTAGCTGGAATCCACTCCAAGCAGTTGTAACCCCAACAGTCTTGTAGTTTACTCTCTCTTATGGAGGTAAACCTTATACCCATCTTCGCTTAGATTTAGGTCCTGCTTTAGCTTATGCCAAAGCTCCCTAGATTTAGGATCTAAGGTAGTTATTTTCTTTGGGCTATAAGCATAAATTCTTACCTCATAGACATTTTCACAATCTTATGTTGATGGATTATAAGCCCTGGCAATCTAATAAAATTTCACTCAAACAAATAAATCTCTTTAATTTCAAACATATAAAGCCCAACCATAGGATATATTGGAATGTTTACTAGGCTTCCTAGTATCATGAGCATTCCTATTTTCTCCCTTTGGATTCCAAAAATAAGCCTTTTGCTTGATCTAACCCATTTGATTTTCCAAAATAGCTAATTTATTAATAGTCTTAGCCTTGAAATCTTTGGAGACCCTAATTGTCAACTTTAATCGAGAGTATTCTTAAGGAATTTTTATTTCTTAGGATGTAATTAACTATGGGGCTTGCCTTCAGAGGGAACTTAATGAACCTAGGTTAATATAAACCTTACTTTATTTTTCTAAGTAAAGTAGGGGAAAGATCTTTGGTACATTTGAAGACCCATTATGCCTTAAAGAGTCCTTATTAGGTGATTAAGTCCATTATACGGTGATGATTTCTATCTTTCGTGATAGTACATCATTCCTTAATGTCATACCCGATCATTTCAATAAGTACCCCCTAAGATCTACGTGGTGTCCCACATCCAAAAATAAACACCACATATTTTTCATGCGACTCTACTGAGGAATGTTTCTCTCTCCATCTTTAGTAGAAAATTATTATCTCCAAGCATCGATAGTGGACTTATATTGTATATAAGAAAAATACTATCTTTCTTTCCGTTAGCACTTAGCTTATTTCATCCTTAAGTAAAGCTATCCAACATTCTTTAGATTTTAGGACCTCACTCCTTGTAGGTCTTAAAATCCATGTTGCGTTCCCCAATATATTAAAATAAACTAACTAAATAAAAGAAATGACAAAAGACAAATTTTTTGAACCTCTTTACCACTAGCTTGGTGAGGTAAGATTTATCCAACATTTAGAAAACTCAAACTAAAATAAGTAAAGTCTTTTGCAAAATATTTTCAAAAGAACTTTTCCTAAATAAAATCATTTTTAAATTAACTCCACATGAAATTTGCAAAAAAAAATATATAATTTTTCAAATCTCTTTGAAATAAATGACAATCAAACCTCAGTTAACAAACCTAAATTTGTTAAATGAGGATCCTCTTTCAAAAATTAAAATCAAATTTACAATCATCAAAATCCCTTTCAAAGACTTTCAAAAAACACATTTCTTAAAATAAAATCAATTCACCAACTCCATTTAATATACCCAAATTTGTTAAGTAAAGTTACATTTTTTTAAATCAAAATAAAAATTAAAATCAACATATAATTGAACCTCACTTAACATACCCAAATTTGTTAAGTAAGAGTTTCCCTCTTTTCAAAAGCAATATCACACATAAATTCAAGATATATATTTTGAATCTCATTTTGCATACCCAAATTTGCCAAATGGGAGTTCTGTTTTCAAAAGCAACCACCCACAAATAATTGAACTCCATTTAGTATACCTAAAATTGCTAAGTGCCCCTTTTCAAAAAAAAAACAAATTGGATTCTACTTAGCATACCCACATTTGCTAAGTAAAGTGTATTTTTTCAAAATTATAAAAAATAAAAACACATTTGAAGTCCATTTGACACACCCAAACTTGTCAAATGAGAATTCCCCTCTTTTTAAAAATCAAAATAAATTAAACTTTGCTTAGCATACCCACATTTGATAAGTGGAGTTCTCTTCTTCAAATCAAAATCAAAACACATTTAGATCTTACTTAACATACTATATTTGTTAGGTAAGAATCTCACTTTCAAAAATATTAAACACACTTGAGCCATACTTAACATACCAAATTTGTTAAGTAAGGGTCACATTTTTTAAAAAATCAAATCAAAATGCATCAAACACATTAGGCTTCACTTAGCACATCTAAATTTGTTAAGTAAAGATTCCATTGTCAAATCAAAATAAATCAAATACATGACAAACAATCATCATAAACAATAAAGATGTTTTCAAAAATATTTTCAAACATGCACTTGGATCTCTCTTAGCATACCCAAATCTCTCTTAGCATATCCAAATTTGCTAAGTCAAAGCTCCAAAATCAAAATCTCAAAACAAATTATTAATAAAACAAAATCATCTCCAAAAATCTCACCAAATGGAGGAACCTCATTCAAGATATTCTAATTTATTGGATGAAGGTTCCAAAATCAAACCAATTCTTATAGCAAAGTCTGTCTTTAAAATTCTAAATCTCTCCAAATCAATGAAACCCACTTAGCATACTTAAATTTGTTGAGTGTAGGTTCAAATTCCAAATTCAAATCAGAAATTAGTGATTGAAGGCAAATATGAAGGTCAAAGTCTGATCCAGTAATATTTTCACATGCAGAGATATCAGAGCAGTCAGTTCAGTTTAGACTCTAGTTAGTACAGTTGTTATTGCTCTTAGCAAGTTTATTTTCTCTTTCCCCATTGGTGTAGACTTGGCCTTGGAACAGGCCAATCTCACCATGATCGAGACCACCCACCTGATTTACTTTGGTCATGGCTTCGAGGGAGTTAGGATTACCTGTGAGGGGGTAGCCCTCACAACTGTTAAGAGGGAGGAGGTGGCAGGGCAGAAGCCACTCCTCCGTTTTGATGTTGAGTTCAACCCTGAGTTTCCCTCTCTTAAGAGGAAGGCTATGGAGGTCCCTGCCACAGTGTCAGTGCTAGTTCAGTCTACTTTTGTTGTTCCTACTGCAGCTTTGGTGCAAGCTATTACCTCCTCCTCGGTCCCCTCAAAGGGGAAGGCCATATTAACATCTGAGATAGTCTCCTCTACCCTCAAGGTAGGTTCCAGCTCTTGTACCCAATGCCACAACGAAAGCAGGAAGATCAAGCGACACCATGAGAGAGCGGCCAGGGAGGTAGACATCACATCACATATTACTGAGGAGGGTTCTCCTCGAGAGGTCTCCCCTTTCTTGAGTGGTTGTATATTCCACCCCTTCTTTGGTTCAGATGGAGAGGAGGATGCTAGGAGGATTGTTGCATCTCCTCCACCACCACTTTGCTATGATGCACCAACTAAGCAGAGGAGGAAACCCTATGTTGGCCTTAGGATAGTCCTTCGCCAGGTTGGCAGAGCCTATGTACGCTCATTATCTGGTGCATTATTCGATCCTGAGGTCTGTGATCCCCATGAGCGTTAGTTCCTAGATCCGTACAGAGAGGTCCACTGAGGCCAAAGTTGCGCCTAGGGAGAGTGGGAGGTATGGTAGTCAATCCTCGCCTTATTGATTTCCTGATCGACGCCTGGGCTGATCATAAGATAGTACTCACCGGTAGCACCAACCATCGGAGGAGAGCACCAGCGGAAGGGCAGTCGGTGTTACCCCCATCACACCACTCCATTCCCCATCCACCTTCACTTGTCCAAGTCCCTCCTTCCAAAGTTCAAAGATCTGTATCCAGGGAGAGGAAGTCTCCATCCGGCCTAAGGATCCCACTCCATTTACTCCACCTACTGAAGTGAGGTCGAGTTCTCCCATTCGACCTCCTACTTCAATTATGGCAAAGAAGAAGTGGTGACTCAAAGTCATCATGGTTGTACCACCACTATCCCAAGAATACAACAATCACCACAACAAAGCGGATAGTAGCAGATGAGGGAGGGACACCAGTGCAATTCCCATGGCACTCGATCATCCCGGAGGGTGTCCCATCATTAGCATCCATTGTAGATTCGTGCAAACATAGTTCCACAATTGGTCGCCAGTCTTTATGCCCAACCCAGTAGAGACCGTTCTTTAGATGAAATTTTAGAGGATTACTTTACTGAAAAGAAATAAACTTTTTGGATCAATCTTTCAGATCAAGAGGAGGATATAGTATACTTTGACCTCAACAAGGATGATCTATTCGAGAACTCAGTAGAAATCGACATGGTCGATACTTGAGGATCCCTCCTTAGAGATCATCATAATTAAGAAGGTATTGTGGTAGAAGAGGATGACACCGCTCATTCAACCCAACACATCCTCCAGCAGCTTAGGTAGAAGGATGATCAAATCCACATGGAGAAGAAGGTTGAGGATTTGTTAGCGATAGCACTTAATCAAGCTTAACATCCTAGTAGAGTGGCAGCTTCTACATGTCTCGAACCCCAAGAGTACCTCTCCGAGATCAAGACAGGCCTACATAGAAAGGTCAGATAACACCTAGGAGGGATATCAAACCAATGGTGGAATACCAGGTGAAGGAAGTGTTGGCGCAAGCCCAGGGTAGTTCATCTATTCCAAAGGGTAGACCTTACCCAATGGAGTTTGATATAGTTTAGTACCCTAAGGGATTTATGCCACCTTCTTTCAAGATCTTCGATGGTAGTGAGAACCCTACAAAGACACACATTTTGAGAATGCTTGCCAATAGTGATGCACTTTTTTTTTGTTTATTTGGCGCAGCTTGAATTGCAGAATGTACCAAGGTAAAGACATTTGTTGAGTTGGAGCAACACTTTATTAAGAGGTTTGGAGTAATAACTATGTGATCTGTAACACAACAAAATCTCGGTGAGTCCCTCATTGATTATATTCTCATGTGGGAAAACTTGAGTATGAAATGCAAACCATAGCTACCTAAGCAACATATCATAAAAATTCTTCTTAAGAATATTCATGGCCGGTTGTTTTCGTGCTCAAGAGATTTACTATCAAAACCTTTTAGAAGCTAATCAACAAGGTGGCTAGTCTACAAGGAGAAGTCAAATAGTTACATTTCCAAGACCAGTCGCCCAAGCCTAAACCACAGAAAGCTTTTGAAAAGAAGCCAATGGCAGTGGCGTCAATCGACAGGTGGAAGCAACTAGTTAGAGTTTAGTTTGAGAGACCTAGAGCTTAGCAGCCTCCACATCCACTGCCTCTACCACCACCTCGGCCATCATACCAGCCACCCTCACCGCCATTACCAATACCATAGTACCAGCCTATTCACCCAGTACCTATTATCCACATACTCTTATAGACAAGTTAAATAAGCCATATTCATTCAAGAGGGAGGTAATCAGCAAAATATTTAAGAACCCCTTAAAGAAGCCTGATTTTTAGCTACAAGAGCCTAAGAAGCCATAGGAAGTGGGCAAGAGTGATGATCCTAACTTTTGCCCCTACCACCACATGTTAGGCCATGTCTTTGAGGACTGCATCACTTTCAAGGACTGTCTTGAGTGTAGCTACAAGTCAGGTGCCATAATTATCCATAAGGATTACTTATTAGAGCAACTATCTAGTTCTGTTAAGGTAATCCTTGGGATACTTATGATCATGTTAATACCAAAGAAGGTTGGGATATCTCTTTATCCAGAACCTCTAAAAATATTATTTTTAAGATCAAGAAACTCTCCTTGCAGGTGTCTGAGGCAGCTCAAACCTCCAACATCAAGGAAGGTTTACAAGTTACTAAAGGTAACTTGGGGAAGGTGGAGCTCAAAGAACAAAGTGCACACATCGATGGGTTTCAAGAGTAAACCACCACCGAAGTCTAACATTCCCTCCATTATTGCAGCTACTACTTCATCCAAGTCTTCTTTCAGCAAGAGTGTTGTATCAGCAGACAAGGGCACTAAAACCGTCACCCAACGTACTTTATTTGATTAATATCATGTTCCTCCACCTAAAAAGATATCAATGAAGAAAGCATATTCCACTTACATCTTGTCCATTTTTGATGCTCTTGATTTTATTTCTATTGAAAGCTCTCTAAGTCTAGAAAATAATATTCTAATAATGATTCTCTTTTGATTAAGAACTTTCCTTTTCAACTAATCGGGTTCTTGAGATTAACTTGGAGTCATCGACTCGAGTCCCATAGGAGAAGTGTAGGTATACGAGGTGTAGAACTTTCTCTCTCAAGAAGTCATAAGTCAACCAATGAGTGGCAAAGTTCTACCTCCTAGGGTAGCACCTCATGATAAAGGTAAGCAAGTCATTAGTTATAGTGAATAGATAGCTCATCCATAAGATGCTCCACCTATGGATATGCTTGTAAGGGACCAGCCCAAAGTTGATTATAACATCTTAGCTCACTTTAGAAAGTTGTCAGGTAAGTTAAGCATATATGACACCCTTATTTTATCCAATGAGATAAAGGAATCTTTAATCAAGGGCCTTCTTGATCCAGAGATATGCTTAGTTCAGTTGAGCGCTACTAGAGAGGAGGCTCACTATTTAGAGGATATCCTAGGAGTCACTTTCAGTGATGAAGACTTACTTTTAGGATAATCAGACACAATCATCCCCTCTACATTATAGTAGATATGGGTAGATTCAGATTGTCAAGGGTGTTGGTTGACCCAGGTGCAGTAGTCAACATCATGAGTCTAAAGACCCTTGCCTACTTGAGGATTGACATCTCCAAACTCAATTTAGAGAGGATGATATTGAAAGGTTCAATGAGGTGAGAGCTTTAGGCTCCATAGTGTTAATGGAGATTAATAAATGGAAGACCAAGTTTCACATCATGATGAGATTTTCTTTCAATACTTTTAGGGAGACCATGGATAAATGAGAATAACATGGTATAATTTTCTTTGCACTAATGCATCAAGTTCATGAGAGGTGGGATCGAGTATTATGTCAAAGGAGATCTTAAGCCATTTATAGTTCATGAGGTCAGCATATATGAGGATATAGACTGCTACCTCCCTCAAAACCAACAAATCTATTCTTGTGAACTTGGCCAAAGCTTAAAAATAAAAGAAAAATAAAAAGAAAAAGAAAAATAAAAGAAAAAAGAAAATAAATGGGATCAAGAAATAGACTTAGAGGATGAACTAGAGCATGATATGGTATAATCCTCTTTATAACAAGTCTATATGTGAAACAGCCTTAACTCCTAACTTTCAAAAAAGAGGGTTTGGTAGTTAAGGAAGCCCCTAAGTCGTCCACAAATGTAAAGACTAAGAGGTTCTTTCTAGGAGCATCATCCTCAAGCCAAGAAGTTGATGTAGAACATGAGAATGATATAAAGAATTAATAGAATTATCTTTGATTGGTACACACCTTGTACAAACAAAAATACAATAATTCTCAATCAAGACAGACTAAGATTGATAATGAGTCTAGTTGATGATTAGATGATTACCGCCCATAAGATAGGTTCTTTTCAAATCACACTAACTTTTATGAGAAGGTGTGCTTAGAAACTTCAGATGACCCAGATAATTTTCAAGACAATGACGCACCGTTAGAGTTTTAAGAAGAAATTAAATCAACCATTGATGAACTCAAAAAAATTAACTTAGGGATTGAAGAAGATCCATGCCCAAAATACATCAATTCCTTATTGAACTAAACTAAAACTTAATTATGTTGACTAGTTTAAAGATTGCATAAAAGTTATGAAGAAATGCTTTATCACATGGTAGTTCACAATCTAGAAATAGAACCATTTGCTAACCCTATCAAGCACATACATTAGATATTGAACAATATGTCATTTCTAAAAGTCAAGAAACCGATTGATGTTTTTATGGGAAGCAAAATATCTTACCTAGTTGTTGTCCAAGAAGAGAATGGCCAAATTCATATATATCGAGCTTAAATAGGCAGATGAATTTTTTACTAAAGAGGATAGTGGATATCACCTCATCTCATGCAGTCTTCTCCTTCATGGATGGCTCATCTGGATACAACCAAATAAAGATAGCCCATAAAGATGAGAAAAATATTATCTTTCAAACTTCGATTGGAATATATTGCTTTAAGGACATGTCTTTTGCCTTAAAATAGTCTTAAGTGACTGAATAGTCGATGAACTCTTTCATCATCAAGTCGAGTGTTAAGTCTATGATCTCATAGTCAAAAGTAAAGAAAAATGAGATCATCTCTTTGACTTTAGAGTAGTTTTCAAACGGTTAAGATAATTTAACCTCCAAACAAATCCCCTGAAGTATGCATTTGGAGTACATTTATAGAAGTTTCTTGGGTTTATTATATGACATCAGGAAATCAAGATCGATCCAGAGAATATCAAGGCGATATTAGAAATGCCACCTCCTAAAATAACTCAAATTAGATCATTTCAAGGGCGGTTGGCTTATTTGAGATGCTTCATGTCCAACCAAGAGGGTGTTAATTTTCACTATGATGCCAAGTTAAGTGGGATGATAAGTGTCATGCCTTTGAAGACATCATACTATCCGATGATGCCAAGAACCCTACCATGGGCAAATCAATGATCCTCTGTCAGATAGAATATTATTTCTGACCGCCACCAAAAAAAAAGAAAATGTTCTCTATCTATATCATCTAATCCTCAAGCAAACTATCCAACCATTAAGATCGCCTTTTTAATCTTCGCATCCCAAATCTATGGAATTATGCTTTCAGAGTCAACTTGATCTCTAGAGTAAATCCATAAGATCTCATAACATGGAAAGCTATCCCATGGTTGCGATGGTCCATGATTCCTGGCTTGACATTACTTTTGTACCCTCCATGTAGTGAAATGATGATCAAACTTCTGAGCATCCACTCAACTTTGCTTAATGATGATCTCCCTGATGAACAAATCATGAATTTAGAGGACACTAGTAATCAACGATGGGAATTGTATTTTGATGGTTTTATCCAAAAGAAGAAGAACCAATTTACTCTTCCATAAAAGTGGGGTAAACCTTCTAACTCATGTGATGTGATGATTCTCATTCCATCTATCCAATCCTGCACCAACAACAAAGTTGAGTATGAGGTTTTAATTGCCTATCTAGAGTTAGTAGTCACGCTATGCATCTAAAACATCAACATCTTTGGAGATTTTCAGCTGGTCATCAACCAAATCATTGGGTCCTATAAGGTTCTTAAGCCTAAGCTCCATTACTACCATAAGTACACTATGGAGTTCCGGCTCAAATTGACTATTTATAAGATTTGAGAAAAATGTCATACTCTTTAAGAAAGATTTCCAAAGAGTCAGTATGTCTGAAAGATGAGTCCACATCAACAAAGATTAAAAATAGCAAGTCCTATCTCTTATTGATATTGAACTCATCGATAAATACCCTCTTGAAGGGGAGGTTGTCATTTCCAAAAGGAACGAGGAGCTGGATTGGAGGCAACCATTCATAAACATCTTAACTAAAAGCAAACTACCTCAAGGGAAGTCACATGCCCATCAGATGAAGTAAGATCCCTTTCTCACTCTCATCGATGGAACCTTATACCATGATCTTTAGATCATATGGTTACGTGTTTACCACCTAAGCCCATAAGAGCATGATCGAGGTACCTGATATGTGGAGCTCACCAATCAAGATCAAGAAATAAGATCAAGACTAGGTGATGTAACATCATGAGGATCAACAAATTAGAGCCCATGTCCCATTTACAAGATCTCAAGCTAAAGCCCAAGAAAATTCAAGAAAGAAGAAGAAGACTTATTAATTAGCTAACACATTATGATTTCATCTTTTATTTATGTAATTTTGATTTTTTTCTAAAACTCCATGTTTGAAATTATGCATTTAAAATTCAAAGCATGACATGTGAGGTGGTTGAATCCACATAAAATAATAGCATGTGAAATGGGTGGATGGCATAAAATAATGAGGTAATTTAATGCTTCACATTAATGTGGCCACCCACCTTCCCTCCATGTTTTGAATTCTTTTCTGAGATTTGTAATGGCTACAAATAGCCTCTTATTAGAATGAAGGGGATCTTGGCAATTACAAAATTTTGAGTTATTCTTGTGGTTTGAGAGCTCCAAACTTTGGCAATCCTTGGTGAGCGTATATCCAACATATCCTCTTCTTCACCTCAATTTCCCAGTCTCATTCTCATCAAAAGAAAGAATGCCCACCTCTATCACTAGGGTACTACTGGCCTATGATGATTACCGACTGCATTGATGTAGCGAAGCATTGTCACCAACGTCAGGTGCATAGAGTGGTCCTACACCAATCACCCAACATTCTACATCCAACATTGGCCTCTTAGCCATTCGAGTGTTGGGGTACTAACATTGTGGGTCTGATCGATCCTCCTTCTTCCAAAGGTCATCGGTTCATCCTTGCCACTACTGATTACTTTTCCAAGTGGGCAGAGGTGATTCCTCTCAGGGAGGTCAAAGCCCAGCATGGGCTCTAGTTTTTTAGGAACCATATCATATATAAGTTTGGGGTGCCTCGACTAATTATATCCAATAATGGTATTGCATTCAAGAGCACCAAGATCAATAACTTCACTCAAAGACATAATATAGATTAGAGATACTCTACCATCTATTACCCATAAATGAATGGTCTAGCAGAAGCTTTCAATAAAACTCTTATTCAAATACTCAAGAAGACACTCGATGATAACAAGCAATAATGGCATGAGCAGTTAGGTGAAGTTTTGTGGGCTTATTGCACCACTCACAAAACTCTAACTTGATCTACTCCTTTCTCCTTAGTGTATGGGTCTGAAGCTGTTCTACCATTAAAAGTCCAACTCCCATCACTAAGGATAGATGTGAGTAATAAGATCATGACAGAACAGAATGCCAGGTTATGGTTAGAAGAGCTCAAAAATTTAGAGGAGAGACGCTTATGAGCATGCCAGAACCTTAAGTTGTATAAATCCAAAATGACTCAAGCTCACAATAAGTTGGTCCACCCTAGAGCTTTTCAAGTAGGAGAGTTTATTTTAGTTCTAAGGAGACCAATTATTGTTTGTCGCAATATGGGAGGCATGTTTGAACCCACTTGGGAAGGCCCTTTTGTCATAGAAAAGGCCTACCAATGAGGATCATATTAATTAATAAACCATAAGGGAGAGCGCACGATGCTTTCGATCAATGGGCACTACTTAAAGAAATAATACCCATAAAATTATGTTTAAAAATAATAATCATCAATGAAAATTTCATTTCAAATTCAATCTCTTCAAATTGAAAGCATTTTTGTATTGAATTCACGCCGACGCATTGAGGATAGTGTAAGAGAACCCAAATGACATCTTATCATTCATCAACACAAACACAAACTACACATAATTCTCCAGTGCAATTAAGATAGGTGTAAGAGAACCCAAGAGGCATCCTATTTTGACTAGTATAACTAAGTTAGGTGTAAGAGAACCCAAACGACATCCTTCCTTTGTGGAGTCACATTGCCCCTGTGGTACCATTTCATCCATTCTTTGGCGGGTTTAGGATAGGTGTAAAAGAACCCAAGCAGCATCATATTCCTTCTTTCATAACACAAACACACATGCATATTTTCCTCTCAGCTACTTTGATGTGGGATAATGCGCGGACCCTCACTCATTAGTCGCCTAGGTCAAGTTGTTACCCTCGCTACGTCACCCCAGTGATCCCTTATTAAAGAGGATGTAAGTCTGCTATGCTCTCCTTCATGACTTGGTCGATGCACACCATCGAGCCCCTTGTTAGCATGGTAGGCCTTACTATGCGGTCGATAAGCTACCCTCATGTTGGCTCTGTTTAAGAGGATGTAAGCCTGCTATGCCCTCTTCTTAAATTATCCATCATGAACTAACTTGGTTGAGTATATCTAACAAAAACACATACACATCTTTTATCTCGAGCTACTTTGTAGTATGATAATGCCCCCTGCGGTACTCACTCTTTAACTGCTCTAGGTCGGGCTGACATGGTACCCTGTTAGTGCATCACCTAGTGGTCTTCTTGTTTTGGAGAATGTAAGTCTGCTACACTTTCCTCCCTTATTTGGCCACTGCACACTAATGAGCACCTTGTCAACATAGTATGCCTTACTGTGCGTTCAATAAGCTACCCTCATGTTGGCCTTATTTGAGAGGATGTAAGTTTGCTATGCCTTCTTCTTAAACTAGCCATCGTGAACTGACTTGGTCGAGTTGAGGATTAGGGCAAGTCCCTCTGTGGCTCCTTTCCTCTGACTACTATAAGTCTAGGTCCAGTCCTTCTTTGTGACTTCCTACTTGGTAGTCACCCTTAAGTCAGGTTGATCTGT
This sequence comes from Cymbidium sinense, assembly GCA_021442155.1. Classification (NCBI taxonomy): domain Eukaryota; kingdom Viridiplantae; phylum Streptophyta; class Magnoliopsida; order Asparagales; family Orchidaceae; genus Cymbidium; species Cymbidium sinense. The sequence goes on from CM038233.1 coordinate 67,670,866, forward strand.
TGCACCGTCAATGGGTCACCTTAGCGATTGATGCCTACTTTGGAAGATGTAAGTCTGTTATGCTTTCTTTTCAAGTACGCTTATTACACCGACCGGGTACTCTAGTTTGGAAGCAGCTCAGACGATAAACTATCTCGAATCGTCGCTTTAAGGAGATGTAAGTCCACACGCCTTCTCTCTAGACTAATTATCGCACACCGACAGGAACCTTAGGTTGGTTGGTGTTCGCTATACCAACAATGACCCACCCGGTGGATACATCACTCTTGGCGATGTAAGAATGTTATGATTTCTCCTTGAGTTGTCCACCAATACCAGTAGGTGTTAATTGCCGAGGGTTGGGTCACCAATTTAACTTGACCCAAATAGGTTTGACCCAAACCTGACCTATTTATTAAATGGGTCAAAAACTTCAACCCGAACTCGACTCGACTTCAACTCGATTGACCCGACATGACCCAAATGATCTATATATATATATATATATAAGCCAAATTCGGGTTTGTGTTTAAAAATTAGGTCAATTTAGGGTTTGTGGGTCAATTTTAAGTCAAATTCGAGTTGGCAGGTCAAAATTGAGTCAATTTTGAATTGGTGGGTTAACTGAACTCAACCTGAAAAATCAAATGGGTCAATTTCTTCAACCCGAACCCAACCCAAAAATTATTTGGGTCAACCCGAACCCAGATTTTTTGAGTCGAGTTCATGTCGAGTTGTCGTGTCTGGTCAATTTTTTACACCCCTAACCTATAGGCATTATTTTCTTCAAGGATTAGGATAATGCCCCTTGTGGCACCTCCCCTACGGGCACTCTAGTTGGCTCACATCCTTTACTTCCAATTCAAAAATATCAAGTGATCAGGGAGTCAAAGAGAGAGGAATTTGAACCCTCAGTACGAATAATTTATACAACAGATTAGCAATCTGACATTTAGTCAACTTAGCCATCTCTCCCCATTCAAATTGGAAAATTTATCATGTGATTTCACACGTGAAGTCAAGATTGAGAACAATTTTTATTCTCCTTCACTTCAATGATCCGAAATAGATTTCTCCAATAGAAAGAATACTTTACTTCTTTTATTTTGTACAAAAGTTGACCTCGATATATATGGCCAGCCGATTTCTTCTTTTGTTCTAATGAATAAAAACCCATTTAGACACTACCTAGGTTACTTTTAGATTGAACAGTCCCCCTTTCCTAGTAACCACCCCTGTGGTTGGAGATTTTGTTCAGATGTAGGATTCTCCCTTAAGTCTAGTAAATCTGAGATAGTCAAGGCATAGCCCATTCTCTGGGTCCCCGCATACCAATCAGGGGTCCCCATATATAAAAATAAAGAATTACTTATGGATTAGGAATTAACGCCCCCAACGACACCTTTCTCAAGCAGGTATCCTATCTTTAGGATAGTGTCATCCAAACTCCCAATAGGAATTGCCTGACTACTCTTGAGTTGACATAAGTCCCTCACGACACTTTCTTAGTAGTCGCCCTTAGATCGGGTTCAACTTGTTGTGTCACCAACAAGTTACCCTAGTAGTCATCTTTCTTATGTAAGTCTGGTGCACATTCTTTCTAGCATGGCCATTGCATGCTGACGGGCAGCCCTAGGTAGGGTTTGATCTACTGTGCATCAATGGCACCCCACCAGCTGATCCCTACTTTGAAAGATGTAAGTCTACTACTCCTTCTTTCTAGTACAATCATTGCACACCGAAAGGCACCCCTTAGGTCAGATAGTCTTACCCTTCGACTGGTAGACTACCCTTTTGGATAGATAAATTTGAGATAGGCCAAGGCTGACATAGCCCCTTCTCAGTGTGGTCCATCACACTGAGAGGATCCATCAAATGAAATTAATCTTAACTATTTTTGAGCTAACACAACTCCCCTAGCGGCATTCACTCAGTAGTCATCTTAAGTCAAGTTTGATTCGTTATGCATCCAACAGATTGCCCCAGCGATTGATCCCTGCTTTGGAAGATGTAAGTCTGCTACACTTTCTTCTGAAGTATATTCACTCCACACCAACGGGCAGCCCTAGGTCGGGTTCAATTTGTTACGCCATCAACAGATCACCCCAATGGCTGATCCTTACTTTGGAAGATATAAGTCTGCTATGCTTTCTTCTTAGTACAGTAATTGCACACCGAAAGGCAACTCCTTAGGTCGGATAGTCCTACCATGTAGCTAGTAGACTACCTCATTGGATCGGTAAATTTGAGATAGGCTAAGGCCGACATAGCCCCTTCTTAGTGGGTCTATCGCACTCCAACAGGGTCCATCACACACTAACAGGGTCCATGACATAACACACCAAATTAAATTAAATCAAATCAAAATAAATCAACATAAATCAAATTAATCATTAGGACTACTCTTGAGTTAAGGAAAGATCACAAATGACACTCACTCAGTAGTCGCCTTAGGTAGGGTTTGATGTGCTATGCATCCAACAGACCACCCCAGCTGATTTTCCCTACTTTGGAAGATGTAAGTCTGTTGCACCTTCTACCTAGCATAGCCGTTGCACATCAAAATGCAACCCCTTAGGTCGGATAGCCCTTCCTTATGGCAGGTGGAATACCTCTTTGGACTTATAAATATAAGACAAGCCAAGGCTCCCGTGGCTCCTTCTTAGTGTGGACCATCGCACATCAATAGTGTCCATAATTAAACAAATTCAAAACCAACCTCTCAATTGGAGTCAAATTAAACATATCGAACAAACAAAATTTCTCCCTAGCAAAGTGTAAATCAAATTAGCCTCCCTAGTAGAGCTTACACATAAATCAAACAAATCTAATCGAGTGTACATCCCTAGTAGATATGCCCTCAATGTAGAACCCTTCTCCCGAGTAGAGCCATAATAATTTAAACCAACCTCCCACATAGAGTCTAATCAAACAAATCAAAGAAATCCAACCAAACTCTTATCCCCAGTGGATAGCCTGAACCTGCTTCCTTAGTGAAAGGTTCATATTTCCAATCCCTAGCGAATTCAAATCCATATCCTTAGCAGACATGCCTCTACATCAATTAAAATAAAATAAGTTAATATTAATTTAATCCTGACCCCCATCATATTATAGATTCTTATCCCCAGTGGATACACACCCAAACTAATCATATCCACAATCAAACTCAAATTCTTATCCCACAGCGAGAAACTTGAACCTGCTTCCCTAGTGGAAGATTTATGTACTCAATCCTAAGTGGATTCCTACTGGCTCCCTTGACATAAAGAGAGTTGCATTGCACTAAGATCATGATTCAATTTACCTCTTGATTCTATGAATATATCATTTCCATTATTGTTTTAATCTACATGTTGATCATGATCAACATAATATGTGTGTGCCTTGTCACACCACACCTATTGTCCTTTGTTGACCTCACTTTGGAGTGACCTCTCAACTTCTCTTCTTAAACTTAGACTCTTCAAAATAATAAGAGTTCATTAGTCATAAGAAACTTCTAGTGATTAAAACTCTAACCTAAACCTAGAGACTTAGAAGAGTTAATCATATGGTTAGATCATGCCAGACTTAAGCAAATCACCCATCTTATAGCCTAAACCCAATCCATATGCACCTTCTCAAATCAAACCAGATTCACTCAAACCAAACCTTAAATTCAATTTCAAATTTAAATCTAATTCCAAATTTACTCCAAATGATTGAAACCCAAAATTAAATTCAAATCAAAACCCTCCTAAGTCATATGAACCACCTTCATAAGCTTAGTCAAAACCCTCTTTAAATCAAATCAAATTTAATTAATTTCTTTATAAATCAATTATTCCTTTATTTATATTGACAAATATAAATGAAATACATATCCAAATGATCAAAACTAGATCAAACCAAATCCAAGTTAACCTAAGTCAAGCCCAACTTAGCCCTTTAACTTGAAACTTTCAATTGAGTCAAAACCTATTAAACTCCAAATTAATTGTAGTTGGATTTATATTTCAATCCTAGGCTCACATATAAGTCCAACTAAACCTAAATCAAGCTAAAACCAAACCAATTGAAATCCACTTGACCCAAAGTGACTAAGGACCCATTTGAGTCAACTTCCAATCCAACCCAAATTAGATTGAACAAGCTCAAAACCTTCCATCATGATTATTAATCACCTAGATGATCAATCATAATCAATTGGGTCAAACCAAGTCAACTTAATCACCTGACCAAGTCAACCATTTAGCCCAAATGAACCAAAATTAACAAAAACCCATCCTACATCAAATTAATTGAAACCAATGATTCAAATCAACTTAAAATCAATATTTGAACATGACTTGACCACCAATTGAGCCAAACCAAACCCAATTGGTCATTTGACCCAAGTTGATCCAAATTGGCCTAAAGGACCAAATTGGGTCAAATTATGCTCTAACCTAAATTGATTGCAACCAATTGCTCGAGTTCATTCCAAATTAATTATTGAACTTGACCAAAGCCATAATTGATCAATTGGGCTCAATTGAGTATTTTAGCCCAAATTGATCTAAAGGATCAATTTGGCCAAATTCAAAAATTCTAAATTAATTCAAACCAAAGACTACATTCATCTTCAATTAGCCAATTGAACATGAATCAACCATAACCCAAGCCAATTTGGCTAAATTTGGTCAAATTAGTCAACTTGACCCATTTGACCCATTTGATTCCAAATGAGCCAAAATCAATCCTAAGCCAAATTAAATCAAATTGATCATACCAAAATACTTCAAATCATTATTTGAACCTAACTTAAGCCTTGATTTGACCCAATTTGACCATTTGGTCAACCTAACCCAACAAGAATCCAAGGTGACAAAAATGACATAAATTGAGTCAAATCCTTTGAAGCTAACTCATGGCATCTTGGGAGCTGATCAAACCCAACCCAAACCCATTTGGGATCAGCCCAACCCAATCAAATCCCTCATGGATCTCCTTCATATAAGACATATCCAATCTCATTTAATCCTACCCATCACTTGCATTCAATAGGATCTCCACAGCCCCAAAGGAAGACTTTAGAGCTAAATCAAAGTACCCAATCAAGTTATCATCTCCGAACCATCTCCCCATCACCTTTAATGGAGATTTTCAGCCATCCCAAAAGGACAAGAAATTGAAGCATCAAAATTATTCTTCCTGCATTCATTCAACTCCCAAGAGTTTCCTCAAGCAAAGAAAATCCATTCCCCATTTGAGCCATTTGACTAAAAAATATCAAAGCTAAGTAGATTCGAGAGTGTGTTGAAGGTTGGCGAACATGATGATCCAAAGCAAAGCAAAGGTTCAAAATTATTCGAAGGCTTCTTATCACACCCAAGAGCTTGCTTCGGTCTTCACCACCGCCGAAAACTATCCCCGATGAGATAATTTTGCCAAACTTTAGTCAGTCATAGGATCTATTATTTGTGATAATTTTTTTGCTTAATATTAGGAATTTCCCTGAGATAAACCTTGTAATTTCCATTTTATATCATTCCCACGCAAATCGAGAAGTTTTCGGAGAACATCGCCATGAAAATGAGCCCATTCGGATGAGATTTCATTCAAAAATTGCAAAAACCTCATTATTTCCCTCAATTTTACTGCTCATTCGTTGCCTGAAGTTCACGCGCAGTAGCCGCTATTTGATCCCTCATTCAGAGGGTTTGACGGCCCAGATTTGCATATTTCCGTCGATCAGATCATGTGGATCGATCTCAATGGTCTGATCCGATCCGTGCATCGCCATCTGACCTTCCCGCTCGGAATCGCAAGAACCAGCGCACGCATGTACGTCATCGCGGCAATGATGTGTACCGCAACGCCATCGCCGCCGCCGCGCATGGTGTTGACTAGTTTAAGTGGGAAAATCACCTATTTTCTGCTTTTAAAAATTATTTAAAATGCCTAAAACTTTAAAAGTTCATAGAAAATAAAATACTTAATGAAAAATTATAAATTAGGGCTCGTTGGATTCATTCGAGAGGAATCCAACAAACCTAAAATCAACATATTTGATTGAAAATTTTGAGCTTAATTTAGGTTTTAGTGAAAATTAAATTTTATTAATTAAAAAAAAATACACATCGATTGATTCAAAATTTTAGGGATTAAAATTGTTAAAATACACTCACCATAAAATTTCAAGTCAAAAGGATCTTTAGATTAGAAGATATTGCATTCTAAGTTTAAATAGTGAAAATAAATTAATGGACATTATAAAATCATGAAGAATCACTTAAATCAACTTTTATTTTGAAAATCATAACAAATCATAGAAAATCTAAAAAAATAGAAATAAATACTCATTTTAAAGGTATTTTAGAGGAGATTATTTAAAATTAATTTTAATTATTGAATTATAATTAAGGCTTAATTGGGTTTAATTAAAACTTAATTAGCTTAATTCTCTAATTACTAAGTAATTAATTTCAAACTTTCTAAGATTGATTAATGGGATGATCTACCTCCATAATTTTCTTGGGATTTATTGTATGGTTAATTAGAAAATTAGTTATCTTAGCCTTAATCACTTCCTTAATTAATTAGGTGATTAATTAATATTTTAAATAGTAATAAAATCATTAATTAAGCTTGTTAATCATTGTGGAATAGTGAATGGGCATGGAGAATGAGATTCTCTTTTCCATTCTTTTTCCTAAGTTTATTTCACTTGACTTGAAATTAATTAATTTGGGATTAATTAATGTTTAATTCAATTAAAATGGCTTAATTAATCAAATTAAAATCATATTCATTACAGAACTCATCTAATTTAGTTTCTTGGGTAGATTTTTAGGTGTTCAATAACCTAAAGCTATTTAAAGAAATTATGGCTAACATACATTTGTGGGGAAGCCATAAGAGTACTTAATTAAGTTCTTTAACTTAATTAATTAATTATGAGCCAATTGCATTAGATCCTTTATTTCTTAGGTCACTGATTTAAATTCTAATTCATGTGCATATCATGTTGGCTCATATTTAATTGATTAATTACTTTAATAACATAGCAAGGATTAATTAATTGATTTAATTTATATCACATCCTAATTAATCCATAAATCAATTTAATTTCTTTTCATTGAACCAAATTGATTAAATAATATGGAATGGGTTAGAGCAGCAAATGATTGAATCTTCTCTTCTCTAAATCAAATCAAACATGAAATTAAAAAAATGGCATTAAGAACTTTGGTTTATTTTAAATGATCTTATTTGATATGATTATCCTTAGAAATTAATTGGATTGAATGAAATTATGTGCTTTTGTTCTTTTATTTCTCTCCAATTGTATTAAATATTGTATGCCACTTGTAATCATGCATTCATCCTTTTCAAAAAATTAATTAAATGAAATGATTTCCTTTATGTCAAGTTGCATATTAATTTAAATTAAAAAATATGTGTGGCTATATCACTATTAAATCTCAAATGTATTTCAAAAGCTTATTAATGAATAATAATACATATTATGACATTAGTTACACAAACATAAGAGGTTCATGTGAATATATGCTTAGTGTATGAAGTGAAGTTTCTTTCATTCATATATTGATTTATAAGTACAAATGTTAGTGGGTATATAGTCTAGACATTCCGGGATGCAAGGCTTTTAAATAGCTCCAAGGAGGTCTTTACCTCACTTTGCAAAACAATGGTGATGTACTTTGATTTCATTCTTATGAATTTTGGCATTAGAATTTGGATAGAGCTTTAATTCATTCACACAAATAAATTAATTAAATTAAATCCAACTTTTGCATGGTTTTATATTCTTATAGTTGCTTGTATATTCACATATATAATGTATTATATTAGTCTGGACATTCTTGGGATGCAAGGCTTTAACTAGCCCCAAGGAGGTCATTACCTCACTCCCCTAGTGCAAAATAATGAGCGTCGTATCCACTTAGAACTTTTATACACTTGTGTGTACATTTAACTAATGAATGAAAATCCCATTTTCTATTAAAAAAAAGAGACACACATTCATATTTGGTTCAAGTGGTTGAATTGATTAGTCACTTGATTTAGAGTTCTTTTGTTATTTTATATAAGAATTTAGAAAGAACTTTAAATTAATATGACATAATTCAATCAAATGAAGCATTTAAATTCTAAAGACATTTACTTGCATTCATCATTTAAGTGCCAAAAACATATGCATGTATAGATATGTTTAGGACTTGATCATATGCATGTTATATAATGGAAAAAAATAAATGAATTGTCATGTGATAGTAGTTCATTCAAAATCTAAAGATGCTTTCTTATTGAAAAGGTTATTTAAAGTGAACCTAAACTTAGATTAATTAAAATATGTAATAAGTCATTCATTAAAGAGAAATTGATTAATTAATATGCTTTATATGTGGCTTAAGGTAGGATAAAGGAGGGTGATCTCTTTTCTTCTCTTCATAATATTTAGTTATTGTGTAATCATATGAAGCAAAACAGTAATTTAAAATCAATTAAACAACTTAAAGTGAAACCACTTTAAATTAAATCTTTCATTTATAAAATTTTAACTATAAAGCCTAGTTAGGACATACCACACAAGCCTTAATACACACATTAATAGATTAAGTCACCACTTCTAACTTTATGTTAGATGGTGCATGATTTGATGTATATTTTATTTTGTGATGCATTATTTTAGATTGGATGTTAGTGTTTATTTCAGATGGATGTTAGATTACCTAATCATATTTTTTGTAGGGGATTATGCTTAAGGGACAGCTTAAAAATAAATAAAAATACTCACTTTGTAGGTTGCTTATGCCCCTAAGCATAATCTAAGTGGTGGGTTTGGCTACCCATGTGCGGTGCTAAGTCCAAATTATGATATACTTGGGTTGTATGTGTTTATAACACTTATTTTGCTGTGTAGTTAGATTTATTTTTCCTATTTTTAATATAATTTTGTATTAGGAATTAGGATTAGTGCTATGGGTTTAGATGAGCATTGGCTAGAAGGCTTAGTCCTGGGGTGCCATGTAATGCCTTGAAGCTTACCACATCAAAAGGAGCCAAGATATGAAGAAATGAAGGAGACATGAAGAATGAAGACTTGATGACCCCCAATAGCATTTATTATTTGTAATTATAATTATTCTTTCATAGACTAGGTTGTATAAGGGTAGAGCTCGACTACCCATTTTCTCTTTTCAGGTTGTATGGTGGTACCCGATCGCACTGGCCTTTTATTCTTTTGTGGCAGTCTATAAAATTTTTTAATATTGTGTCTATTTGGTGCAATAGAAATGGCATGCTTTTTTAGTTACTTCAATGTTTGATGTTTGAATGTGTGGCCTAGATATGATTAAACTCTTAGGAAAAATTATTTTTTTACCCAATTAATCACTCATAACTAAAATTTTCTACAACTCACAACCTCACCATAAAGCTTAGACATTAAATAAGATTATTAAAAGATTTAGCAACCCCTTAGCTGAATGGTTGAATGTCTCACAACATACATGCATTCTTCTCTCTCTCTTGAACATGAAGGATCTCCATCCTTGCACGATAGGGGGAATGTTTGACCTGAGGGCATCCCTTATGGTGGAGAACACTTCTTCTAGCTAATTTAGCCCATGACTTGTTTTCAACATGCATTTAGCATAAGAAATCAAAGCCTTTGTCAAAGAAGTGTCAAAATCAAATAAAATTTGAAAAGATTTTGCATTTGTATATTAAGTCATTACTCATATCACTCATGCTATAGTCTCTTAGGGGTGAGTTTAAGAACTTTAGTCTCTCTCAAATTAAATAATAGTCCAACTATCTTGCACTCTCATAAGACCGGACTACATGATTTTGAATCATAGGATGTGTTAGCTGGCAACCACTCCAAGCAGTTGTAAGTCCAGCAGCTGGGTAGTTTATTACTCTCTTAAAGAGGTAAACCTTATACCCATCTTTTCTTAGATTTAGGTCGTGCTTTAACTTATGCCAAAGCTCCTTAGATTTAGGATCTGACGTAGCTATTTCCTTCAGGATACAAGCATAAATCCTTACCTCATAAGCATTTTTGCAATCTTATGTTTATGGATTATAAGCCCTAGCAATCTAAAAAAATTTCAACTCAAATAAATAAATCTCTTTAATTTCAAACATATAAAGCCCAACCATAGGATATATTGGAATGCTCACTAGGCTTCCTAGTATCATGAGCATTCCCTATTTTCTCCCTTTGGATTTCAAAAATAAATCTTCTATTTGATCTATCCCATTTGATTTTTCAAAATAGCTAATTTATTTATAGTCTTAGCCTTGAAATCTTTGGAGACACTAATTGTCTACTTTAATCAAGAGTATTCTTAAGGAATTCATTTATAGGATGTAATTAACTATGGGGCTTGCCTCCAAAGGGAACTTAATGAACGGCTTAATATAAACCTACTTTACTTTTCAAGTAAAGTGGGAAAGATCTTTAGTACATTCAAGACCCATCATGCCTTAGAGTCTTATTAGTGATTAAGTCCATTATATGGTGATGATTTCTATCTTTCATGATAGTACATCATTCCTTAATGTCATACCTGATCATTTCAATAAGTACCCCCTAAGATTTACGTGGTGTCCCACATCCAAAAATAAACACCACATTTTTTCTTGTGACTCTGCTGAGGAAAGTTTCTCTCTCCATCTTTAGTAGATAATTATTATCTCCAAGCATTGATAGTGGACTTATATTGTATATAATCCCAAGTCTATCTTTCTTTCCATTAGCACTTAGCTTATTTCATCCTTAAATAAAGCTAGCCAACATCCTTTTGATTTTAGGACCTCATTCCATGTAGGTCTTAAAATTTGTATTGGGTTCCCCAATATATTAAAATAAACTAACTAAATAAAAGAAATGATAAAAAACAAATTTTTTGAACCTCTTTACCACTAGCTTGGTGAGGTAAGATTTATCCCACATTTAAGAAAACTAAAACTAAAACAAGCAAAGTCTTTTGCAAAATATTTTCAAAAACACTTTCCTAAACAAAATCAATTTTAAATTAACTCCACATGAAATTTGTAAAAAAAAATACAATTTTTCAAATCTCAAATAAATGACAATCAAACCTCATTTAACATACCTAAATTTGTTAAATGAGGGTCCTCTTCAAAATCATAATCAAATTTACAATCATCAAAATCCCTTTCAAAGACTTTCAAAAAACACATTTCCTAACATGAAATCAATTCACCAACTCCATTTAATATACCCAAATTTGTTAAGGGAGTTACATTTTTTTTAAAAATCAAGATAAAAATCAAAATCAACATATAATTGAACCTCACTTAACATACCCAAAATTGTTAAGTAAGAGTTCCCCTCTTTTCAAAAGCGATATCACACACAAAGTCAAGATATATATTTTGAATCTCATTTTGCATACCCAAATATTCCAAATGAGAGTTCTATTTTCAAAATCAACCACCCACAAATAATTGAACTCCATTTAGTATATCTAAAATTGCTAAGTGGAGTTCCCCTTTTCAAAACCAAAACAAATTGGATCCTACTTAACATACCCACATTTGTTAAGTAGAGTGATTATTTCAAAATTATAAAAAATGCACATTTGAAGTCCATTTGACACACCCAAACTTGTCAAATGAGAATTCTCCTCTGTTTAAAAGAGAAAACAAATTAAACTCTGCTTAACATACCCACATTTGATAAGTGGAGTTGTCTTCTTCAAATCAAAATCAAAACACATTCGGATCTTACTTAACATACTATATTCATTAGGTAAGAATCTCACTTTCAAAATATTAAACACTTGAGCCATACTTAACATACCAAATTTGTTAAGTAAGGGTCATTTTAAAAATCAAATCAAAATGCATCAAACACATTAGGCTTCACTTAGCACACCTAAATTTGTTAAGTAAAGATCCCATTGTCATCAAATCAAAATAATCAAATACATGACAAACAATCATCATAAACAACAAAGATATTTTCAAAAAATATTTTCAAACATGCACTTGGATCTCTCTAACATACCCAAATTTGCTAAATGAAAGCTCCAAAATCAAAATCTCAAAATAAAGGATTGGCAAAACAAAATCATCTCCAAAAATCTTCCAAATGGAGGAACCTCATTCAATATATTCTAATTTATTAGATGAAGGTTCCAAAATCAACAAACCAATTCTTATGGCAAAGTCTCTCTTCAAAATTCTAAATCTATCCAAATCAATGAAACCCACTTAGCATACTTAAATTTGTTGAGTGTGGGTTCAAATTCCAAATTCAAATCAGAAATCAGTGATTGAAGGCAAATATGAAGGTCAAAGTCTGATCCTGTTATATTTTCACAAGTAGAGATATCGAAGTTAGTCACTTCAAGTACAGCTATGGCTCTAGCAAGTTTATTTTCTTTTCCCTCTAGTGTCTTGGCCTTGGATCAGCCAATCTCACCATGACGAGGCCACCCACCTAATTTACTTTGGTCGGCTTCAAGGGGTTAGGATTACCTGAGGGGCCCCTCACAACTCACCAGGGAGGAGGTGGTAGGCAAGCCACCTCCACTCTGATGTTGAGCCCACCCAGTTTCTCTAAAGGGGAAGGCTCGGAGGTCCCCGGCCAATGCTAGTTCAGTCTACTTTTGTTGCTCCTACTGGAGCTTCAGTGCGAGCTATTACCTCCTCCTCAGTCCCCTCAAAGGGGAAGGCTATCTTAGCATCTGAGATAATCTCCTCTACCCTTGAGGTAGGTTTGAGCTCCTGCACCCAATGCTGCAACAAAAGTAGGAAGATCAACAGAGAGTGGCTGTGAGGTAGATGTCACATCACATATCCGAGGAGGGTTCTCCTCGAGAGGTCTCCCCTCTTGAGTGGTAGTAGATTCCACCCCTCTGTTCATGGAGAGGAGGATGCTAGAGATTGTTTCATCTTCCTCCACCACTAATTTACCATGCACCAACTAGTAGGAGGAAACCCTATGTTGGCCTTGTGACGCCCTTCTCCGTTGGTAGAGCCTATGTAAGCTTATTATATGGTGCATTATTCGATCAGGTTTTGATCCCAAGAGCAGCCCCATCCAGAGAGAGGGCCATCGAGGCCAAAGTTGCGCGACAAGAGGGAGAGATGGAGGTACGCCAGTGACGCCTCCACCCTTGTTGATTTCCCGATGACGCCACCGGGTTGATCGCATGACATAGTATAGCACTCACCAGTAGCACCAACCATCGGAGGAGAGCTCTAGTGGAAGGGCCAGCTACCCATCACACCGCCCATTCCCCATCCACCTCACCCATTCAGTCTTCCTTCCATTGTTCCTACCAAGTTCGAGATCGCACTGGGAGAGGAAGTCTCCATCTGGCCTATGGATCCCACTCCATCTACTCCACCTACTGAGGTGAGGTCAAGTTCTCCCATTCGACCTCCCACTCCCAGTGGAAAAGAAGGAGTGACCAAAGTCATCTGGTCACCACCACCAAAGAACCATAGTAGTGAGCAATGCAACAAGGATAGTAGTGATGAGGGAGGGGACACCAGTATAGTTCATATGGCACTCGATCCTCCCAGTGAGGGTGTCCCATCATTAGGCAACATCCATTGCATAGATTCAGGCAAGCATAGTTCCACAATCGCCAGTCTTGTGCCACCCAAGCAGAGTAGAGATCGCTTTAGATGACATTTTAGAGGATTACTTTACTGAAAAGAAATAAACTTTTCAATGATCTTCATAAAGAGGAGGAGGTAGACTTGACCTCAACAAGGATGATCTATTTAGAGGATTGAGAAAGTCCACATGGTCGATACTATCCTCCAGAGACCATCATACTGAAGGTATTGTGGTTGAAGAAGACTACCGTCCATTCAACCCAACACCTCCTCCAGCAGCTTAGGCAGAGGGATGATCAAATCCACAGGATGGAGAAGAAGGGAGATTTGTTAGGATAGTACAAGCACTTCGTAACCAAGCTCCATTACATCCTAGTCTTATGGAGGCCGAAGTGGCCCGAAGCTTCTACATGTCTTAGAACCCCCAAGAGTACCTCTCCAGTAGATTAACACAGGGTAGCCTGCATAGAAAGGTCATAGATAGTACCTCATTGTAGGAGAGGGACATCAAACAAATGGTGAAACAGTAGGTGAAGGGAAGCATTGGAGCAAGCCTGGGGTAGTTCATCTATTCCAAAGGATAGACTTTACCTAGAGGAGTTTGATATAGTCCAGTACCCTAAGGGATTCATATCACCTTCTTTCAAGATCTTCGATGGCAGTGGGATCCCTCGGCATCACATGGCACATTTTGAGCTATTGCTTGCCGGTGATAGTGATGCACTTCTCTTTCTCTTGTTAGATCTTTGGGATTGCATTTGATTGGTATCTTTGAGCGCCCGACTATTCGATAAAGACATTTGCTGAGTTGGAGCAACTCTTCATTAAGAGGTTTGTTGGAGCAAAATAAAGGGCAACTATGGGCGATCTCGTTGTAGCACAACAAAACCCCAATGAGTCCCTTGTTGATTATATTCTCATGTGCCGAACTTGAGAATGAAATGCAAACCGTAGCTATCTGAGCAGCATACCATAGAAATTCTTCTTAAGAATATTCATGGTTCGGTTATTTTCATGCTAATGGATTTATTATCAAAATCTTTGAGAAGCTAATCAACAAGGCTGCTAGTCTACAAGGAGAAGCCAAATACTTACCTTTCCAAGACCAGTAGTCCAAGCCTAAACTGTAAAAAGCTTCTAAGAAGTCAGTGGCAGTGGCATCAGTCTATAAGTGGAAGCAGCTAGTTAGAGTTCAGTTTGAGAGACCTAGACCTTAGTAGCCTCCATATCCACTGCCTCTATGACCACCTCGCCATCATCACCACCACTCTGACCATTACCACCACCTCCTCAACAGTATACTCAGCAGCTTTACTCCTATCCACCGTAAAGTAGTTATTATCCACCTACTCTTTTGGAAAAGTTAAACAAGCCATATTCATTCAAGAGGGAGGTAATCAAGAAAATCTTTAAGAACCTCTTAAAAAGCCTGATTTTCAGCTACTAGAGCCTAAGAGGTTGGAGGAAGTGGGCAAGAGCGAAAATCTTAACTTTTTCCCCTACCACTGCATGTTAGGCCATGTCTTTGAGGACTGCATCACTTTCAAGGACTAGCTTGAGCGTAACTACAAGTCGGGTGCCATAATTATCTTTAAGGATTACTTATTAGAGCAACTATCTAGTTATGTTAGGGTAATCCTCAGAGATACTTATGATCCTCTTAATACCAAAGAAGGTTGGGATATCTCTTTATCCTGAACCTCTAAAAATATTATTTCTAAGATCAAGAATATCTCCTTACAAGTGCCTAAGGAAGCTCAAACCTCCAACATCAAGGAATGTTTGCAAGTTGCCAAAGACAACTTGGGGAAGGTGGGAGCTCAGCAGCAGCAACAGCAGTGCACACATGCCTGGGATAGTTCAGTAGCACAACCACCAACCAAGTCTAGCATTCCCTCCTTCATTACAGTTACTACTTCATCCAGCTCTTCTTCCAGAAGGAGTGTTGTATCAGCAGACAAGGGCACTAAAACCATCACCCCGCTTACTTTATTTGATTTATATCATGTACCTCCACCTGAAAAAATCAGTGAAGAAAGCATATTCCACTTACATCTTATCTATTTCTGATGCTCTTGATTTTATTTCTATTGAAAGTTCTCTAAGTCTAGAAAATAATAATAGCTCTAATAATTCTGATCCCTTCTTTTTTGATTCAGAATCAAACTTTCCTTTTCTGAATCAATCGGGTTCACCAATTGAGATTAACTTGTATTCATCTGACTCTGTGGGTCTCATAGGAAAAGTTGTAGGTATACCTGATGAGCAGGTAGAACTTTTCTCTAACTCACCACAAGAAGTCACTGAAGTCAACCTACGTAATGGTAAAGTTCTACCTCCTAGGGTAGCACCTCATGATAAAGGTAAGCAAGTCATTGGTTATAGTGAGCAGAAAGCCCCTCCATAGGATGCTCCACCTATGGATATGCTTGTAGAGGACTACCCATAGTTGATTATAATGTCCTAGCTCACTTTAGAAAGTTACCAGCTAAGTTAAGCATATATGACATCCTTGTCTTATCCAAAGAGATAAAGGAATCTCTAATCAATACCCTTCTAGATCTAGAGATATGCTTAGCTCAGTTAAGCGCTAGTAGAAAGGAGGCTCACTATTTAAAGGATGTCCCAAGATTCACTTTCAGTGATGGAGACTTACTTGTAGGACGATCAGACAAAATCGTCCCCTCTACATTATAGTAGATATGGGTAGATTCAAACTGTCAAGGGTGTTGGTTGACCCAGGTGCAGCAATCAACATCATGAGTCTAAAGAACCTTGCTTACTTGAGGATTGACATCTACAAACTCAATTTAGAGAGGATGATGTTGAAATAATTCAATAAGCAAGGTGAGAGGGCTTTAGGCTCCATAGTGTTGCCAATAGAGATTAATGAATGGAAGACTGAAGCTAAGTTTCACATCATATATTCAGATACATCTTTCAATGCTTTGCTACAAAGATCATGTATACATGAGAATAACATGGTATAATCCTCTTTGCACCAGTGCATCAAGTTCATGAGAGGTGGGATCGAGTACTATGTCAACGGAGAACTCAAGCCATTTATAGTTCATGAGGTCAGCATATATGAAGATGCGGACTACTACCTCCCTCAAAACCAAAAATTTTATTCTCGTGAACTTGGCCAAAGCTTAAAAATAAAAGAAAAATAAAAAGAAAAGGAAAAAAAAAATAAAAGGGATCGAGAAATAGACTTTTAGGAGGAACTAGAGCCTCGGATTAAATTACACCCATAGTTTGTTACTCCATTCGAACATATAGGTAGGATGACAAGATCTCCACCATGCAGAAGAAGAGGTAGATCCAAAGGCAGCCCCAGGGATGGAAGACCTCCTTATTGGTCATCTAGTAGGAGATATGTTCCAACTACTAGGAGTACACCTGCTATCCATATAAATTAAGAATCTAGTTCAGAGGATGATACTTATATGGTTAGCACACCACTCAGCTCTTCTCAGCAGCAGATTCCTTTCAAGGTGACACTTGAGCTAGACAATGATGAAGACTGAGCTCAAAAGCAAATCATGAGTGTATCCAAGTCTATATGTGAAACAGTCAGGCATCAGTTGGGAACCTTAGCTCTAACCCCACTTTCTTCAAAAAAAGTTGAGGGTTTGGTAGTTAGGAAGCCCCTAAGTCATCCATATATGTGAAGACTCAGAGGTTCTTTCTAGGAGCATCATCCTCAAGTCAAGAAGTTGATGTAGAACTTGAGAATAATTCATATAAAGATTTAATAGAATTACATTTTGATTTGTACTCGCTTTGTGTTCTAAATTTAACAAAGAAATGATTGATTCCACGTATATAGTCTAACCATTGGTTGGACTATTTTGAAAGGTTATAAAACAACAAATATAAGAATTCTCAATCAAGACTAGGAATAGGATTCGGTACAGTGAGTCTAGTTGATGACGACGATTACTGCCTAGTCATCACCAATCATTTAGAATAGGATAGGTTCTTTTCAAATCACACTAACTTTTATAAGAAGGTATGCTTAGAAACTTCAGATGACCTAGATAATTTTAATTCATAGATGCACCACCAGAGTTTTAAGAAGAAATCAAATCAACCATTGATGAACTCAAAGAAATCAACTTAAGGACTAAAGAAAATCCATGCCCAATATACATCAGCTTCTTATTGAACTAAACTGAAATCAATTACTTAAATATGATATTGACTGAGTTTAAAGACTTCTTCACATAGAGTTATGAAAAAATGCTAAGTTTATCTCCTGATATGGTAGTCCACAAACTAGCAATAGAACCTATTGCTAACCCTGTCAAGCAATCTTCTAGACACATGCAATTAGATATTGAACAACATGTCATTTCTGAAGTCAAGAAACTGATCGATGTTGGCTTCATCAGGGAAGAAAAATACCCTACCTAGTTGGCCAGTATCGTCCAGTTAAGAAAATGAATGGCCAAATTCATATATGCGTCGACTTTAGGGTCTTAAATAAGGCATGTCCAAAAAAAGAATTTCTATTACCAATACCAGAGCTGATAGTGGATATTGCCTCATCTCATGCAGTCTTCTCCTTCATGGATGGCTCATCTGGATACAACCAAATAAAGATGACCCATGAAGATGAGAAAAATACTTTCTTTTGAACTTCGATAGGAATATATTGCTATAAGGGCATGCCTTTCAGCCTTAAAAATACTGGTGCTACATACGAGTGGGCTATGACTCAAATAGTAAATGAACTCATTCATCATCAAGTCAAATGTTAAGTCGATGATCCCATAGTCAAAAGTAAAGAAAAGGAAGATCGCTCCTTTTACTTGAGTGTAGTTTTCGAACGGTTAAGATAATTTAACCTCAAAATGAATCCCCTGAAGTGTGCATTCGGAGTAGCTTTAGAGAAGTTTCTTGGGTTTGTTGTCCAACATTGGGAAATCGAGATCGATCCAGAGAATATCAAAGAAATATTAGAAATGCCACCCCCTAAAAGTCTAACTCAACTTAGATTATTTCAAGGGTGGTTGGCATATCTAAGACGCTTCATATCCAACCTATCAGGAGGGTGACAGCCATTTTTAGCAGTTTTCAAAAAGGATTCCAAGTTCAAGTGAGATGATAAGTGTCAGCATGCCTTTGAAGAAATCAAGCACTACTTGATGACACCACTAATTCTAGCTACCCCTATCATGGGCAAACCGTTGATCCTCTACACCACTGCATTACACGACTCCCTTGGCACTCTATTAACCCAAGCCAATGACGAAGAAAAAAATGCTCTCTACTATCTCAGTCATCGTCTAATCTCTGTTGAAGCAAACTATCCACACATTGTGAAGCATCACCTAGCTTTAATCTTCGCATCCCAAAAACTATGGCATTACATGCTTTCTCATAGAGTCAACTTGATCTCTAGAGTCAATCCACTGCAGTATCTCATGACACGGCTGAAGTTATCTAGATGATTGGCACGATGGTCCATGATTCTCTCACAGTTTGACATTACTTTCATACCCCTCTATGTAGTGAAAGGACAAGCATTGGTGCTTAGCGTACACCCACTTCTGTTGACTCTCCACTTAATGATGATCTCCATGATCATGAATTTAGAGGACAGTAGTAATCGATGATGGGAATTGTATTTTGATGGTGTAGCTTCATCTCAAAAAGAAGAAAAACCACAATCTACTTTTCCAGAAAAGGTAGGGGTAGGAATAGTCCTTCTAACTCTACACCGCAATGTGATGAGATTCTCATTCCATCTATCCAATCCTTGCACCAACAATGATGTCGAGTATGAGGCTTTGATTGCCTATCTGGAGTTAGCAGTCACACTATGCATCCAGAATATCAACATCTTTAAGGATTTTTAGCTAGTCATCAACCAAATCGATGGGTCCTACAAGATTCTTAAGCCTAAGCTCCATCACTACCATAAGTACATTATAAAGTTAGTGGCCCAATTCTCAGAGGTTACTAATATAAGATCCCTTGAGGAGAAAATGAAGTAGCATATGCACTAGCAAAGCTCTCCAAAGAGTTAGCATGTCCGAAAGATGAGTCCATATCAATAAAGATTCAAAATAGGAAGTCCTATATCTTTTTGATATTGAACTCATCGATAAATACTTTCTTGAAGGGGAGGTTGTCGTTGCCAAAAACTACCTCAAGAGAAGTCACAAGCCCATCAGATGAAGTAAAGATCCCTTTTCTACACTCTCATCGATGGTACCTTATACCGGCGGTCCTTCAATCATATGTGGTTATGTTATTTAGACAAATACAAAGCCCATAAGATCATGACCGAGGTACACTTAAGATTATGCGGAGCTCACCAATCAGGTCTAAAGATGAAGGCCAAGATCAAGAGGCTGGGGTACTATTGGCCTACGATGATTACCGACTGCATGGATGTAGCCAAGCATTGTCACCAATGTCAGTGCATAGAATGGTCCTACACCAATCACCCAACATTCTATATCCAACATTGGCCTCTTAGCCATTCGAGTGTTGGGGTACTAACATTGTGGGTACGATCGATCCTCCTTCTTCCAAAGTCATCAATTCATCCTTGCTGCTACTGATTACTTTTCCAAGTGGGCAAAAGCGATTCCTCTCAAGGAGGTCAAAGCCTAGCATATGCTCTAATTTTTTAGGAACCATATCGTATATAGGTTTGGGGTGCCTCGATAAATTATATCTGATAATGGTACTACATTCAAGAGCACCAAATTCAATAACTTTGTTGAAAGACATAACATAGATTGGAGATACATTACCATCTATTACCCGCAAGTGAATGGTCTAGCAGAAGCTTTCAACAAAACTCTTATTCAAATACTCAAGAAGACACTCGATGACAACAAGCGATAATGGCATGAGTAGTTAGTTGAAGCTTTGTGGGCTTATCGCACCACTTATAAAACTCTAACTCAATCTACTATTTTCTCCTTAGTGTATGCATCTAAAGTCGTTCTACCATTAGAAGTCTAACTCTCATCATTAATGATAGATGTGGGTAGTAAGATCATGATAGAATAGAATGCCAAGTAACAGTTAGAAGAGCTTAAAGGTTTAGAATAGAGACGCTTATGAGCATGCCAGAACCTCAAGTTGTATAAAGCCAAAATGATTCAAGATCACAATAAGTTGGTCCACCCTAGAGCTTTTCAAGTAGGAGAGTTTGTTTTAGTTCTAAGGAGACCAATTATTATCCATCACAAGATGAGAGGCATGTTTGAACCCACTTGAGAAGGACCTTTTGTCATAGAAAAGGCCTACCAAGGAGGATCATATCAGTTGATAAACCATAAGGGAGGCGCGAGATGCTTAGATCACTACTTAAAGAAATATTACCCATAAAATTATGTTTAAAAATAATAATCATCAATGAAAATTTCATTTAAATTCAATCTCTTGAAATTGAAAGTATTTTCATAGCAAATCTACTACGATGCATTAAGGATAGGTGTAAGAGAACCCAAACGACATCATATCCTTCATCAACACAAACACGAACTACACATGATTCTCTAGTTCTATTAAGATAGGTGCAAGAGAACCTAAGATGCATCCTATTTTGACTAGTACAACTAAGTTAGGTGTAAGAGAACCCAAGCGACATCCTTCCTTAGTGGAGTCACATTGCCCCTGTGGCACCATTTCATCCATTCTTTGATGTGTTTAGGATAGATGTAAGAGAACCCAAGCGGCATCCTATTCCTTCTTTCACAACACAAACACACATCCATATTGTTCATCTTAAGCTACTTTGATGTGGGATAACACCCCCAGTGACCCACACTCATTTCTCTCAAGCTATAGTGTTACTTGTGTTTTGATGGTCCCTTATATGGGATGTGAAGTCTAATATGCTTTCCATCATGACTTGACCGTTGCACACCATAGAGCCCCTTGTTAGCATGGAAGGCCTTCGTGTCGATAAGCTATTTGTTGCTCCAGAGGATGTCTCTTCTTAAATTAGCCATCATGAACTGACTTGGTTGAGTATATCTGACAAACACACATGCACATCTTTTATCTCGGGCCACTAATGTGGCATAACGCCCTCTGCGGTACTCACTCATTAGCTGCTCTAGGTTGAGCTGACGTGTTACCTTGTTAGTGCGTCACCCTAGTGGTCTTCTTATTTTGGAGGATGTAAGTCTGCTACACTTTCCTGCATTATTTGGCCATTGCATACCAACGAGCACCTTATCAGCATAGTATGCCTTACTATCAGGTCGATAAGCTACCCTCATGATGGCTTTATTTAAGAGGATGTAAGTCTTTTATGCCTTCTTCTTAAACTAGCCATCGTGAACTAACTTGGTCGAGTTGAGGATTAGGGCAAGTCCATACGTGGCTCCTTTCCTCTAACTATAAGTCTAGGTCAGTCCTTCTTTGTGACTTCTACTTGGTAGTCACCTTTGACAGGTTGATGCATTCATCAGCGGGTCACCGGCTTGATCCCTACTTTGGAAGATGTAAGTCTGCTACACATATTTTTCAAGTACAACTGTTGCACACTAACGGGCAGCCCTAGGTCTAATAACACTTGTCTAGCTGATGATAGACTATCTCAATAATCAATTCTGCTTTAGGGAGATGTATGTTTACATGCCATCTCTCTAAACTGATTGTCGCACACCGATGGGCACCTTAGGTTGGTTGGTATTCGCTATGCTAACAATGACCCACCCAGTGGATACACTACTCTTGGCAAATGTAAGACTATTATGCTTTCTTCTTGAGTTGGCCACCAAATACCTATAGTAGGCGTGTCAAGTCGGGTTGATGGGTTGGGTTTGGGTCTAACCCGAATTTGACTTGACCCAAACCTGACCTGTTTGTTAAATGGGTTAAAAACTTCAACTTGAACCCACCCCGACTTCAACTTGATTGATCTGACATGACCCGAATGATCTATTTATATATATTATAAGCCAAATTCAGGTTCGTGTGTAAAAATCAGGTCAATTTTAGGTTCACGGGTCAATTTTGAGTCAAATTCGAGTTGGTAAGTCAAAATCGAGTCAATTTTGGGTTGATGGGTCAACCTGAACTCAACCCAAAAAATCAAACGGGTCAATTTCTTCAACTTGAACCTAAAAAATTTTTGTCCAGAACCAGATTTTTGAGTGAGTTCATGAGTTGTGCGTGTGGTCAATTTTTGGACACCCTACTGAGGCATTATTTTTCCTGATTAGGATAACACCTCTAGTGGCACCTCCTGCAGCCTCACGTCCTTTACCCCATTTAGACACTACAGGGTTACTTTTGGTTGGATGGTCTCCCTTTCTAGTAACTACCCTATGGTTGGAGATTATATTCGGGATGCAGATTCTCCATTGGTCCAGTCATCGAGATTGGTTGGTAGGCCAGCCCATTCTTAGTGTGGTCCCTCGTACACCAATAGGGTCCCCGATATAAAATAAACAAAATATATTTTTGCTTGTGGATTAGGAATTAACACCCCCAGTGACACTTTTCCCAAGTAGGTATCTTGTCTTTAGGGCAAAAAAACTCCCAATAGGAATCATTCTCTTGAGTTGAGATAAGTCCCTGTGACACTCTCATCCCTTAGATGTTCAACTTGTTGTGGTGGAGAAAATTTCCTATAGAGTCACCTTTTCATTAAGATAAATGAAAGGGGCAAGCATATAGAAATTCAACTTTTTAGGATGCCACGCATATTTACAAATGTACTTATTCAAGTTATCGGGTATGTCATCAAGGAAATAGTGTATTATCTCAAGAGATAGAAGTCACTACCCTTTAATGGACCTAATCACCTCAATAAGGACTCCTAAGGATGATGGGTGCATATGTACCGATTCTTCCCTAATTTACATGGAAAAATAAGGTTTATTTTAAATTGGGTTCATTAAGTTCCTGACAAGCCCATAGTTCATTACATCCTAAGGGACGGGATCCCTTAGGAAAACTCTCGATTAAGGTAAATGATCGATGTCTTTGAACATTTCAATAAGAAGGACTATTAATCGATTAGTTCATGTTTTTGAAGATAAAATGGGATTGATCAAAATAGGGAGTTATTATCGAAGCCAAAATGGAAGATAAGTAGGAGATGCCCACAATGCTAGGAAACCTAGCGAGCATCTCAAACTATCATATAGTTGGGCTTTACATTTTTGAAATTGATTTAGTTTATTTGAGTTGAACTTTTCATTAGAAATTTAGGACTTATGATTCCATAACACAAGATTAAGGAAATGCCTAAGAGGTGAGGAATTATGCTTATGGCCCACAAAGGGGAGAAGCAACCTCAAAACCTAAATCTAGGGAGAGGGCCGAAAGCATAACCTAAATCTAAGGTAAAAAATGGGTAATTAGTTTGCCTCCATAAGAGAAGACAAACCACCCGATAACTTGGACTTACAACTCAGGGTGGCAGCCAACTAACTCCTCCTATAATTTTAAATACATGTAGCATTATGCTTATGCAAGATAGCTAGGCATTTATTTAGAAAGAGACTAAGTCCTTAAACTCACTCCCTAAGAGACTAGATCATGTAAAGGGACATGCTTCAAATGACCTAAATCTAATGTAATTTAAATTTCATTTTATTTTTTATTTTGGACAATTATTTTGACTCTAATAGGATTCTTATGACTAATGCATGAGAAATAAGTTATTAGCCAAAATCGAGAAGGGAGGAGGTGAGTTTCCACCATGGCTCTCAAGGTCAAGCCAAGTTTCTTTGGCAAAGGTGGAAGCCCTCTAATCAAGAGTGAAATAAGATGCATTTGTGCATGATATTATAAAAGAAATGTTCATCCAGCTAAGGGGTTGCAAATTCTTTAATCTGATTTTAAACCTAAGCATTATGTGAGGTTATGAGTTGTTTGGTTTTTTATTTTGAGTTATTAAGTTGGGTAAACAATTTATTTTTTCCTAAAGAGCCTAATCCACATCCAGGTCATACATAAAGCAAGGAAGAAACTAGGAAAAGCATGTTACTTAATGCAAAAGCTAAATAAATCATCAACCAATTTATAAAGCTAATCACAAAAAAGAATAAAAGGTCGTTGTGGTTGGGCACCATCGCACAAATCCAAAAATATCAAATGTGGGAACCCGAGCTCTACCCTTATACAACCCATATTACAAATGAATTAAATTACAATTAAGCAAGGAATTCATTGTTATGGGGGTCTTCAAGCTTCATTTCTTCTTTCTTCTTTTCTTCTTTCTTCTTTCTTCTTTGGTTCTTTCTTTTAGATGTTGGAAGGTAGATGCTCCAAGGCTTCACATTATGCATAAGATAGGATCTTATGACTAATACTCATCTTAATCCCCATAATAATCATTCTAAAATCCTAATTGCTCAAATTTACATGAAAAGAAAAGTGAAAATCTAGCTAACACCTGTAAAATAAAGGTTACCTAAAACAAATCACACAAATCTCAAGCATGTATATTGGACTTATCACCCCACACAAGGGTGACTAAGTCCACCTAGCTTATTGGATAATGCTTAAGGGTATAAATCACCTGCAAGCAAAAGCATCTATGTTTTTATTTATAATATCGCCCCTTAAGCACAATCCCCTACAAAAAAAAATAGTTAGACTAATAACGTCTTACCATTCATTCTATGAGCATACTTCATAATATATAATCTAAAACATATATCACAAAATAAAATAAAACACCAAACCATTCACTGACCTAACCTAAAGCTAGAAGTGGTGACTTAGGCAAATGTGTGTGTTTTGAAGGTTTGTGTGGTATGCATAGCTATGGCTTTAGGTTTAAATTTTCTAAGTGTGAAAACATGTTCAACTTAGAGGTGGGTTTCATTTAAGTTGTTTAATCATTTTGGATTGATTTTATTTCATATTTTAATTTAGTTCTAATGAATCCTAGAATTAATTACTAGGTTATGAAGAGAGGTAAAGAGAAGGAGATTTCCCTTTCCTTCCCTAACCTAAGTATTCTAAAGTA
Source organism: Cymbidium sinense (assembly GCA_021442155.1). NCBI lineage: Eukaryota > Viridiplantae > Streptophyta > Magnoliopsida > Asparagales > Orchidaceae > Cymbidium > Cymbidium sinense. Next base: position 67,696,406 of record CM038233.1, read on the forward strand.
GATTCACATTTTAATTTTATTTAGGTGAATATTTTGATTAAATATTTTAATTAGTCCTAAGTTTAGATGAACTCTAAACAAACCTATTCAAAAATGAAAGGCATTTTATGATTAAGTAAAATGAATCAAAATTCAAATAACACGCATTACTTCATTTCTTTCCCAACATGTATAACATGCATATGGATGGAACCTAAGCATATCTATACATACAAATAAGAATATTTAACACACCTTATGATGCATGCTAAGTAATCCATTTAAGGAAATTTAGAAGTTGAATATGCATGATTTTCTTTAAGTAGAAAAGGGTTTCTTTATCCAAATTTTCACATACACACATGAAAGTAAGAAAGGCATGAGTGAGTATAGTGCCATTGTTAACTAGAGGTGACAAGACCTACTTAGGGCTACTTAAAACTTTGCAACCTTGGGGTTGTCCAGACTAATATACCACATTCCTTAAATACAAACATGTGTATGAAAGAAATAAAATGGAAAAGAAGAATGCAAAAGTTGCATTAATGGATTCATTTTGTTTATGCAATTTATGTATGGAAGTGTAGCTAACCCTTCTTAAGTTATAGCATAGAGATGAATAGGATAGAATTAGGTGAGTGTTAGGTCTTTTCAAATGAACCATATATCTCACCAATTCTATTCAAAACTATGCTAACATAAAGAGAAAGGAAACCTATGCAAAGCATACCTTTATATTCTTTCACATGCAAACTTATAATTAATATAAGTAGCATACTTTCAGATTTGATATTTGATTTATATGTTTTGAAAATAATTTGAATTTAGTAGTGATAATAGCCATTCATATTTCTACTTTAGCCAACACATGCAAATTTGACATAAAGTAAACAATTTCATTTTTAAATTTGAATTTGAAAAATATGAATGCATGAAACCACATGACATACAAATTTAACATGTTGGGGAAAGATTCAAAGTAATGAAAGCATGTGAACAAACTCACTATATTTAAATCCTAATGACATTCTTATAGAATAAGAAAGTTTAAAATAAATCAAAGTGTTTTCAATATGATTTTTTGTTTAGTTTGGAGTTTGATTTTAATTTTGAAAAGGTGAGATGAGTTTGATGTTCTTAATCCATTCCCACACATGTTTGATATTTTTGTTTAATTTTCAGATAATTAGATCCATTTTTATGTGTTAATTAGGTTAAGGTATGAATTAAGTAACTTAATTAACCTTACCTTACACACCACCTTAGAATAATTAACCAAATAATTATGAGCCAATGAGATGACATAAAACTCACAAGAATTTAAATTTGTAATGCACCTAATAAAAAAAGGCCTAATGCAATTTGGCTCATAATTAAGGTTAATTAAGCTAAGGTGTTTAGCTTAAGTAATTTCAAAACACCCTTCACACATATGAATTGGGTTTTGATTTTCTTAATTGAACTTAGGCTATTAAACACCTAAGCATCTAGCCAAAGTAGATTAAGTTTTAGAAGTTTTTAGAATTTTTAGAAATTAATTAAGGAGATAATTAATGAATTAACCCAATTAAGAGAAGATTAAGGAAAGAAAAGGGGTTTAGGGAATAGCAGTGAAAAAGCCAAAATTATTCCCCAAATCTCTCTCTTAATCAACCCTAATCATGAATTAAAACCACTAATCACACCCTTAATTAATTAGTTAAGGGTAATTAAGAAATCCATTTGCAATTCCCCTAATTAAGCCTTCAATAAATACCAAGAAAATTAGGGGAGGTAGAAGTCATCCCCTAAATCAAACCCAAGAAGTTTGGGATTAATTAGTGGTTTAATTAAAAGGTAATTAGCAAAATAAAGTTTCCAATAAAACTCAAAATCAAAGAAAATTATAATTCAAAACCCATTGAAATTAATTTTAAAATATTCAAGGTTAAATTATCTTTCCATAGGTTATTATTTCATATTTTTTGAATTTTATTGAGTTATGAATTTTAGAAATCTAGATTAATTAATTAATTAAAATCATTTTAACTAATCCTATAGCGCTCATTGGTTGCCTTTAAATCGTCGTGCATGGTACACTTACATCAAATCCAAAGGTGGCGATGGTGGATGCGCTTTGATCTCGGCCATCCGATCAAAGATTGAGCGGCCAGAGATCTCCCCATGGTTTTAAAATGGATAAAGGATTTTCTAAACATGGGAATAATCTTGGTCATCCATCCAAAATGCATAGATGGATGGTTGAGATCTCCCAAGTTCTTTCCCCTTGATCAACAGAGGCCATCCATGATCAAGGGGAAGATCGAGCTTGAGCTGATTCAAACCAAATTTCACCATCTAAAGCCAAAGCGGCACATCCAATGATTGGATTGACTTGAAAATTTCTTCATAAAGACAACACCTCCTATCTAGGTGGTCAAAAAATTTCATACCTCACGGAGGTGATCACATACTCGATTTCCTTGGAAGCTTAGTTGAGATGATATGTTGAAGAATGATCTCTTGAGGTAAAATTGGTCTATGGACCAACTCCACTTGCTCCTTTGTGGCTTATCCAATTCAACTCCTTGCTTGGGAACTCAAATGGAAGCTTAGGTGCACTCGACTTGCCTCTAGAGGAGTATGCAAAGGAATGGAAATTGAGTATGGAGAAAGTTAGCTCTTCCTCCCCTATTTTCACTATTCAAAAAAATGAAGAAATGGATAAGCTCTAGAAGCTGGGATCACTGGCTCCACTACTTGTCAAATGTGGGAATGATTTTGAATTAGGGGAGTATATCTCTCCCCTTGAAGGATCGACATTGCCATTTTATTTTGATCCAATTCATAATGGAAGGTTGTTTGATCGTTAGATGTGCACATGTGGTGGTTTGAGCCATGAGTGGAATGCCAACCTCCCATGTGCTTGAATTTGAGTGGAGATGGATTTTGAATTAGCCATTTTGACCCATGGGGTGGGGTTTGGTCTTGGGGCCAGGCTGAACCCATTGGGTTGGGTGCACCACTCTTCATTAAGTCCTCTTGAGCTATTAGGAAAGCATCAAGTTGATATGAAGAGGGTATGACCAAATTACCCATGGATTAGGTCAAAATTTGTTCTATGGCCTAGGAGTCAAATGGTCATTTTGTTGATTTTTCAATTTGGATATGTTGGGTATGTGGAGAAACTAGGTTTGGCCAAGTTTCATGAGATTTGGAATTCATTTGATAAAGTTTGGCTCATGTTGACCCATTTAGGTCAAAATGGGTCAACATGACCAATTGGTCAAATTGGGTCAAACCAAGGGTTGGGTCAAGTTCATATGACCATTTGAAATATTTTGGTGGCTTTGGTTTGATTCAATTTGGTATAGTTTTGATTTTAGCTCATATGACTTCATTTAGGTCAAATGGGTCAAGTTGACTTATTTGACCCATTTGACCTATTTGGGGTAGGTCATGGGTAGGTTTAGGTTTGGTTAGTCATATGGAGTGGATTGGTATCTTTGTTTCCAATCAATTTTGGTTATGTTCAAATTTGGCTCAACAATGCCCCTTTAGGTCAACTTGGGTCTAAGGTTAATTAGGCTAGGTTAGGTCTAGTTGGCTAATTGAGGCTTTGGTCAAGTTCAACAAGTGATTTGAAATAAACTTGACCCATTGGTTTGAATCAATTTAGCTTATATCAGGTTTTGACACATTTTGACTTTTTAGGTCAAGTTGGGTCAACTTGGGTCAAGTGGCCAATTGGGCTAGGTTAGGCTCAAATGTTGGCTTGGTCAAGTTCAAACATAGGTCATGAGTAAACTTAAATTAATGGTTTCAATCAACTTGGCCTATGGTGGAATTTCGCTATGTTAGATTTCATTTTGGGCAAAGTGTTGACTTAGTCAACCCTTAGGTTTGACTTGGTTTGACCCAATTTGGTTGATTGATCATCCCATGATGATTGTTGATCATGATGAGAGGCATATATGAGTTTGGTTCAATCCAATTTGGTTAGGATTAAAATTTGGCTCATAAGGATACTTTAGGTCACTTTGGGTCAAGTGAGCCTAAGTGGGTCAAATGAATTGGTCAAAGCTTGATTTAAACTTGATTGATCTTGCATATGGCCTAATGATTGAAATATAAATCCATTTACAAGTGGTTTGAAGTCAAATGAGTTTTGATTCATTTGACAATTTCATATTCAAAGGAAGAATATGAAGGAATTTTGAGTTTGATTTTTGACTTGGGTTTTGATTGAGTGATTGAAGTTTGTATTTATATATAAATTCATGATTGTAGGTTTGATTGAATCATGAGAGAAAATCAAGAGGTTGGCTTGATTTGAAGTTGATTTGGCTAAGTTTAAGATTTTGACTTGAAAGGCTTAGATTAGATTTTGAGTGGAATTGAGTTTGATTTTTGGAATTGGTTTTGATTGTTTGTATTTATATTTCATTTGTATATGTGAATATAAATGGGAATATAAATTGATCATGAGAAAATTTCAAGGATTTGAAGTGGTTTAATCATGATTTGGGCTAAGTCCATTAAGAAGGATTTAAAGGACTTAAGGAAATTTTGGTGTTTGAAGTTTGAATTTTTGAATTTGGTGTGATTGATTTATATTTATATTTCTTTTATATATGTGAATATAAATGAGGATATAAATGAATTATGAGAAAATCCCATGACTTTGAATTGATTTGATCATGATTTTGGATAAGTCCTTTAATGGAAAATTAAGGGACTTAGGAAATTTTTAGATTGGGAATTTAATTAGAGGATTTGATTTAATTGATTTATATTTATATTTGATTTATATATGTGAATATAAATGAGAATATAAATGAGTTTTTTAAGAAAAGCCCATGAGTTTGAATTGGTTTAGAGTTGATTTTGGCTAAGTCCATTAATGGAAAATTAAGGACTTGAGGGAATTTTCATGAATTGATTTGGAATTTTGAGTTTAGTTTGATTGATTGAAATTTATACTCCATTTATATATGTGAATATAAATGAAAATATAAATGAATTATGAGAAAATCTTAAAGGCTTGATTTGGTTTTGATCATGATTTTGGCTAAGTCCTTAAAGGAAAATTAAGTACTTAGAAAATTTTGGACTTAGGAATTTTGATGGATTTTGATCATGGGTTTCAATCATAGATTTCAATCATGGATTTCAATCATGGATTTGATTGGAGTTTGGAGAAAATCAAATAGAATTGATTTGGAGTTTGACTTGATAGAAGGAAAGTGAGGAAAGATTTAAATCTAAGGGTAGGAAATTTTCCTAACACCCCTAAGGCATGACCTACTCCTATGGCTAACTCTTCTAAGTCTCTAGGGCTAGCTTGAGTGTCCACCTAATTACTAGATATGTCTTAAGACTAAGGAACTCCTAAAGTATAAGAAGAGTCTTATGCCTAAGATGCAAGGGTTGAGAGCTCATTCTAAAAATGAGGTCAACAACCACCAATAGGTTACTCCGGTAGTCGTCTTGCTTATGTAAGTCTGCTACACATTCTTTCCAGCACGACCATTGCACACCGACGGGCAGCCTTAGGCTGGGTTTGATCTATTGCACATTAATGGGTCACCCCAGTAGCTGATCCCTACTTTGGAAGATGTAAGTTTGCTATGCCTTCTTCCAAGTACAGCCATTGCACACCAAAAGGCACCCCTTGGGTCGGATAGTCTTACCCTTCGGCTGGCAGACTATCCCTTTGGATTGATAAATCTGAGATATGCCAAGGACGACATAGCCCTTCTTAGTGCAGTCCATCACACATCGATGGGATCCATCAAATAAAATTAATCCTAACTACTTCGAGCTGACATAAGTCCCCCAGTGACATTCACTCAGTAGTCATCCTAAGTCGAGTTTGATTCATTGTGCATCCAACAGATCTCCCTAGAGATTGATCCCTGCTTTGGAAGATGTAAGTCTGCTACGCTTTCTTCCTAAGTATAGTCATTGCACACTGACAGGTAGCCCTAAGTCTGGTTCGATTTATTGCACCATCAATAGATCACCCCAATGGCTGATCTTTACTTTGGAAGATATAAGTCTGGTACACTTTCTTCCTAGTACAGTCATTGCACACTGAAAGACAACCCCTTAGGTCGTATAGTCCTACCATGTGGCTAGTAGACTACCCCTTTGGTTTGATAAATTTGAGATAGGCCAAGGTCGACATAGCCCCTTCTCAGTGGGTCTATCGCACACCAACAAGGTCCATCGCACACCAACAAGGTCCATGACATAACACACAAAATTCAATTAAATCAAGTCAATATAAATCAATTATTAGACTACTTTGAGTTGAAAAGATCCTCATGACACTCACTCAAAGCCTTAGGTAGAGTTCATGTGTTGTGCATCCACCGCACCACCCCAGCTTTTTTGAAGATGTAAGTCTGCTACGCTTTCTTCCTAGCATAGCTATTGCACATCAAAATTCAACCCCTTAGGTCGAATTGTCCTACCTTATGGCAGGTGGAATACCTCTTTGGACTTATAAATCTAAGATAGGTCAAGGCCCCCATGGATCCTTCTTAGTGTGGTCCATTGCACACCGACATGGTCCATAATTAAATAAATTCAAAACCAACCACAAAATTGGAGTTAAATTAAATATATCAAACAAACCAAATTTCTCTCCAACGAGGCACAAATTGAATTAGCCTCCCTAGTGGAGCTTACACATAAATCAAACAAATCTAACCGAGTGTACATCCCAGATAAGCCCTCAATCTAGAACCCTTCTCCCAAGTGGAGCCATAGCAAATTAAACCAACCTCCCTCGTGGAGTCTAATCAAACAAATCAAAGAAATCCAACCAAACTCTTATCCAGCGGATAGCCCGAACCTGCTTCCTTAGTGGAAGGTTCACATTTCCAATCTCTAGCGAATTCAAATCCATATCCCTAGTGGACATGCCTCTACATCAATTAAAATAAAATAGTTAAAATTAATTTGATCTTGATTCCCATCGGATTATAGATTCTTATCCCCGGAAAATATACACCCAAACTAATCATATCCACAATAAAACTCAAATTTTTATCCCACAGCGGGAAACTTGAACCTGCTTCCCTAGTGGAAGGTTCATGTACTCAATCCCTAGCGGATTCCTTCTAGCTCTCTTATGCCCTTGACATAAAGAGAGCTACATTGCATTGAGATCGTGATTCAATCTACCTCTTGAGTCTAGGCATAGATCATTTCCAATGTTTTTTGTAATCTTCTGGATGTTGTTGATCATTTTGGCCATAATCTTAAGTGCCTACACACCTATTTAGGGTTATTTTGTTGACCTCACTTTTGGAGTGAGCTCTCAACTTTCTCTTCTTAGACTTAGCACTATTCTAGATTATTAAGATTCCTAAAAACACTTCTAGTGATTAGGTGAACACTTAACCTAAGCTTAGGACTTAGATTAATCATATGGTTAGTCATGCCTTGGACTTAAGGAAATCACCCATCTTATAAACCCAATCCATATGCACCTTTTCAAATCAAACCCAGATTCAAATCTCAAACCAAACCTCAAATTCAATTTCAAATTCTCAATATAATTCCAAATTTGACTTCAAATGATTGAAACCCAAAATCAAATTCAAATCCCAAGACCCATCCTAAGCCATATGAACCACCTTCATAAGCTTAATCAAAACCCCCTTTAAATCAAATTAAATTTAATTAATTTCTTTATAAATCAATTATTTCTTCATTTATATTAAAAAAATATAAATGAAATCTATATCCAAATGATCAAAATTAGATCAAACTAAATCAAACCAAATCCAAGTTAACCTAAGTCAAGCCCAACTTAGCCATTTGACTTGAACTTTCAATTGAGTCAAAACCTATTAGAGTCCAAATTGATATAGTTGGATTTATATTTCAATCCTAGGCTCACATATAAGTCCAACTAAACCTAAATCAAGCTAAAACCAAATCAATTGACCAACTTAGATCCACTTGACCCAAAGTGACTTAATGGACCCATTTGAGTCAACTTCCAATCCAACTCAAATTAGATTGAACCAAGCTCACCAAAACCTTCCATCATGATTATTGATCACCTTAGGATGATCAATTACAAACCAAGTCAACACCAAGTCAACCCTTTAGCCCAAATGAACCAAAATTAACCAAAACTCATCATACATCAAATTAATTAAAATTAATGACTCAAATCAACTCAAAATCAATATTTGAACATGACTTGATCACCAATTGAGCCAAACCAAACCTAATTAGTCATTTGACCCAAGTTGACCCAAATTGGCCAAAAGGACCAAATTGGGTCAAATTATGATCTAACCTAAATTGATTGCAACCAATTGCTCAAGTTCATTCCAAATTAATTATTGAACTTAACCAAAGCTATGAACCCAATTTGATCAATTGGGCTCAATTGTCATTTAGCCCAAATTGATCTAAAGGATCAATTTGACCTAAATTCAAAAAAATTAATTCCAAAATTCAAACCATTCATTTCATTTATCTAGAACAAATGAATCAACCCATAACCAAGCCAATTTAGTTAATTTTGGTCAAATTAGTCAAATTTGACCCATTTGATTCCAAATGAGCCAAAATCAATCCTAAGCCAAATTAAATCAAATTGATCATACCATACTTCAAATCATCAATTGAACCTAACCTAAGCCTTGATTTGACCCAATTTGACCATTTGGTCAACCTAACCCAACAAGAACCCGATGTGACAAAAAATGACACGAATTGAGTCAAATCCTTTGAAACTAAACCATGGCATCTTGGGAGCTAATCAAACCCAACCCAAACCCACTTGGGATCAACCCAAAATTAGCCTAACCCAATAAAAACCCTCATGGATCTTCCTCCACATATGATTCCATCCAATCTCATTTAATCTTACCCATCACTTGCATTCAATAAGGACTGACTCCACAACATCAATGGAAGACTTTAGAGCTAAATCCAAAGTCCCCAATCAAGCTATCATTTATGAACCATCTCCCCATCACCTTTCATGATGATTTTCAACCATCTCAAAAGGACAAGAAATTGAAGCCTCAAAATTATTCTTCCTTCATTCATTCAGCTCCTAAGAGTTTTCTCAAGCAAAGAACATCCTTTCCCCACTTCCTTTGAGCCATTTTGGAATGAAAAATACCAAAGCTAAGTGGATTTACAAGAGGCAACCATGTTCCACATCAAGCAAAGCAAAGGTTCAAAATTATTCCAAGGCTTCTTCTCACACCAAGAGCTTGCTAAGGTCTTCCCCACCATTGGAAATCATCCCTGATGAGGTAATTTCGCCAAACTTTAGTCAGCCATAGAATTTATTATTTGTGATAATTTTTTGCACAATCTTAGGAATTTTCCTGGTAAACCTTATAATTTTTATTTTATATCATTCCCATGCAAATTAAGAAGTTTTCCAATAAAGATCACCATGAAAATGTGCCCATACAGATGAGATTTCATTCAAAAATCATAAAAACCTCATTATTTTCCTCAATTTTATTCATCCACCAAGTTCACCTGCGATGCTCGATCCCATTCGGGATCGGATAGTTTTGACTGCACATTTTCATCGCCAAATCATATCAAACGTCGATCAAGATCGATGGTCATCCGACCAAGATCATATCTCACCTTCCCACTTGCTAATCCACGCCATCCAACCGACGCCATGGCAGCTATCAGCATGATGCATGCATACATCGTCGCTGACCGCATGTTGACTAGTTTCAGTGGGAAAATAACCTATTTTCTTATTTAAAAATTATTTAAAATGCTTAAAACTTTGAAAAGTTATAAAAAATAAAATACTTAATGAAAATTGTAAATAAGGGCTCATTGGATTCATCCTTCCTAGAGGAATCCAACAAACCTAAAATTATCATATTTGACTAAAACGTTTGAGCTTAAAATTTAGATTTTAGTGAAAATTAAATTTCATTAATTAAAATAAAAATACACATCAGTTTGATTCAAAAATTTTAGGGATTGAAATTAAAGTTAAAATACACTCACCATAAAAATTTCAAGTCAAAAGATCTTTGGATTAGAAGATATTGCATTTAGTGAAAATTAATGGACATTATAAAATCATGAAGAATCACTAAAATCAACTTAAACTTTGAAAAATCATAACAAATCATAGAAAAAACTAAAAAATAGAAATAAGTACACATTTTAAAGGCATTTTAGAGATTAATTTAAAAATTAATTTTAATTAATTAATGATTAACTTGGGTTTGAAAACTTAATTAGCATAATTACTCCATAATTACCAAAGTAATTAATTTCAAACTTTTTGAGATTGATTAATGGGATGATCTCTCCCTTTCATAATTTTTTTGGGATTTATTGCTTAGTTAATTAGGAAAATTGGTTATCTTAGCCTTAATCACTTCCTTAATTAATTAGGTGATTAATTAATATTCTAAAGAGTAAGAAAATTATTAATTAAGCTTGTTAATCATTGTGAAATAATGAATAGGCATGGAGAATGAGATTGGGACCTCTTTTCCAAGTTCATTCACTTGAAATTAATTAATTTGGGATTAATTAATGGTTTAATTCATTAATTAAATGACTTAATTAATCAAATTAAAATCATAATCATTCTAGAACTCATCTAATTAAGTTTTTTTGGTAGATCTTTAGGTGTTTAATAACCTAAAGCTATTTAAAGAAATTATGGCTAACCTATATGTGTGGGGAAGCCATAAGAGTACTTAATTAAGTTCCTTAACTTAATTAATTATTAATTATGAGCCAATTGCATTAGGTCTTTTATTTCTTAGGGTCATTGCTGATTTAAATTCTAATTCATGTGTATATCATGTTAGCTCATATTTAATTGGTTAATTACTTTAAGATAACATAAGCAAGGGTTAATTAATTGATTTAATTTATATCACATCCTAATTAATCCATTAAAATCAATTTAATTTCTTTTCATTGAACCAAATTGATTAACTAATATGGGAATGGGTTAGGAGTAGCAAATGATTGAATATCATCTCTTCTCTAAATCAAATCAACATGAAATTAAAAAATGGCATTAAGGAACTTTAGTTTGTTTTAAATGATCTTATTTTATATGATTGTCCTTAGAAATTAATTGGATTGAATGAAATTATGTGCTTTTGTTCTTTTATTTCTCTCCAATTATATTAAATGTTGTTTTCCACTTGTAATCATGCATTCATCCTTTTTCAAAAATTAATTAAACAAAATGATTTTCTTTATGTCAAGTTGCATATGCTGGCTTAAATTAAAAATATGTGTGGCTGTAATCACTATTAAATCTCAAATGTATTTTCAAAAGCTTATTAATGAATAATAATACATTTTGTAACATTAGTTATACATACATAAGAGGTGCATGTAAATATAAGCTTAGTGTATGAAGTGAAGTTTCTTTCATTCATTCATATATTGATTTACATAAGTACGAATGTTAGTGGGTATATTAGTCTGGACATTTCGGGGACACAAGGCTTTAAATAGCTCCAAGGAAGTCTTTACCTCACTCCCCTGGTGCAAAATAATGGTGACGTACTCGTTTTATTTCATTCTTATGCATTTTGGCATTAGACTTTTGATAGAGCTTTAATTCATTTTCACAAATAAATCAATTAAATTAAATCCAACTTTTGCATGGTTTTATATTCTTATAGTTGGTTGTATATTCATATATATATATAGGGTATTGGGTATATTAGTCTGGACATTCCAAGGATGCAAGGCTTTAACTTGCCCCAAGGAGGTCATTACCTCACTCCCTTCGTGCAAAATAATGGTGTCATATCCACTCAGAACTTTTATACACTTGTGTGTACATTTAACTAATAAATGAAAATCCCATTCTCTATTAAAAAAAGAGTCACACATTCATATTAGGTTAAAGTGGTTGAATTGATTAGTCACATGATTTAGAGTTCTTTTCTTATACTTTTGTATAAGAATTTAAATAGAGCTTTAAATTAATATGATAAAATAATTCAATCAAATGAAGCATTTAAATTCCAAATACATTTGCTTGCATTCATCATTTAAGTGTGCCAAAAACTTATTGCATGTATAGATATGTTTAGGACTTGATCATATGCATGTTATATATGATGAAAATAAATAAATAAATCTATGTCATGTGATAGTAGTTCATTCCTATTAATCTAAATACGCCTTTTTTGTTGAAAAAGGTTATTTAAAGTGAACCTAAACTTAGGATTAATTAAAATATGTAATAAGTCATTCATTATAGAGAATTGATTAATTAATATGTTTTATATGTGGCTTAAGGAAGGGATAAAGGAGGGTGATCCTCTCTTTTCTTCTCTTCATAATATTTACTTGTTAAGTGTAAGCCATATGAAGCAAAACAAGTCACCAATTAAAACTTACAAATCAACTAAACAACTTAAAGTGAAACCACCCTTTAAATTGAATCTTTTTACACTTATAAAATCTTAACTCTAAAGCCTAGTTAGGACATACCACACAAGCCTTAATACACACACATTAGATTAAGTCATCACTTCTAGCTTTATGTTAGGATGGTGCATGATTTGATGTATATTTTATTTTGTGATGCATTATTTTATACTGGTGTTAAGATGTATATTTCATAGATTGGATGTTAGGAAGTTATTAACCTAATCATATTTTCTACAGGAGATTATGCTTAAAAGGGCCTCTTAAAAATAAATATAAATGCTCTCTTTGCAGGTTACTTATGCCCCTAAGCATAATCCAAGTTAGGACAGGTGGACTTGGCTACCCATGTGCAGGGTGCTAAGTCCAAATTATGATATAACTACTTGGATTGTATGTGTGTTTAACTAGCACTTATTTTGCATGTATAGTTAGATTTACTTTTTCTATGAATGTAATTTTGCAGTAGGAATTAGGATTAGTGTTATGGAGGTTTAGGATGAGCATTGGCTAGAAGGCTTAGTCCTATGGTGCCATGCGATGCCTTGAAGCCTACCACATCAACAGGAACAAATATATGAAGAAATGAAGAAAATATGAAGAATGAAGACTTGAAGACCCCTCATAGCATTTATTATTTATAATTATAATTATTCTTTCATATACCGGGTTGTATTAAGGTAGAGCTCGGCTACCCATTTTCTCTTTTCAGGTTGTACGGCGGTACCCGACCGCACCGACCTTTTATTCTTTTATGGTAATCTATAATTTATTTAATGTTGTGTTTAGTTTGTGCAATAGAAATGACATGCTTTTCTTAGTTTCCTCAATGTTTGATGTTTGAATGTGTGGCCTGGATGCGATTAGGCTCTTAGAGAAAAATAAATTTTCTTCCCAATTAATCACTCATAACTAAAATTTTTTACAACTCACAATCTCACCATAAAGCTTAGGCATTAAAGAAGATAATTAAAAGATTTAGCAACCCCTTAGCTGAATGGTTGAATGTCTCATAACATGCATGCATATTCTTCCTCTCTTGAACATGAAGGATCTCCATCCTTGGACGATGGGGAAATGCTTGACCTGTGAGGGCATCCCTTATGGTGAAAAATACTTTATTCTAGTTAATTTAGCCCATGACCTATTTTCAACATGAATTTATGCATAAGAAATCCTATGGCCTTTGTCAAAATGAAGTGTCAAAAAAGCAAATAAAATTTGAAAAGATTTTGCATTTGTAAATTAAGTCATTACTCATACCACTCATGCTATAGTTTCTTAGGGAGTGGGTTTAAGGACTTTAGTCTCTTTCAAATTAAATAACAGCTCAACTATCTTGCACTCTCATAAGACTGGCCTACATTATTTTGAATCGTATGAGGTGTGCTAGCACCACCTGTGGTTGTAAGCTCAATCTCTTATGGAAATAATTCTTATACCCATCTTTGCTTAGATTTAGGTTGTGCTTTAGCTAATGCCAAAGCTTCGTAGATTTATGATCTGATGTAGCTTTTTCCTTCGGGCTACAAGCATAAATCCTCGCCTTTTAGACATTTCCACAATCTTATGTTGATGGATTGTAAGCCCTAGTAATCTAATAAAATTTTAACTCAAACAAATAAATCTCTACAACTTTAAACATATAAACCATAAGATAGATTTGAATGCTCACTAGGCTTCCTAGTATCATGAGCATTCTCTAGTTTCTCACTTTAGATTCCAAAAATAAGTCTTCTCCTTGATCTATCCCATTTGATTAATTTTTTTGGAGAGAGGTGGGGGAGGGGGTGCAAGTTTACACAATTGAAAAATGACTAAAATATATAATGGAGCTTACTAATTGAAATTTTATGATATCACCATAAACTTGCAAGCAATATATATCTTTTCAAGCTACTAATATGTATTTAAACTATCATATAAAAAAATTAATTAACCTCACAAGTCTAAGAAAACTCACAAGTTTGAAGACAAGTCTAGCACTTGAGATGCTCCTTTTGCTGAAGCAAACTTTTGACCAAATTTACTCCTTCTAGGCTTCGCTCTGATACCAAATTTGATGAAGATGAGCATTCTTTCTTTTGATTAGATTGAGAGAATGTGGGTATTGGAGGTGAGGGAAGAATAAGTGTTGGATAACTAGCGCTCCCACCAAGGATTGCCAAGGTTTGGCCACCAAGCTCTCAAACCACAAGAATAACTCAATAATTTGTAATTGACAAAAGATCCCCTTCATTCTTGTAAGAGGGGCTATTTATAGCCATTACAAGCATCTTTCAAAAGAAAAGAATTCAAACTATGGAGAGAAAAGTTGGTGGTCACATCAATGTGAATCATTAAATTGTCTCATTATTTTATGTTATCCACCCATTTTACATGCTATTATTTTATGTGGATTCAACCACCTCACATGTCATGCTTTGAATTTTTAAATGTAAATTTTTAAACATTAGTTTTCTAGAAGAAAATTAAAAATTACATAAATAGAAAAAAAAAAAGATGAAATCATAAAATGGGTATTAGCAGGCTAATGGGCTAAGCCTTCTTCTTTCTTGAATTTTCTTGGGCTTTAGCTTGAGATCTTGTAAATGGACCTTGAGCTCTAATTTTTAGGTCCTCATGATGTTCTACATCATTGCCACTCCAGACAGTTATAAGCCCAAAAATCGGGTGGTTCACTCTCTCTTGAGGAGATAAATAATATACCCATTTTTGCCTTAGATTTAGGATGTGCTTTGGCCTTCGCTAAAGTTACCTAGATTTAGGATCTGAGATTATTATTTTTCCTCGGGCTACAAGCATAAATCCTCACCTCTTAGGTATTTTCACAATATTATATTATGAAATTATAAGTCCTAGCTTTCTAATAAATTTCAACTCAAATACATAATTATCCTCAATTTCAAATGTATAAAGCCCAACCATATGATAGATTGGAATGCTCAATAGGTTATTCTAGTTTCACGAGCATACCCTGCTCATCTTCCCTTGGCTTCGATAATAAGTCTCTCATTTTGATCTATCTTATTTGATCTTCCTAAACATAACCAATTTATTGATAGTCTTATTTTTGAATTCTTTGGAGATAATAGTTGCATACTTTAATCAAGAGTATTCATAAGGAACTTATCTTCCTTATGACGTAATTAACTATGGGGGCTTACCCCCATAGAAAACTTTAGAACCCAATTTAAATAAACCCTACTTTATTCATCTATGTAAAGTAGGGAAAAAATCTCTGGTATATTCGAAGACCCATCATGCATTAGGAGTCCTTATTAGGCAATTAGTTCCATTATAGGATAGTAATTTCTATCTTTCGAGATAGTACACTATTCCTTAATATAGTATCCGATCACCTCAATAAGTACCCTCAGATCTGCGTGGTGTCCCCCCATACACACCTCACACACAATCCAAAAATAGACACCACATGCATCTTCTACCCTCTTGTAAAATGAAGGCTTTAGTTCTTTCACATATGGGAAATGCTTGACCTATGAGAGAAACTCCTACTAACGGGGCTTCACCCTCTTCTTTCTTGATTTGGCACATAACTTATTTCAACATGCATTTAGGCATATAAAATCGTATGGCCTGTGTCAAAATAAAGAGTCAAAATCAAATAAAATTTGATAAGAGTTGCATTAGACTAAGTCATTATTCATATCACTCATACTCTAGTCTCTTAAAGAGTGGGTTTAATAACTTTAGTTTATTTTTAAATAATAACATCCTAACCATCTTGCAAAGTATATGACTTGACCACATGATTTTAAAAGATAGGAGGAGTTAGCTAACTGCCACTCTAGGCGGTTATAAGTCCAACAGTCGGGTGGTTTACCCTCTTTTGTAGAGAAAAATAATATACTCCTTTTATCCTTAGATTTAGGATATGCTTTGGCCCTTGCTAAAGCTCCCTAGATTTAGGATCTGAGACTGTTATTTCCCTTTAGGGCTGCAAGCATAAATCCTCACCTCTTAAGTATTTTCATAATATTATATTATGTAATTATAAGTCTTAGCTTTCTCTACTGAAAAGTCAATTGAAACATATAATTTCTCCTCAATTTCAAACATATAAATCCTAACCATAGGATAGTTTAGAATGCTTACTAGGTTTCCTAGTATCATGAGCATCCCCTACTCAACTCCTTTTGATCTATCCCATTTGATCTTCCAAACATAGTCAATTTATTGATAGTCCTATCTTTGAATTATTTAGAGATAATAATTGTCTTCTTTAATCGAGAGTATTCCTAAGAAATTCACCTTCCTAAGGATGTAATTAACTATGGGGGCTTGCCCTCCTAGGGAACTTTAGAACTCAATTTAAATAAACCCTACTTTATTCATTCATGGGGGAAAAAAGTATATTCAAGACCCATCATACCTTAGAGTCCTTCTTGGTGATTAGTCCATTGTAGAGTAGTAATTTCTATCTTTCGAGATAATGCACTATTCCTCAATATCGTACCCAATCACCTTAATAAGCATACTCTCAAATCTGCGTGGTGTCTCCCTATATACATACACACACACACACACACACACACACACATAATAAACACATCACCCCCTCATCTCAAAAATAAACACCACTTTAAACTAAAATAGACAAGCACAGCTGCACAGAAATGCTCGATGCCAATATTAACATAATATCAAAACCATATAAGAATTACATCTACTCTCTCTCTCTCTCTCTATAGAGATGCATAAGAATCAAACCGAAAACCTCTTATAAATCTCTCTCATGAAAGATCTGAACTGGCAAAACTTGATGCAACTCTTGAGAAAAAAAATTCTAAACAACCACAATAAAACCAGAATTTCATGTCAAAGAGAACAAAGAAAGCAATCAATGTATTCAACATTTATACCGCTTAAAGTAGACTGATCAAAGAAGAAACAAAAAGAAAAAGGATGGAGAGTGGCAGACGACTGGAGTTTCGGGCGAGGGGAAGACAAGGGGCAGACTGATCGAAGAAGGAATAAGAAGAAAAGGATAAGAAGATGTCAACTTGACTTTAGGAAAGACAAGGGTTACCTTCACGATATTCAGAGAAGAAGAAGACTCCTCAGGGCAAAGAGCACGAGGAGACCAAAGACGAGTCCCTGTGAGCGAGATCGGCTAAGATCGTTTATGAGGAGCGGAATCCGTAAGTTTTACCCTCATTTCCTTTGACAAGAGATGTTTCAAGGGCACACAGGGAGCACAGTCTTTCAGCACGAGATGTTAAAATGTGGAGGGATAATTTAGGAATAATGTTTTTATGAAAGCGGGCCATGAAAGGGAGACTCGAGTCATAGCTTTGCAAGAGCTGCGATCTAGATTCTCAAATTTTGACCGCGGAAGACAAAACAAAGGCTCCCCGAGGCACGACATAAACCACGCCGCGAGCAGACAGCAGCCCCAAACAGGCCCTTAATGGCCGTCTTTCTTGGTGTTATTGAAACTATGGCTCATGTACTCAACCTTTGAGCACTTCATGGTGTTATCTCCCTCCACACTTCTTCACACGATGGTTTGTAAATTGGACATGTAATGCATACATAAATTTTGATTAAATGTAGTAAGATTGATTTCAATATACCTTAATTCTCTTCAAATCATAACCATAAAAAAACAAAAAAATCAAATATAAAATCAACGCCAATAATCATAAAAATTAGTAAACATAAACTAAACATTAAAGTTTTATTAGATCAAAATTAGATCATTATAGGTAGATCAAGATATTTTAAAAATAGTCATTACAATTTATAATACCATTTGAATGATTTTTTTTATAAATGAAATTAGTATTTGTGTTAAAAATGAATTAACTATTTATTAAACAAATTTTTATAACTATAGAAGGTATGTTACATTAATAATATAATTCTATTATATGTTGCAAATTGTTTATGGGCATTTAACCCTAAAAATAACTTGATTATCCCCTTTCCATCATATTAACTGCACATGTATCACCATTTTTATTTCTTTTTTGAAATTATTATATTTTACTTTAGATTAACATTATTCTTCTTCACCAATGAAGGTAGCAAGACATGCCCTTTATTTTAAATATAACCTTCAAAACATTCTCATTTCTTGTTATAAAATATCTACTTTTAAAGCATTAACTTAAAAATTATTATTGCATAATAAGTTGCCTATAAGATTTATAAGATATTTGAGATTATTTACAATGCCTAGGAGTTCTCTCAGTCTAACACATAAGAGAACTTTCACCTCTATTATCTTCTTTTCATTTTTTTTATTTAACATAAGAATATTGATGTTTTCTTCAATTATAGAATAAAAACGCTTCAAATATAAATACAAATAAAACTATTATTGGTTTTTAATAAGTTTTGTACCTTATTTAAATGAGGGCCTCCAAACTCTTTAAAAAAAAAAAGAAAAAGAGAAAGGTAAAATTTGGTTTGAACTTGGTTCAAATAAGGTTGGAATCTACTCAAACAAGGTTCAAACTTGTTTTTATCATTCTTCGAGTCATATTTGATTCTATTTTGACTGCTAATCTTATTTTATGCTGGTGTTTCTATTAAAATAATTTGAATTTTCATTGATCGATCTTTCTTATTATAAATAGAAATCATAAAAATCAATTATTAATTATTTTAATTATACATCCATATCATTTAAACATTCAAAATGCTTACCCATGAGCTATGAAGCTTAATTCAACCACTTCATCAGAACTTTGAATCATCATGGTGTTCCTTGTAACATACAACAAGAAGAGATTTCCAATTGAAAGAATGAAGAAATCTAATATCAAAAAAGTAGAAACATAAGGATGTATATTAAAGGAGCTAAAAATAATATTATTCTTTGCATGTTGCTTTAAAGGATATTTAAGCCCAAAAATATTATAAGAATATTTTCCTAAATACAAATTTAAAGGGATACTTGTCAAATAAATGAATTATGATGGATAATAAAAAATGACTTCATCTACCTCATGATACACATAATCGACAAAATATCATTCTATTTTTATTTGAAAAATATATATGAAAATTCATTTTAGATGAAATTATCTTCGGTGAAAGATAACCCATTATATTTAAGGTCTATTTGTTGAAGTATAATTCCTCCATAATTGGTTTAAACTAGTTCAACTTGATTTGATCCAGTTTGAACCCAAGCAAAAAAATGGTTTGAATATGATTTAAACTTAGTTTTGGACTTAATTTGAACAAAGTGTTGAACCTTGGTTCCATATGAGATCACACAAGGAGAAGATATTCCATGAGGTGGGGTAACTTTGTAGGCTCATGGCCATGTTGGTTTGGCAACAAGCTCAAGACTCATGACAATAAGGGACTTCATCCTTTTCTTGCTTCGATGATTTATAGATGGTGATGGTGGGTTCAAACAAGGGGATTGTCTTATAATATTGAGAAAGTATTATAGTGAATGATTATGATTGCTCAACTGTGATACTTGTCCCTCTATAGAAGCCGGTGGAAGAAGCCATCATGAGCGGCCGCCATCATTGTAATGATTGCTACTCCATTGAGAAGGTAGTGCATGATCTATGACTTCTTGATAGATCTTAAAAGTCATAATTTTGACTTGCCACACTTAGTTCTAACTTGTTTCCCTCATTCAAACTCATTTCAAACCTAACTTAGAATGAACCATGTTTACTTTAAGATCAAATTATGTTTGAATATGTTTCCAAATTATATTTGAACTTGCTCAAATCAAGTTCAAATTTGTTTGAATCATTTCAATTCAAAAAAAATTTAAAGATTTCTACTTAAATAACGCCTAATCAAATATAAGAATCTATCACTCATTAATGATAGTTTCGAATAAAATAAAATTTATTTCTTTTGTTTCAAATAAATATATGATGTCATTTTTTACCAATTAAGTATGTGATTGCATGAAGTCAAATTATATAATTAAGGATATTTTGGGATAACTTTCTACCTACTCTTTTTAGAAATCAATCACAACCATATTTGGCTATCAGCCTTTTGTCTCTTTTTTGAAAGTTTTTTTTTTTGATGAAAATTGCTCTTGAAATCTTGAGCTTGGCGTGATAACCAATGTTTTAAAATCGGACCCAAACCCATGAACAGTATATGGCTAGTCTGTTTTTCCAAGAATCGAATTTTGCATCTAACTAGTCTGAACTGCCGGTTCTTCAACTGGTGAATCGGTTTCGATTTTGAAAAACCAACCAGTTCAATTAAATTATTTAAAAAATATTTTTAAATAATAAATTTAATAAAATTTATTATTTAAATAATAAATAATATGAATTTTAAATAAAATTTTATTATTATAAATTTTATTATTATAAATCATCATATATATTCACCAAATTATTCCAAATATATTACAAGCTTATATTTAAGAGCTCTACTTTTCAAAATAAAGAGTAACATCATACTTTCTTTATGATGTAAAAAAATAGTTGAATATGAGGAACCTTATTAAGCTGAGCTTTAGGATTTAAAATTTTAAATTATATAATGTGGCTTTAATAATATCAAATGGGCTTTAAAATATACAAATAAAAAGATAATATTTTAATTATTAACTTTATATTTTCATTATAAATTATAATTTATAATATAAAAAAATTTTAAGAATATAAATGTATAAAATTATTTTGTAAATATTTTACATATTACATTTTATACTTTTTTAAAATATTTTTATATCTTACATTTTTATATTATAAATTATATTTATATTCATAAACTAATATTATCAAAAAATTTAAATTTTAAATATTTTAATATACATATATATATGATTTATAAAAATATGTTTAAATATTTTATATATTAGTTATTTTATAAGGATTAAAATATTTTTTTTTTTATTTTATATTTATTATAAACTATAATTTTAATAAATTATATTCTTATGATAAATATATAAATTATAGTTATATTTATAAATTTATATTATAATTTGCAGATTTTAAATATATTTAATATACATATTCAAATTTATAATAGAGATACAATTATATCTTATTAAATTTTATATCAATATTAAAATTAGTAATTAAAAAATATTATTTATGTATTTATTTTGTTTATTTATTATTACATATTTATATTATTCCATCTTTTAATTAAATTAATATTTAAATAATTTTAATTAATTAAATCATTTTAAATCCGATTCAACTCTCAATCATTGAACCTTAAACCTCTCTCTCATTCGGTTCAATAATATTCAGTCTGATTTTTACGATCTTGGTGGTGACTCTTAGAAATTTATTTTTTGAATTTAAAAAATATTTATAAATATTTATAATCCTCGAAAAAAAAAAAGCAGAGATCCTAAGTATTTTTTTCTTCTTCAGAATTTTAAAGCTATTCATAATTTTTTCGAAGATGAGGCTATCATTTCTCTAGAACTCTTTCTCTAGAACTCTTTTTTAGCGTTTGATTATGGTCTCCGGTTCTATGGGTAAGATCTCCATAAGACAGCTTCTCAGCGTAATCCATTGTCCAGGCGGCAACTCTCTCATCTCGAAGCTGGAGGAAAAGCCCGCGCCGTTGCTTCGGAGAGCGACGGAACCAACCAATCTGCCGCACTTTTAACCAAAACCGCCGATGCTTATCCAAAGATCTCTCTTCCGTTCCATCTTCTTCAGTCGAGCCAACACCCCAATGGCGGCATATTCTCTTGCGCACAATTCTATCATCCGGCTCCAGTCTTCTTTCCCCACGTGCAGGCATCGGTTCTTCTCTCTCATCCCCCAGTCCGTCCCCTTTCCTACACCAACACCTCCCTTCGCCTCCTTCGCTGCCACCGGTAAGGAAGCCAAGCAGCCCATTGCCGCTCTGCTCCAGGTTGGCGGTGTCAAGATGTCTAAAGATGGTAATTTTTCCCAATTCTTCATTGAAATTGATAGTTTGGCATTGGCATCAGATGGATTCTTTTAATCTTATGATATTGGGCATCGTTCTTTGAAATTCTGCCTTCAGATGTTGTGAGGGAGGACGACCCCGCCAACAATGTTCCGGATGCAATATTTTCCAAGCTTGGGATGCAGCTTCACCGGAGAGATAACCACCCAATTGGAATTTTGAAGAATGCTGTTTATGAGTATTTTGATGCGAACTACTCAGGGAAGTTTGTGAAGTTTGATGACCTTAGCCCCATTGTTTCTGTCAAAGCGGTAAGAGCTTCGAGCTTGCTAGCATGTTGGTTTTTCCAATGTAGATAAGCTGTTTGATGTATTGTTGGTTTGAGAAATTTTGGTATTGACAAGAATTTCGGGGAGAACTGGAGGAGGATCCTAATCTAAATACATAATTCCAATCAGCTATTGAGTTATAGCTTTTAACTTCAAACTGTTGTGATTGAAGTTAATTTCTAGAAAGTGGGATGTATGTCAAGTAACATTTAGTAAGTCCTGTAAATTAGAATTTATCAAATCCCAAGGGATTTAAGTCCAGAAATCATTTGGTAGGGTTTATGTTAACTCAATCTAATCTGAGAAATTGTTGGTTATTTGTTACAGGATTTAGGTTTAAATGGGCATTTAATTCCTTAAGCAAGTTAATTAACTAATCAACTAATGATCTATGAGGTTCCTACATCAAAGCAAGCTTAAATCAAGCTCAAGATTAAGCTCAAATTTCAAGTACAACGTCTAGCTTAGAAATTTGAGCCAAGATATATCCTAACCGGTTAATTTAGGTGCATGGAGCATGGTTGGCTACTTGGAGCGAGCATAAGTGGCTGCATGATCAATATGAGGACTTTCTTGATGGTATAATATTTCAAACCACTCATTCCACAATGGGATTTCTAGCCATTACAATGGTGGAAGGAAAATTGTACTCAATTCTTATCCAATAATGAGGAATGACTATTATTAGTGGAGCTACCTTTTTAATATCGTATTCCATAATTTTTTTAGTTTTATTAAGGATTATCTTTTTCATTTTAATGCAAACCTTGTGGAAATAACATATGATAACTTTAATTATATAGCGCATTCAATCACTAAATCACACTCGACCCTCTATTAATTCTTTAGTTTTCCTTTTTTTTCTCTCTCACTCTTTTAACCTCTCCAAATCTCAAAGGTCTAAGAAAGATGATGGGCATTGTGGATTATACTTTTTGAAGGCAGGCACATTGTCATTCCAAGCCTTCATAGTTTTTTGGTTGTTTTATTTTTATTTTTTTATGGTATTCTTTTGTTATGTGTTGGCCGACAGTGGTGTTCCTATTGTGAATGGATAGTGTTATCTAAAATATTAGTTGGTTTAGTTTGATTCAATATATTGATTTGAATCCCCAATCACTAATTCACTAGATTGCTACTATAGTTATGATCCCAATTGATTTTTGCATTGTAGCATTGAGTTATTGTTTGCTATTTCCTTATATAACTGACTTTCGTACAACAATTATTTGTGACATGTTATTGTAAAAAGTTGTGGATTTTGGAATCCCTACTGTTGCCTTTGCATGTGTTGGAGTGTAATGCTTTCTTTGTATATAGTTCTATAATACTATTGAACGAGCCATAAGTTTCATTCTTTAGAGATCTTGTATTTGATACCCTTCTTAATTGAAAGCTCCTTTCATTCACAATCCCAATACACCATGTTTTTTTTTTTTTTAAATATAATATTATAATTAGATAATGAAATTAGTGCACAAAAATTAGAGGGAATTATTATTGAAATGTAAAAGCAAAATCACAATATTCATTTAATAGGTGAAGAGATCATGTTAAGCTCTCATTTGTGTTTTAGAGCCTAATGAATATTAGAGATTGAAGATATTTTTTTTCTTATTTCTTTTCTCTAAAGGAAAACATGATTTTGAACTTTCTATTTACTTGATCTTTAATACTGGATTAATTAACATTTAAATCATAATGTCATTTAGGCTCAGTTGCATTGACATCCTCTGCAATAATGAATAGTGATGGATGAGCGGCTATTTATTTCGGAGGATCTTTAATAATGATTTTTGATGCATATGATATTATGTTATCTTCCAGAAGGCTTGTAAAAATTAGAGGAGGTTTTGAATGTTCTAATTCCACAATATTATCTAGAGTTTGTTCCAAGTTTTGTATGTTGGCTTGAATTAAGGAAAATGAAACTACTTTTAGCACATGTGAAGGGAACTTTTGGTTGTTTCCATATTCCCCTTGTTCTAGATTTTAAGGATTGATAATGAGTAATTTTCATAATTTTGGATGAACTTTGAAATAATCATAGTAGTTGTGCCCAAAAGTTTTTGCAAGGGATTCAATACAAAGGGATACTTACAAATATAACCTTCTTGTATTAGTCCTAAGAAGAAGAGGCCTTGTAACATGTATTTCAACTTGAAGCTTGGCCACAAACATCATAATGATTTGAGCGGTAATAGTATATACTTGCAAAAGTTTGTTAAAGATAGAGTATAGTATAGTATGGCTGAAATAATGTAGAAGTCGATAAATGTAAACCTAAATTGGTGTGATAAGAGGTTTTGGATGAGCCAAAGTGAGGAGATTACTTTAATATTCACATTGAAAAGCCACTCACTTAATAGGATTACGATGAAAATTGTCTAAAGTAGTTAGCTTTAATAGATAATTTGATAATAATATGTTTAGGATTGAGGTACCTTTGAGTATTCTCTAGTCAAATGGAAATTTGACATAAATGAACATATAATCTTAAGATTGGGATGTCCCATTGAGAATTTACCCTTTATAGAGAAGGAGAATGGAGGTAAATTGAATCTTTTATTCAATAAAGATAACAATTGATTTATCCTAAAAGGTCGAGGGCTACTTGTGTTGTGGGTGATCTAATCCTTGATAAAAAACAATGTAAATGGTATAGGCAAAGATTGATAAGATCTTGAAGCCATAAAATTCTCACAACTTTAATTAAGGATTGAGAAATGCAAGAGAAACATTAGACTTAGGTGCATGGAACGCTGGGGAAATGGTTGCTGCTTATATGACGAAGATAAGAGAACAACCTCAATAAGGGAAATAACTTGGGAGTTAGGTGATGAAGAAGATGGCAGGAATATCGTTGAACGAACATGAGCTAAGGGAAGCTAAGAAGTATGACATTATAGCGATTTTGATGATTATAAATTAAATGTAGCAAACTATATTGAGACAAGGGTGCCATTTAGGGTGTTAAGGCCAAAGATTGTATGGAAAGAAGCACATTGCGTTGAGATACCTTCCCCTCGTGGATAGATATAAGGTTACTTAACCTAATTGGCTAGCAATGGATACTCGAATGTTGTAATGAAGAACCTAGAGCCATGCCCCGCAAGACTATGATAAAACTCCACACGGATGAAGCTGAAGCAACGTACTGGTGTTAGAAGTGATGAGTTTGATTGTGAGATCAAAGGGTGAGGATTAGGGTAGCTAGGGGAGATGAGCTTAGAGAGTTGTCTCAGACGGACCATTATTAGGCAAGAGTTACTAATGAAGGAAATCCTTATGGGTGATCCTACACTATAGCTATAGCTTGAAATTTGTTGGAATTAGATTTCTTAAAATTAGAAATTTGTTTCTTTTGTACAAATTACTTACTTTGGGTTTGGTTTTGATTATAAATAGGAGATTTTTAGGCATATAAAAATTCAACTTTAGCTTAATGCAATTTTTGGCTTTAACTAACTATGGGTGTAACACAACATCTTGAACAAAGTGACAGTTAACTTTAATGTGTTTAGTTCTCATGAATATTGTATTACTTGTAATATAGATAGTTTCATGACCATTATAATATAAAATTATAGATGATGTTGTTAAAAAATCAAAATTTTTATAAGCAGTGCAAGTGCATCGTGATCATTTATTCTACCTTCCCATTGGACTGGGCCACATCATTTTGTTTCTTATCTTTTCACATAAAAGATAGCTGCAACAAATATGCAATAACTAAATATGGATTTTTTGTGCTAATGGTTCCAACATAGCCAACTTTAGAGGAGATTTTCATATTACGATGCTTGTTCTTAATGTAAACAAATCTTTTATCTAGTGACCTCTTGATATATATAAAGATATGAATAACAACTTCTCAACATCCTAGTATGTGTTGGCTCCCAACCCCTATAACAAACGAGAGATCGAGTTTGTGACGGTAGATCAATTTACAAACCAACTTATGATAAGAAATCTCCCCAAATAATTAATCTCCATTAGTAAACTTTTGTGTCATCAGCTTCACAATCTAGAAGGCTATCCTCTTCTTGGAGATAGGTTCGTTGGGATAGGGAAATGTCATTTTGTTATAGGCAAACTTAGAAAGCATCTTGGATTAATCACACTACTAGATATAAAACAATTTTGAAAGTAGTGTTTGGCCTCTTTTTTAACTTTCTTGATTATTCCTTGTAAAAAGAATGTTGTCGACATTACTGCGAAGATAACATAGTATAAGAAGTTGCTCTAACAAAGATAGAATGATTTGTAGCACTATTAGAAGCATTAACTTTAACAATAACTTTGCAAATCTTGTAGAATTATACATGATGTCATTGCATAAGACTTTAAATGGCCTTATTAAGCTTGATTATTTAGTCTCCTTGTGAGCAACTTACCTTAAAGTTTTCTCAATGTAAAGAACTTTTCTACTATTCCTATATGAATTGGTTTATTTTTCTTTGCTTAATATAGAGTTGACCTATAGTAACTTGTAAGATGATCCATCAAATAAATTTGCTAAAATAATGATATCACTAAGAAAATGAAGAATATAATAGTTGGTCTGATGGTGCAAGCATAGTCAATGGATTTATTAACAAGCTTTTTGATTAGTCTTATTATTTTATTTTTACTTTGTCATCCTGTTTACCTTTGATGATAAAGATATCTATCAGGCCATATGATTCTGATCATGCGAAGAAACTCCTTTTTGCAGAATTTTGATGATGTTTTGGTTCCTGCTGATCATGTTAGTAGGAGTTATAATGATACATATTATGTTGATGCTCAAACAGTCTTAAGATGCCATACAAGTGCACATCAAGCAGAATTGTTGAAAATAGGGCACTCTCATTATTTGGTGACGGGAGATGTCTATCGAAGAGATTCCATTGATTCAACTCATTATCCTGTATTCCACCAGGTTTATACCCACTTTTGAATTGGCAGTCTTTTAAAAATATGTTGCACTTTTTGGTCTCATATTTTAAATATAATTCAAATAGATGGAAGGGGTTCGTGTCTTTTCTTCCAATGAGTGGGTGGATTCTGGTTTAGATGGAACATCTTATGCTGCTATGGATTTAAAGAAATCTCTCGAGGGTTTGACACAAAAATTATTTGGTAAATCAAAATATGAGGGGCTATGACTGACATTTTGGGCTACAATTTAATATCTTGTAAAATTTCTAAAATCTATACTTTTTTGTTAATTTGCAGGTGATGTAGAGATGCGGTGGATTGATACTTATTTTCCCTTCACAAACCCATCTTTTGAATTAGAGATATATTTCCAGGTTTGTCAATTATCTTATTCCAAACTTCTATTTATAAGATAAATTAGCATGATTTTGAAAGGTGTATAGATTACGTTGTGTAGATTCCACTCTCTCAGACTTTAAAATATATTTTAGTAAGTTGATGATATCCATTGTTTATAAAGGAGAAATTTACTTGGTTATCCAAAATTTTACCAATTATTTCAATTAGTAATTTCAGGGATATAAAAAATTATAAGTATAATCTTGCACTTTATTATAATTTTTTCGGGCATTACTAATGTGGGTTTGTCTAATGACACCTTTAAATTGATGGGTCTTTTTGATTAAGGGCTAACATCAACTTATTCTAATATAATTTCTTGCTAGTAATTCAACTAGAAAGTTGGATAACTATCAAGATCCCATATTTCTATCGTTAAATTACCCTGTCTAGTTAATTATCATTTTTTTGGTTATTGGAAACCATTAGTATGTGGTGTGAAGATTTCCTATCATGAACCACCATGAGTTTTATCATCAAAGGGGTTTGCTAGAAGGATTACATTTTGTTGAATTCAATTAAATTATTTATTGCCTTATGGTTTTCATGTCTCAATAAGATGTTTTGGTGCAAGACCCAGGTAGCTCAAAAAGACTTTAAATGAAGTGTTACCACTGAATAATTTTTAGAGTATGCCTTTAGCATTATTTTATGTCTTGGTATCATTTAAGTTGATCAAGTTCTGAGCTCATTATTATATGGTGCCTTGGGATCATTTTCAATGAAAGGCTGTTATAATGATGGATTAGTGCATTTCATATGAGAGACTGAGCTAAATGTTGTGGTTGTTAGGGATTGATAAAACTAGTGTCAATATTTCTTATAAAAAGAACATTACATGATAAAGTATAGTATCATACATTTGTCATAAAAGGTTTAATAGTCAATAAAAGTAAAACTAATATTTGTTTAATTACAGTTATATTTAATATTTTATCAAGTGTACTTAATTGTTGACAACACATCATTTTAAATATTAATTATTAGGTAATATTTTATTAATATCAACATTCTACTGTCCACATAACAAGCTAAAAAAAGAGTATATAATCTTCAAAATAATCACAAAAAATATAACACATTAATGTATCACTAATTATCCCAAAACACTTGGAACCATGATCATTATCACTACTAACACCTACTCAAGAAGACCTTCATCATTATCAATAACAAAATATAGTTTAGTTTTTAAAGGTGGCCAAAAAAAATGAACATCATTGTCATCATGTGCTCTAGTTGTGTTCTGATGCGTCTCGATCTTGTCTGACTTCAATATTTTGAAAAAAATATATTACTATTTTAGATGCATTCAGCGCATTGCCTTTTTTAGGCATGAACATAGAAAGCTTTTGAAGTGGTGATTCTTCATAGGTCATCGACCTTAGTGGGGAAAATGATGAGCTTATAAAAGTATGCTTTAAGCTGAGAGTTGGAAGAGTAGTGAATAGAGGGTAAAAGAAAAAGGATACTGTTTTTAAGTTTTAATTTAAAATTTAGCCCATCATTTTTTTATATTCTTGAGTTATGATTTATATATGCATTTTAATGTTGTCTTAATTATTTATAGAAAATTTGTTGAAAATTTTATAGTAAAAATAACTTACTAAATATTATTATTTGACATCTTAATGAGTTACAATTTTGCTGCAGTTATTGATGTAGTGGCAAAATTTTGTTGCAAATCTACTGCAAATGTCATAGTTAATAAAAAAACTGCTAAGTCTTACTAATTTGCGTAGTGAGCTACAAAGTTGCTTCAGATACTGTCTGTGTAAATTAGTCAATAATGGGCTGGCTAAATTAGTTTCTAATTACCAATAGATATTCTCCAAAGCAGTTTTTTTAGCTAATTTGTACTTTTTTGATAGTGACTTAACCATTGGTCCTAGACCTCTCTAAATTGTGCACTCAGAACCCAGCTTGGTTTTTTCTGGATTCTTCTTATATATATATATATATATATATATATATATATATATACTGTTTTTTTTTTCATGAGTTATGAAGTATTTCCTTTATGAGTAAAGTTAGTTGCCATTTTTACTGATTCCTTTGCCATTCCTTATCTGATATATTTTTATTTAAATTTTCCCAGGGGAAATAATTTGATCTTTAATTGTCATTTAGGAGAAATGGATGGAAGTATTGGGATGTGGAGTGACTGAACAGGAGATATTGAAAAGAAATGGAAAAGTAGATTCCATTGCTTGGGCATTTGGTCTTGGTTTGGAACGATTAGCCATGGTTCTTTTTGATATACCAGATATTCGGTTGTTTTGGTCAACTGATCAGCGGTTTACTTCCCAGGTACTCTTAGATTTCTTTTTTTAATTTCCATCACCATACTTTTTCTTTATTTTTCTCGATAATATTTTGAAACATTATTTACTTGCATTAAATTCCTAAGTTCTAACCAATTTTTCTTGCGTATAGTTCTCTGAGGGAAAGCTTGGAATCAAATTCAAACCATTTTCAAAGGTATGAAAACATAACACCATGACACAATTGAATTCATTACTGAAAGTAATGAAATTTAAGAACCGCTGCTGTTGCATAGTTAAAATGTTATATAGTGTGAAGTGTCAACCATGTACCTTGCATGTGGCAGGATGAGATCTAGGTTGTGGCCTTATGCTTTTCATTCTGGTAGTGTAAGTGTGAACCTTGTTTGCTACCACTCTAGACACAATTTCTTCAGAAATCAGCCATGCATCACCAGTGGAAAGGGTATGATGTCTAGAGTTAAGGTCATGAGTATACACTAAGGGCACGGGAAAATGGAACATGATTTCTAACTGTCGATAAGATCACAATCAGCTAACCACTGGAGTATCTTGAAAGGGAGAAGGTAGGGAAGGAAATATGAAAAAAAAAGTGAATGAGAGTCCTCGAGAGACCCTAAGATTTTATTGCTTGAAAGAATTTTTATAAATAAACTTGCGGAATTCATTTGATTTTCATTATCGTATCAACCTTTGTCTCATTATTTATAGGCTCAAGTTGTTACTTTAAAATGTTACATCATTTATTGCATGGTACATACATCATCCATTACATCACTTTTGCTCCTTATGTTTACATTTAACTATAGTAATGATAATAAATGGGAAGGTCCTAGTGGCCCTTGCTAATATTGAGAATATTGGTTGGCTTGCGGATTGTTGACATACCGACTTGAAGTATTTGTGTGAGTAGGTGAATAATTGATTTGATAAATTCATGCTGACTTTGTCTGAACTGAGAGATCCTCTAATTAGGTTCATGGTGTTTATTTGGGTGTGGTTCTTATCCTCGTGGTGTCTAAGGCTGCCTTGAGTTTGTCCTTTTGAGGCATCTAGTGGTGCACATACTAAGCCCAAACAGCATTCAAGACAAGGTTTTTGACAAGCTTGTGGATCACCTCAAGACATCATGACAATCTCTAAATAGTTTGAAGGTGAGAGAAGATTGCACTAGTCAAGGAGATCGAGACTTCCATCCATATAGGATGACCGTATGAAGCATGATGAATGCAGCTTTTTTTTTTTAGTTAGCTATTTCCATGTATTTAGAAGTTAGATAGGGCTTGTTAGGAGAGATTATCATATGAGATAAACACTTGTTATAAGTTATTATTTAGATTTTTCATTAGATTTTCTTTGTTTTTTTGTTGAATGATTCCATATGTCTATAAATGGGGTTATCACCTTTTATCATTAATCATATCATTAATAAAGTTCAATTCTTTTCTCAAAAAACTCTAGCTGCTTTTCTCCTTATCTGAGGGGTGTTCCCTCTTTCTCTCTCAAAACCTAGAGAGGGACTATCTTTCCCTCTCAGCCCCTCTCCAAATTTAGAGGTGCATAAGAAAGCAAGGGAAGTTCATAAAGATGAAAGAAGATCATGGAAGAAGAAGAATTATCAAGGGAGGATTCTATAAGAGGTGAGACCATCAAAATACTCTTATAGTAATCTCTAACCTTTCTCTAAGTAGTAACCTAGCCTTGTGTTTGCTACATTTAAATCAAGTTCTCTCCCTTTTACTTTAGTTGACTAAATTTTACAAAGATCCCTTAGAAACTTAATTTCTCATTCAATCATATCCTAAAGAATAATCTCTTTATTATTTCTTGATTTTTTTTGGATGAGTTGCAGCCCTCTTTTAACCATAATCTAATATCATGCTCGCATTCTAAATTGCATGTATCATATTAGACCAATTACTTTGTGAGATCATTCATTTAAGAGGGCTAATCAGTTGCCCCATTTGGTGTATCAGGGTGACAATTTACTATAGAGCATTAATTCCTAGTTTAAGAATGGGGAGGGCTTTCTTTCTTTTTATATTGGTATAAATTAAAACCACAATCTAAACTTCTATTGAAGTTAACAAGTTGACAACAAGGAGAATCTATAGTGCCATCATCAAATAGTTTGGAGTGTAGATTCACTAAATTTAGAATGGTTATTTACTATTTCATTTGGTAGATGGACATTCAAAAGACATGGTCTCCTTAGAATTAAAGATATGATTAGGGTACTTGAGATATAACATCTGTTGATGAGGATGATGATCATGATCAATTAAGGTGATCAATTGCCTTCAAGATGGATGCCATATTTTTTATTCTGATATTGTTGATGGGCAAAGAAAGTAAACAACTGGTTGAATATGTTAGTGACTTGGGACATTTATAAATATAATCATGTGCAATATATTATTTTTTCATCTCTCAAAATATCCTCATATGCTCTTTTATGTTGGAACTCTGAGTCTAAGAGCTGTGTTCTATCTAGAATTGTATGGTCACAATTTAAAGGACTATTTGAACCTTATTTTTATCTCATTAGCCATGAAGAGTTGAAGAGTTGAAGAGTTGGAGGATCCAATGGAAACAATTGAGACAGATATGTGAATAATATATGCGGGAGTATACCATATAGTTCCATAGGCAAACATTTGCCTTGGAAACCTTGCAAAAAGGTATGTTTTGATGAAATAAGTAGTAGGATGCATGAAGGACTCGGAAGAGAGATAAAATTCCCAATGAGGAATATTTATTTAAAGCAAATTCCAAGGCTATTAAGCCCCTTTAATTTGTGGACTCAAAGAAGACAAACCTAAGGTAAAGTAGAGGAGACCCTATTGCTTCCACTGTAAATTGTAAGGTTGTGTAGATCAGAAATTGTTAGAAATTTCACTTGAAGGCCAAAGCGAGAAAAGGCTAAGATATAGCCTAAGTCTCAACTTTGATGGCAATGGAGAATGACTAGAAGGAGGAGGATCTTTTCAAAGTAAAAGAAAGTATTGCAAGTGTTATCGTACATCTTAATAGTCATGAAAATCTTATATCTGTTGTTAAAGTTGATAAGTTGAGGTTAAGTCACCACACCTCACTCAAATTCCCCTCTGCTAGACTAAGAGTGATTTGAAATTTATGATCAATAAATACACTATAAAGTTTGTCATATTTAGGCAACACATAGATGAGGCTAACTGTGATGTAATTCTCCGAAATGTGTATTTTATAATCTTAAAAGAACTCTTATTAATGTTCTATGTATCATATGAGAGAGAATAAAAGTATTTGTAAAGCAGGGAAAAAGTGTGTACTGCATAATTCCATTCCACTAGCGAAGGACTTCAAGGAGCTCAACATGCACTAAAGAACCCGATCATCTATCATAACCATGAGATCTTATACCTCCTTCCAACAACACTTAACATTTCAGGAGCTTTAGAGCTGAAACAACAGAAGGTAGAAGAAAGCAGCAAGAGAAATAGAAGAAGTTGGACAATTCTTTTTTAAACTTGGTAAGAGTAGAAGAAGATGAACTTTTGCCCGCATGGATAAATGTAAAGGAGACCAATCCATTACCAAACTAAGCAATCTAGGGGAAGAGAGACCATTATAGAGCCTAGTCAGTCCAAGTGACACACTTTAGTATATTTAAATTTTGACTATTTGCAGTTGTATGTGACTTTGAAAAAAAAGGAGCCCTGACCCAATAGGTCTAACATCATATTGGTCCAATCAAATTGCATGTTTAAGTGCAAATTCAAACCATGACTAAATAAAGTTCAAGACAAGTTTTAGTACAAGGTTCAAGATGAGCCAATGGATTAAGAGTTAAGTCAAGTTTTAGTACACTTAAAGTATAATCAGATGACATATGAAGATATTGTGAAGTACAATGAGGCATAGTTGGAGACTTATTTGTAAATCAAACAATCAAAATCTATGAGGCAGAGGTTGACAAAAGAATTAAACATCAAATTTGAATGAGCCAAAAACTACAAAAAATGACGAGAGAAAGAAGATTGTACAAATCAAGGAGATCAAGGTTTCTATTTTACTGAGGCATGGACGACGAGCATGACCCAAAGAAAGTTTTATGATAAGTCATAAGCAATTTCCATTTAGTTAGGGATTAGATGGGGTTTGTTAGTGAAAGGTCTTATCAAATAGAAAATCACTTATATGATAAGTTATTATTTATTATTTAGATTTTAATTAGTTTTTATTTTTTTATTTAAAGGCTTCCTATGGTTATAATAAATAAGATCTTTTTGTATAACTTTTTATCATAAATAAATTTTAATTCCTCTCACCCAAAAACCTTTGTTGCATGCTCTCTCTTGCTCTCATTTTCCTCCTGCACAAGAGATGTTCTCTTTCTTTCTCAAAATTGAGTCTCTAATCTCGCAAAATGTAAAGGTGCAAAAGAACAAGAAAGCATGGGATATTTAAGGAGATTAAGTCATATAATTGTACAAGAGGTTGAAACTTTTGGAAAAACCTTATGTATTGATAATCTTTAATTTCTTTCTAATTAGTTATATACTCCTCTCATTTGTTAAGTTTAAACCAATTTCTCTCCTTCTTTGGTTGGGTGAATTTGACAAGGATCCTTAAGAGATTTATTAACCATAAAGTCCATCAAATCCTAAAAATGAATCATCATCATCATTTTTCTTATCCCAACTATTTTTTGGTGGGCTCTATGAATTCCTATTTTCTAGTTGTTCATGTTGAATGTTGTTTGAGGTGTTAGACATATTCATCACAAATCATTTTGAGCAACTTCTATCCATTTTATCTTAACTTAACCCCTTCTTAATTCTCTGAAACTAATTTTATTTGTTCTTATAATGAGTGCATTTTCTATTTTTTATAGTATATGTCAAAATCACTTAAGTCTATTTTTAATTACCTTCAATTGATATTACTTCAACCATTTCACGAATATAACAATTTTAATTTATCTTTCTCAAATTTTCCATATTCTTTTTTTCTGTCACGCTTTAGGAACTAACATTATTACTTGACACTAGAATCCATGAACCATTATGAGCCTAATTGTGATTTAATAAAATATACCTTTCTATTATTATATAATACTCATGACATGAGGCACTTTCTCTATTTTAACTTTCTGATTTTAACAATACAAGTTTTTATCTTATTTATATCTTCATTATTTTATATATCATGGATACTTAAATCTATCAAACTCAGGTATTACTTTAACTTATTATAAGATAATTTATCATACTTAGATATTATTTTATCTTATAAAAATATTGGTGTCATACTTACTAAAATGACTTATTATAGATGCAACTTTGGTTCTACTAATTTTAAATCATACAACTTCTAATTTTATTGTCATATTATCCGAAATGGTTATTTATTTCAGTGGAGGTCTCATTGAGCATGGCCATATCATTTGCAAAAGGCATACCCAAAGACACTTAATTTCTAATATCTTTTTAAGCATCTTCATAATTAATAAAAAATATCAGCTCAATGTTTATTCTTCATGTAAATATACTACAATTAAAAACTCTTTGGACAATTCATAACTACTAATAATAGCAGTGCTTTATCATACATACTTTTTTTAATATCAACATGCCTTAACACATCTTTTTATCTTAATGCTTACAAAATTAATTCTCTTGTTATCCAATCATATGCATTCTCAAGATCAATAGAAATCATGGGAAAATATTTTCTTTGCCCTCGTTCTTTTTTTAATCATTTTATTAATTATTTCAGCTCCATGATAGTTATTAAAGGTATGTAACTAAATTGATTATCTTAAATTTACTTATTTTTCTAAGCCCATATTATATCACTCTCATTCAATGTGTCATTTTATGAGTTAGAAATTTTAGGGGGATTTACATACATACCACACAATTCTCATGTATTTATATATCTAACAAATTTCAATTTTTACATATATATATTTTTAACATCAAAAATATTATCATCACTTTCAAGTGAAATACACATTTTAAGCATAGGAAAGCGTTAGATAAGTAAATATCTAACTATTTGTGTTAGATATGTAAATGCATAAGAATTGTGGTATATATGTAAATCTTCCTAAATTTTAATATATTCCATTCAAAACTTGAAAAATTAGAGCCAAAATCTATATGATTTTCATAATAATAAAATATTTAAATTGCAAAGTACATTTTATTATAAAATTTATCAAAACAAAGAATTATATCATAAATATATATAGTATATAATTTATAAAAATTTTATATACATTGATTTTAATATTAAATAATAGCCAAAATTTAAACTGATTTTTTAAATTATTTATGTTGTATTTCATTTGTTTTATCAGGGTTATGTTTTCTCAGTTTTTCATTCACAATCCACTGTTAGTAGTGGTAATACTCGTTCAATAACGAAAAATATCTTGATTATGCAACAGAAATCTAGAAAGCTTATATCTATAGACGGTTTATTGGTAAAAAAGTGTCTGTAGAGTCTGTAAGATTATGAGCAAGACTTTATATTGAAAGGGACTTAACTCTTCTTACATTGCTGCTAATACATGGAACCCTAAATTTTCTTTTCCATTAACTTAATGATTTATTCTGTAAGGCAGCAAGGATTGCTTTGTAGTCACTATCCTCATTTACATGCATAACACATAACTCTTATATATTTACATATCTAACATCTAAAAATTAAAATATTTATAAAAATAACATCAAAATCTTTAATATTACATCAAAAATAGCACTATCATTAATTTTTGAAATGAAATATGCTTTTTTATACATAGAAAAATGTTATATTTATAAATATTAAACTTTAGGTGTTAAATATGTAAATACAAAGGAATTGTGTTATTTATGTAAATCTTTCTTTTTATGGATTTGATATGATGCTACTGTGCGAATAAAGCAAATTATTCGAGCTTCCTATTTCACATTTATGAAAATATAGTTTGATATGATCTAAGGCTTAATTTATCTTATCATTAAATATCCATGAAACTATTGCATTTTTGTTTGTTTTTATGTGAACTTTTTGCAGTATCCTCCATGTTACAAGGATATAAGTTTCTGGATAAATGACTCGTTCACTGAGAATAATTTATGCGAAGTTGTCAGAGGAATTGCTGGAGATCTTGTAGAGGAGGTATGCCTAAGCATTTTTGCTTGCTTTACTTCCTAGTTCTATTCTCTATATTTCTTTTGGGGCATTTACATATATATATATATATATACACGGCATAATTTATATATTTACATATCTAAACTTAAACTTTGATAAATTTTAGATGTTATATATATATGTAAATACATAAATTGTGTTATTGTATGTAAATCTCTCATTTCCTTTGGGGCATTTACATTATTACATACATATCACATAACTTTTTTTATATTTACATATCTAACACCAAAATTTTGATATTTACATACATAACATTCAAGTTTTGAAAATCTTGTCAAATATATCGCTATCATTACCTTTTGAAAGTAAATTCTTCTTTGCATGCATAGATGAGTGTCAGAAATGTAAATATTAAACTTTGACTTTAGATATGTAAATTCTTAAGAATTGTATTGTATGTATGCAAACCTTTCATTTCCTTTTGAGGCATCTATATACGTACTGCATAATTTATATATATATATATATACTTAGCTAATATATAAACTTGAACATTTATATACATAACACTAAAATTTGTAAAATCACATCAAATATATCACTATTATTATCTTTTTTAAAAATAAATATTTCTTTTCATCCATAATAAAGTGTCATAAATATAAATATTAAATTTTAGGCATAATGATCGGTTATGTTAGTTCTTTCTCTGGAATAGAGAAAGAAATGACACCACATAGAGTTTAGGAATATTTTATTTAGATGACAAAATCGATATTAAGAAATAAACATATTATCTCGAAGATTAACATGCTCATGTAATGAATTCAATTATTTCAATAAAAGACTCTAATGTTTAATGGGTCTGTACCAAATTTTCCCTAACTACATGTAGAAAGAGTAGAA
This sequence comes from Cymbidium sinense, assembly GCA_021442155.1. NCBI lineage: Eukaryota > Viridiplantae > Streptophyta > Magnoliopsida > Asparagales > Orchidaceae > Cymbidium > Cymbidium sinense. Next base: position 67,734,642 of record CM038233.1, read on the forward strand.
TATTTTATCCCGGGATCATGGTTCCTTATAAAAGCCGTTAATTACATCTTAGGAAGAGTCTCTTCCTAAGAATACTCTCGATTAAAGTGTCATAAATATAAACATTAAATTTTAGGCATAAGATATGTTAATACATAAGAATTGTATTGCATGTATGTAATCTTCCATTTCCTTTGAGGCATTTACATACATGCCACATAATTTTATATATTTACATATCTAACACCTAAACTTTGATATTTATATACATAACACTCAAATTTTTAAAATCCCATTTAAAAGTAAATACATATTTCCATGCATAAATAAAATGCTAGAAATATAAATATTAAATTTTAAATGTTAGATTATGTAAATATATAACAATATTTTCTATATGTATGTCAATCTTGCGAGAAATTATTACGTACAACATCAAGGCTGTTTAGATTGTTGTGTATATAGTGTGTATTACTATGTACATGGGTATATAGTATAGGATTTTTTTACTGTATACTTGTTAGTGTATAATCTTGTACATCAAGACCTAGATGTCACATGTAATAATTTTCTAAACTTTCATTTACTTTTGTCATTTGTATATATACTGCATAATTTTTATGTATTTATATATGTAACATTTAAAATTTGACATTTATATACATAACACTCAAAATTTTAAAATCTTATCTAATATATCACTATTATCATCATTTTAAATGTCACAGCTACAAGCAATGAATCAGACATGACTATTTTTTGTTAAAATAAAGTAGAACTAAATGTCTCACATAACATTTCAGGTGCGTTTGATTGATAATTTCACAAACAAGGAGGGAATGACCAGTCACTGCTACAGAATTGCATACAGGTCAATGGAACGCTCACTAACAGATGAGGAGATAAACCAGCTCCAGGTCTGTAGAATTTTATTCAACAGAGTGAATTCTTTAGATTCTTTGATTTTAAAAACCCTAATTCCCTTCTTGTTTTTGAGTGCAGGATGATGTTAGAGACTCCGTTCAAAGCAAATTAAAAGTTATATTGAGATAAGTACTCTTAAGTTATAATGCTTTTATAATGTGGCTATTAATGTGCAGAACGGGTTTAGTCAGGTAATTAGTATCTGGCAACTGTTATTTCTATTGTTAAAGCTTGTTATTTGTGTTGGATTGAATTTGTCTTAATGATTAGCCAGAGTATTGAAATTTAAGTGTTAGATACGTAAATACATAAGAATTGTGTGGTATTTATGTAAATCTCCCTATATATATATTCTTGTATTATGTAATTTATATGATATTTGAATAGATTTTATGTAACTCATGTTTGAGCTTATTTATATCTTTAGTTAGTGTTATAAAAAAAGGAGTTTTTATATACACAATCACTCTATTCTTTTATATTTATAAATTAATCATCTTCAATTTTAATTTTTCAAATTAACATTCAAAATATTTAACAAAAAATTAACTCATATTTTTTTATTTTTATAAAATTCTTAATAATTTGATTATAGCATATGTAAATATATGGTATGATAATTTAAAAAAAAAAATAGGAAGAGTGGTTAAATTGTAAATATATGTTTTAGATAGTTGATTTGTAAATATTCTTATAAAAAAATATGAAACTCAAAATTTAATATGAGACTCTCTTGAGTTGATTTAACTTAACGGCTATGTATTTTTGAACGCCTTGAAATCAGTTTTGCTCGGAAACCGTTTAACGCAGAGTTGAAATGCAACCAGAAATGAATTGATTTACTAAATACATAATAAATATAATGTAATATTTGTATTATATCTTATAATTTATATTAAAGTCAAATTACACTTACCCTCTTGTAGTTTATGAATATTGCACATCTCTTATTATCTGATATTTCACTTTATTATTTGAAATTACATTTTCCTCCTGTTTTAGTTCTTGTTTATTGGGTTGATATTAACATGTAATTTATATCTATAATATGATAAGTAGATGAAATTATAGAAAATAAAATGGGTTAATATAAGCGATAAATGTGACTTTGAAAATTTACATGCATAGCACACTATTCTCTTGCATTTACATATGGAACACTTAATCTTTGATATTTATACTTTATTATGCTTGAAAAGATGTATTTTATTTTAAAAATTAATAAAAATATTATTTTTAATGTAATATTAAAGAATTGGGTGTTATATATGTAAATATTAAAGTTTAAATGTTTGATATGTAAACATATAAGAATTGTATGCTATGTATGTAAATGCACATACTCATCCCAATAAATCTACACATAAAATGGGTGATACATCAATGGTGGTAATTGTTAATGTTATTAAATGATAATTTGAATGTAAGTATTCTCTTATATGGCAATCAAAAGCTCAATGAAAGGGAAAAAAATATATTATATTGGAGTAATAGATGTTATGATAAAGTAATAAATCTTATATTTATGCCAAAACCTTACAATTTGATGAAATTATGCTACATTACCTAATGATTTAATAAAAATATTTATGAAGAATTTAATAAAGTTCATTAAAAGTTTCATCTATGTAACAAAAAAATATAATTATTGTGGATCTTATCTTTGAAAAGAGAAGAAAGGATGAGACCATCACTAAATATACTACAATATATCTAAATTTCATTTTATAATGTGATCAATAGCTCACTAAAATGCATGTCATGGCTTATTTAGAAGGAAAATTGATGATCAAATGAGGTGAAGGTTATGACATTTTGATCTACACTTATAGGTGCCTTTCTATTAAAAATATCTAGAAGTTGAAGCTATTATATCAAAATTATTTCATATTAAGGTCTTGGACATAAATACTTAAGTTCCTAGTTTGGTGGAAGAACCAACATTTATCTAGAAATACATAAATGTTCAAGAAGATTCTAGAAAAGCTTTTCCCTCCACTAAATGATTACTTTGTGGACTTCCATTTTGAAAAGCTTTCTTTGTAGACAAGTGGTTGATGATGCAACACATATACAGATACTAGGAACTAGAGAGGCTCTATAATGATGAAACAACATTACTTATCCCAAATCCATGGAGCTTGGTCTGACTTTGTTGGCCTTTCATTCCACATTCCTATACATACAAGCGACTCATACTCTCTCTCTCACTAAACAAACTATATGTGATGGAAGAGCACTCATAATTTGCTTCAAAACTCTAGGCTAGCCACCAAGATGAAACATAAGACTTTAAATTAAGTATAAACACTCTCTTATTAAATAAGATTAACTACCAAGTTGAATTATTGATGAAAATTTTATTTTCTTAGTTATAAAAACATGTTTTAACCTTAGTGAAGCTTATGAGCAACTTTCATTATGCTTGATAGCTAGTCCTTTTACTTGGAATTTTGGTGAGTTCTTAGTTATCTAATTATATTTTTACCTTTCTATCTCTCATTCCCTCTTTCTTAATTTTACTAAAAAAAATCTTAGCTTAGCTACCTCCTAATGGCTCTTAATTATGCAAGAGCAATCCTAAACTACCTTTATAGATTCTAGTTTCTCACCTTTACACCAAACCTTGAAGGCTACCTTTCTAGTTTGGCCCCATCTACTTAACCTTAATCCACACAAACACTTTTCTAAGCACACATACACCGCTTTTCAAATTCCAACTTTTAATAAACCCTTTACACCTCGAACTCTCAACCTTTAATAAACTCCTTTACACCTCTCAACCTAGCTTTCAATAAGTCATACTCAAGCCCTACTTTACTTATGATCCTCAAAGATAAAGCCCTCAAATATTATCCCTTAACAATCTTCATAAACGCTATAAACCTAACCTTATTCCCCAATAAATACTTCAAAGGCCTCATCTACATCTGCCATGCACCTCCATTAAACAAGAGAGCTTCTTCTTCTCATGATCCTCCTAACACTAAATCATCATGTACATGTGTATAATCTAAACAAGATTTTGATGCTAGTCTTAATTGATGTGGTAATAATGTAAGCAAAGTTGTGACATATGTTTAGAATGAGATATGAGATAAGTGAGTTAGCAATGAAGGTCTAGAGGCAATGACATCTATAACTCAGATGAATTTATGATGTAGCTCATGAAAGAGATAACTATAATACAATTAAGATTATAATATATGTTTGAATAAGACAGTTGAAATATAGGTTAGGTTGCAATGTAGGTTTAGTGATTGTGACGCAAGTGAGGATTGTTGATCTCAAATTATTTATTTATTTATTTTTTTTGGCGCACAAGACTTTACAACATATGTAAAGAAGGAGATGATTTTCGGCCTAGTGACATTTTGAAGTAGATTGATTTAATCTTGAATTGAACTGAATTTTAAAACAATCAATTGTTCAAGCATCGAAGCAACTCAATTTCTAGTTTTTTTTTAAATAAAAAAATTGTGAGCCTTAACTCAAATATTAAATAATAAAAGAATACAAATTAATAAAAAGTCAAAGTGCAAAGGGAGGACTCCATAAAATTTGATTAAAATGGTTAAAGCAAGGCATGTGTAAATATAACAAAAGGCATTATATTTATCCAATATCTTGTAAGAATATGTTTAAACTAGAAGAGAAATATATATATATATATATATATATATATATATATATATATATATATATATATATATATATATATATATATATATATATATATATATATCAAACAAAAAAAAAAATCCAAGCAAAAAAAGTGAAAAACATAATTATTAAGAAAAAAAATGATCACAAACATTACTTTAACCCAAAATATTATATAAACAATATAATAATAGAAGAGATAAACATTAATATTATTCAAATAAAAAAATAATTATAATCTTCAAATTTTATATTACAATGATTACATAAATATTTACATATAATACCATATTTATTAATATTATTTATAGTTTTCAACCCTTCATAAGTCTATTAAATAAATAATAAGAATATAATAGTCATCTTAATATTGGTTGACAATTTTCAATGAATATGATATATAATATTATAAAAATTAAAGTTTGAAGAAAGATACAAAAATTAGAGTTAGAATAAGATTGAGAATCTAACTATTGATCGAATTTTTCATAAATAAATATAATATAGATTTTAATTAATTAGATTTTAATTAATATAATATTTTATTATTTTTGATATAATATAAAATTTTTAAATATTATTTATATAAATATAAAATATAAAATATTAAATATATAAATATATAGAGTTGTGTTCTATGCCTCTGATATAAATAACTTTACGTGGTGGTTTATACAAACCTGCACCACTCGTTCCCTTTATTAGCAAGAAATTGTTACGTGCCGGAAAGTGTAGAAGGTGAGCTTTTTCTCCTTTTAGCGCTCTGTGTTTCGGATCTGCTGCTGATCTGGTCGCCGGAGAAAGGAGTCGCATGGAAGCGGCGAAAGCGGGCGGAGAGTTGAGAAGAGGTTCGATTGTGGTCGGAATCGATGACAGCGAACACAGTTTCTACGCGCTTCAGTGGATACTCGGCCACTTCTTCGCCGGCGGAGCGCTGCTTCCGTTCTTGGCGCGGGGTTATAAGCTAGTCATTGTCCACTCAAAGCCGACCCCACCTCGATCATTGGCGTTGGAAGCCCCGGTATATTTTTGGTTTTATGTATTTATTTGTTTATTCTGTTAGGTTACTTGTTCTTTATTCATTCCGAGGCTCTTCTGTCAATTTTTTTAAAGTTTTAATTGAAAGTGTTTTAATTGATAGGCTATTTACTGTTTTGCTATCACTTTTTTTATGTAAAAGATCATTGAATGAGTAATTTTCATCCGTTTATTTGCTTTTTTTGGCAATTTCTTTTTAATCTTTTGTTTGGGTAAATATTTAGCATAGGTGCAGTTTGGCTTTCGAAATGATAGTTTTATTTGAGCGCCAAAACACTAACCTTCCCAATTGTCTATATGAGGAGAAGACCTTGATAGTTTTCATAATTGTATGAAACCCCATCTATACATTGTGACATATTCTGCTTTTTACTAATTTTTATCTAAAAGATCATAGCATGAGTATTTTATTTTTCATGATTTATGTTGTTTCTTAATAAAATAGTTATTCAGCTAAAGAACTCCCCGGTGTTTTCTTAATTAGTTAATAGCGATATTGTTGGAAAAGTGCAATGTACTTTGTTTTCGATCTCTACGCTGAGGGATAGCGTTTTTGAGTTTTTATTTTATATAAAATTTGTTCTGACATAAAATGCATTTTAGCATGATGAAGACATTAAACAAAGCTCCAGACTGGAATATGAAAACACAAAAAATTTACCAAATAAGTTTCAAGTGAATGCAAGGCCCATCATATGATAAAAAGCTTTCTATTTCTTTTTAAGCTGCTTCTATCTTGGCCTAGTTTTTCATACTTGTTGAAACCAAGGGTTTGTTTGGGAACCCACGGTGATATGAAAAGTAGTAGAGTTGCTACAAAAGAAACTACTATCTAAAAAGTTGCGGTGAGTATTATGGTTTTTTTATAATTTTAAAAAAAATTAGATTGCAATTTTTTGAGAGTCTCCGCACTCTGCTAGATCAGTTGAAAAATGCAATTTTTTCACTGCAAATTCTCTAAAACAAACCCAAAATGCAGTCACATGTATATGTGTATTAGGATTTATCTTGTATTTATTATATGTATATGTGTATTTACGTTCATGTAAATACACATACATATAAATAAGTCATTTTCTACTGGCATATCCAAAAAAATAAAATACTAAGCTTCACTATTTGAGTTCGTATCATTTTTTAATGAAATTTTGGTTGACAAAATAAATTGTAAAAATGTATGCTCATTTCATTTTATTACCATCTGATGTATACAAACACAACTCAAGTGTAAAACAGCAATGAGATCTTCCTCATTGGAACATCCACTTATGTTAGCTCTTCATTATTATGCAAGGTTTATTTTGTGACCTCTAATAACATTGAGATGAGGGCAACCAACCAGTTTATTATTTTTCTTTGAGATGGGAAGCAATATTGATGTAGGAGTTGAAGGGAGGGGTTGAGATGCAGACTCAACTGATCGGGAAGGTAAGTGAGACTGGGGGTTTAGGAGGGTGATGTGTTTGGAAGATTAAATAAACACTTCTTTCATAGGGGCATACTTGATGAGAGGATGTGGTTGATGCAAGTTTCTCCTCCCCTAAATTCATTAAATCTATTAATTGTGGGATTCAATAAATCCATAATCTGCCATGGAGTGGCCAGTAAACATGATTTAAGATTTTGTAGGATTTGTGTTTCTCATTTTTGATACTTGACAATATTTAAGTTTAATCTCACTTAAAATTTTGCCTTGAAGCTGTTACCTAATACCCCACTAGTTATATATCATGAACAACACTTCTTAAAATCGTAGGCTAATGGTTGTTGATGTGGCTGCATATGGTGATTACCAAGTTGACTTGGCACTTTCAGTTGACTAATTTGATCTATCAAGAAAAATGCTTGTTTGTCTATGAAAACTCTTAGTTAACTAGGATTGCATGACTACATGTTGCCTTGCTTGACCCAAAAGTCCGTGTAACTTGCTTGGTGTCACACGAGATGACCCCACTTTCATCGGTCGAGTATATGAGAATAGGATGACTCGATTAGAAGCAGTTCTAGCGTTCCTGTCTTCTTTGCGGGCAGCAGTGAAATGTGTATCAAATCATCATCGAAATATTTACAATTCATATATTAATTAACTCATATCCGATTCAGGCGTAAATCTTTAAGTTTGTAAATAAATCTGAGCATTAAAGGCGTCGATTATTAAAATTTTGTCGTCTGAAAAGCCTTTAATCTTACCTTAAAATTGTCTGATTGATAGCATCAAGTTTTCTGACTTCGTCTTTTACGAAATTATCAGCGGTAGCGTTATAAAAACTTTGTGAAAGAATCTTTAAAATGGCTCGGAAACAAGGCGGTAGATGTCGTCGTATATTTAAATTTGCAAGCGGTAAGCTGTCTTTGCGGTAATGTAATGATATGGCGAAACGATATGTTGTGGTCTTTGCGAAATGTAACGATATAAGCGAACGATATCTTGTAGATTCATCTTGTATCGATGTCGAGGAAGCGGTTATTTAATGAAAATCATTTGATTATATCAAATCATTTTAGAAATGTCATTTATAATTGCATGGGTTTGACTTCATGCCAAAAGGGTGCACCACATTGCGCGTCGACAAGGCGAAGGTAAGGTAGGGCGGAACCATCTCTTACTGTGCACGACGCAGGTTAGAATGACTAACGGCCAACCTCAAAATGTCAGTCGGGGATATTAAGATCCCGATCATGGCTCATCTCGTCGAACTTTCTTTTTATCGTGCGATTTACATAACGTAAGCCTTCATGATTTTCACGGCGTTTTTACGTTTATCACATTCGCATTTACATCACTTTTATCAGCATTCTTGCATTTATAACGTGTTTTAAAAGCATTTATATCTTTTAATGAGTAATTATAATCATCAGAATCGAATCTATGCAGGTCAATAAGCATTTGTATTTGATTCAATACGAGAAATATCTATATGTATTCATACAATTTATAGTGGTAAAGCGATACATATAAAGAATAAACCGAATTTAAATTAAGAATTATGCCTCACCTCGAAGCAGGTCGGATGATGCTCCTCGATTCTCTCCTGACACAACCTATATAATGAAATAACTCTTCTAATACATGAAATTATAATTAAATGAAGATACCGCCTTAAACTGTAATCTTACCTTAAATTGATATCTCCTCATAAGTTTTCAAATCGACGACTCAAAGTAATCTACTAACGCCAATATTACTGCTCAATCAACAAACTTCTACTAACACCATATTAATTACCGCTTCAATCGTCAAAACTAAAATTAACAAACAATGTCAATCCTAAATCCCCATTCAATACTCGAACTCACCTAGCCCAAACAGTTGGAACTCCCCAATCGCATTTCAACGCGAAGGGTGAAAGAAAAGGGATAGAAAGAAATTATTAAGTCAGAATCCCATAAGCATCCCCGACGAAGAGAAATCCCTAACCGAGTCGATCGGTTCACGATTTCTCACCCCGATTCACGGATTTCACCCGAGCAGTAACTTATGGATATGTATCATATAAATACTTTTATAATTATTAATTTGCTCAAGAAATACGAGAAGGTTCAAGACTACATGCACCTTGAACTACATGACTCGAACCTACGCCGGAGATAATTCTAACGCGAGGTGAAATACAACCTGCAGCAAGTGGTGAAGGTAGATCGAATTGTGGGTAGTCATTGATTTCTGGTTGTTGATAAGCTTGCATCTATGGAAAAATCACACTAGGCACAGACCGAGTTTGTCTGGATCAACATTTGAGGATATTTCAAACGCTCAAACCACCAAAGATTGAGCCGGTGATCCTATAGTGGCGGAAGATTATTAAAATTGGAAAAATTTTGGATGGGATGATTTGCCCGAAAACGTAAGAGTAAGAGCTACTTTGTATTAGGAGGGGAAGGTGGTGGCTCAACAGGGAAAGATTTGACGATACCTATTACTGATCAAATGGGATGAATTTGTCAAAGTATTCAAAGATTGGTTTATTCCTCATTGATTTGCTTTAAAAGACAAATTTTTCAATCTAACTCGCTCAAAAAACTATAATGCAATAAGCGAGTTCACTTCTCTTTCTAGATGCCCACATTATATCAAGACACGCGAAGAGAACATAGATTCGATACTCGAGATCAATTAGCACTAAGACCCTTTGATATCGGAGTTCTGTGAAAGGGCTAGAGAATTGAAAATGAATTGAATTTTTAAGAACAGGGATTTACAGTGCAAACGCAAAAGCTTTGAAAGAGATTTGCTAGAAGAAATTTAAGTTTGATTGATAAACAAATTCGCTGAAGTTCTATTTGTGATAAGTGGAAAGCGACATTTTAATATGTCGGGATCGGAAAATGTTACAGATGTGGTCAGGTTGGACATCGTGCAACCGATTGCCCATTTGAGAAGAAGGACATAAAATCATACAATTATCAGGGACAGGGTCAACAAAGAAAATTTTTGGAAGCCAGGAAGCTAGGTAACACACAATTTTTGGGAAAACTTTCAATTCAAGAAAAAGGAGAAACTTGAGCGAAAACCAACCCTCCCTGTAAAGCGAGTTTTGCTATCATTCGCAAGCGAAGGAATCAAATGAAGTGGTGTCGTATGCTTAAAATTTGATCATTTGGGTTCCTGTTGATTCGGTTCGATGCTCATTTTTTGATTCTTTTCCACTAGTTTACCAGCTTGATACTATCTATTTCACACCAGATTGAATGTGGAATGCCTTCCGTGATAGTAATACAAATAGGAAATGTGTTGTTGACGTTAACATTCAAGATAAATAATTTCCTGTAACTAATTATCTTACCAATCGACATTTTGAGCGTATACTAGGTATGGATTGATCAAATATTTTGCAACAATTGAATGCTAGAAGAGGAGAGTGAAATTTTGCATGACTGGTGAAAAATCATTTTATTTTTCTTGTGATAAGAATGCAGTGTCTTCTTTGATTGGCTTAATCCGGCCGTTGCATGCTTAGCATTGCTACAGTAACGACAAAATTAATTAGGCAATTAGGAAATAAGCTAATTGGATTAATTGGATATTACACTTGGCTCATGAAGGCTATATGCCAGCAATCTTGGTTGATGAAGGTTGTTAACTTAAACCGTAACTTTAGCCTTTTCATCTTGGCGCCCAAATTTTGGTGATGTTGACATCCACCTTGTTGGTGAGGGTCGGTCAACCAAGGCTATAAATTTAGCCTTTCAATCTTGGTTGATCAAATTTTGATGAGGTATATTCAAATCCTCACAGATGATCTATTTAAGTGTAGAAGAAGCATCAATCTATATCTGAATATGTTGCACCAATAAGCTGAGTACCACGAGCATAAACTGAGCTCTCAATGGTCATGGAATTGCTAGGTGCCTTACAAGTTCAAAATATGAGCTCATTGGTCATGAAGAGTTGATAAACATTTCTAACTAACAATTGGTTTGCGAGATCCAATTGACATTGCAAAAAACATGCATCTATGGTCCCAAGCTTGCTAAATATTTTAGTAAATTGTCATGGTTATTCGGATTTCCCCACCATTTCAGGGAGAGCTTATAGTCTTATACATCAATAGCTGATGCTGATGAGCTCTCTGCAATGTTCATATACTGTGAGGGCCTTATATTATGTTTTTTAATGTTTTTTTTTCCTTCATTGAATTTGTTAGTGAGGATGATGACCTATCAATAGTTACAATAAACTTGCAAAGCCACAACATTGAGATTTGTTGTGTTTAAAATATTCAACGTTGGCGTGGTGACGTCTGGTTTCACAAAATCCTAGCATTAATATTTAGGTGTTTGGAAGTTAAACGTGTCAATTTCTTAGTTGTTGGAAACCAAGAACATCAATTCCCTTGTATCTTGAAATCCAGTAGGATTTCAATCTAGTCATTGATGTCTAGATTATTGGATAACCAAGCATAAAACTTCAGACTTATCTATTATAATTGTCTTATTTACAGAAGTGTGGTTCTCACCTCTCGTGCTAGTGAAGAGGTTTATAACTGCTAGGGAATAACGGTCGTTAATCTTTACAACATAGAACAAACTACTGTCGGTTTTTTACTAAAAACTGTTAAGTTAAACAATTTATTTGCAAAACTAGAAAAGTACCGTTCTATTTTCATCAACAGGTCAAGCTACATAATTTTCTTACAAAATTTTCTAAATGACCAATGCTCCCTTGCTGGGATATTGTCACTCTTAAATGTAAATATAATATGCTTATTGCTGTTAACTACAGGATGGTCAATCGATGGTTATATCTTGTGTTTGCTACTTGGTACTATGTTGGACATTTACTAAGCTCCTAATGAAATTATTCATTAGACCTATTTAGCTTCCTTTAGTCATAACCAACGAGATGTGCTAAATGACATGATTAGGATTTACTAAATTAGTTCAATAATTAGCTTTTTAATTCTGTTATTTCAATTAGCTTCCATCTACTTACCACTTTGCTTATGATATTCTTCCCTCATCTGAATTAGCTAGTGAGATGAGTAGATTACTTGCAAATTTATCATCAACATTTGTGTGATATGAAGTTGGATAATGTTCTTCGTTTTCTTCTCATTATAATTATGAATGCAGGAACTGCAGCTGCCCTTCCTTATGTTGAGTCAGATTTGAGAAGAATTGCTGCTGGGGTGATTGAGAAGGCTAAAGAGCTTTGTGTAGCTAATTGGTATGATTTTCACTTCTTTCTTTATGCAGCTAAGTATATCCTGACATTTGGTTAACCATTTTAAGCCAATTGAATAGCGCTTTTAGTATGCTATTAATCAGCTCAAATGAATTCTTTACAATTTACTGCTCCATGGGGAAGTTGCTAAAATCTTCTTAAATATAGATGGAATCTATCTGAATGACTTTAGATAATTGTTTTAATATGCAATATTGTCTACAAGCTGGCTTGGTACGCTCACCCTTGTCAGCTATTTGGATAAATCCTGAAACCTGGAAGCTAATTTAGGTTACTGGGTGGATGAAAGCATAGTTAGGACATCAAAAAGAGCCGTTATCTATCATGTGCAGCTAACAATGATTTGATACTGATTTTGTACCTGCAAGGTGTCTTGAGGATGGTCTATTTCTTAACCCATGCAAATATGGTTATGGAAGAATTTTATTTAACATTATATGAAACAGCTCTTATGTGATTTTTCCATGGAAAACAGTTACCTCGTGTTGATTGGCTGTGGATAAGCCAGTCTTTAACTGTTATACTGGAACTTAAAGCTCCATTACTGTTAATATAGCATAGTGTTATCATATGAATATGATCATAACGATACCAATGAGTTGCTTGAAATAAATTGCAGAGAAGTGCACTTAGTTAACTGCACAAAATTTGCTCTGAATGATATGACGCTTTGGTATGAACCAATCATTTGTTCTCTTTGTGGTAGAAAAATGATTAAAAGTGATAAATTCTTCTCTTTTTTACCTTTTCTTTTCATATGAAGATATCTACAATGCCTTGAATTAAGGTGGCCTTTGTATTGTTTGATCGTTGATTTTCTTTGTCAATATTGCTCTGATGATATCTTTAATATGCCAAGGTGAGTGATGCTGTATTTGAGGTGGTGGAAGGAGATGCAAGAATCGTTCTCTGTAATGCTGTGGAAAATTTAATGCTGACGTGCTTGTTGTGGGCAGCCATGGCTATGGAGCAATAAAAGGTATATTGGTTTTCTATGTAATTCTTTATTTCCAGACAATGAATAATCTTTGATTTGGTTATGTGACACATCGGGTCAGAATATTATATATATATAGTTTATTGTTTTATAAAACTTGCAAATTAACAAACATCAGTTTCTCTTGTAGGCTGCCTATCAAGATAAGAGAGAATAAGCTTAGCGAACAGCTTAGGCGATTAGGTTTTAAATATACTCAGGCTATTTGGTTGGCCAAAAGATAATGTAACGTAAGTTGAAAGTTAGTTGGGTGAAGTTGCATAGTTTAAGCTTAAGTAAGAATTAATAATATTAATTCCCCATAAATTAATTATTGAAGAAATCCTAAGAGGTTGGTATGATGTTGAGAGAAATCTATTGAAGTTAAGAAGAATTGGTAAGTTTGAGGACTCGTAGGAATTTCTCAAGAAGACTATCCCAAGAGCTGAATGTCTGTTTCCCCATAAGATTGATATTTTGAATTTATAATGTCAAAATGGCAGTAGTTGTCAATAAGTCTGTGCCACTTTACAACTTTCATAAGTCTCCCCCATAATCTTTTGTAACAAAATTTCCCAATTTTTTTTATTATAACCCACATTCCTTGTCTCAGTATAATGGGATGTTGGGGATGTTGTGGGAGAATTCATAATCATTTGAGAATCTATTGGATTTGGATTAAAGATCTTAGAGGGAGTCTTAGACTAGAAATGACTAGAGAGGTGATTGATGAATGTTTTGTGCTTCCCGTTTTATAGTGACCTAGTTTTGTCCTTTAATAAAGTATTGATTTCTCACTCTCAAGACAAGAATCTAGATTGCTATTTTGTTTCATTTGCTCGATATGTAGGTTGGATATCTTCGGATACCTCGTGGGTGTTTAGCATAAGTTTGGCTTCAAAGTGCTAGGATTGGAAGAACCTAGTGTTGTGTGCATGATGATGAAATTTGCGGAAGAAAATGAAGGAGGTTGGATTTTTGGCCTCCAAATGACAACATCACCAACTCATGCAAAGTTCAATTTTAAATAAAACTTAATTTGAAGAATATTTTTTACTTCGAGGGTGCTTGGTCGCTAATTCTTAGAGATTGACTTGGTAGTTTTCTCCAACCCAACTATTTGATAAGAGTTGGTGGCATAGTTTTTTTTCCTATTATTTATCTTTGTTTTTGCTTATATTCTTGGCATTTCAATTGTTAGGAGAAATTATCAAAATAATTCGAGAGAACCGGAGCAAAACTTAGATCAAAATCAAACAAAATAAGAATGCTCATAGAACATCAGATTTTATGTGAAAAACTTGAGAATCGGAAAAACTATGGAGCCACACCACCACCAACAACAACAACAACAAGCCTTTATCCCACTAAGTGAGGTCGGCTACATGAATCCTTCGTCTCCATTGTGTCCTATTATGTGTCAAATTCTCATTTAATTCAAGTATACTAAGGTCATTTTTTATACATCTTAACCATGTCTTTTTTAGGTCTACCTCTACCTTTCTTAATATAAGGAAAATCTAATGTATCTACTCTCTTAATCGGGTCATTGACGAACGCTTTATGTGGTCAAACCATCTAAGACTCGCTAATCTTATCCAGGAGCTACTCCAACTTTTCTCGAACATACTCATTTCGCATTTTATCTCTAAGAGTAAAGCCACTCATCCACCTGAGCATCCTCATCTCTGCAATACTTAGTCTCATGCATCTCTTTTATTGGCCAATATTCTGCACCATAAATCATTGCAGGTCTTATCACCATCTTATAAAATTTTCTTTTAAGTTTAAGTGGTACTTTTCTATCACACAATAGGCCAAATACATTACTCCACTTTAACCATCTAACTCGAATTCTACTAATAGCATCTCCATCTATTTCACCATCATTATGAAAAAGAATTGAGTAGAATTGTATAAATTATATTTTACTCAAATCTATAGCAATTTTTACACTTCACTCAATTTAGGGTACTCACTCACCACTTACACTCTCAAGATAATAAGAAATATATATATTCTTTAAATTGCAAAAAAATTGCTTTAAGACGGACTCTCCCTCTTTGTAGCATCATGATGTTGCAAAGGTAGCCCCTAAGAGCTGATGGCTTTGTCTTCCTGCTTGGTGCCGATTTTTAACATTGTGCTACCTCCGGGGCATTAAGCCTCATTATCTTCCTATTGCAATCCCAAGAATCTTGACACGATGGCATTGTCCTCTTAGCGCCTAGGCGCTGTCTTCTCTATTTGTGCAACCAAATTCTTCATATCATAGTACATAGATGCATTGCATATACATAATTGAAATTCTGTCTTCTTGCTCGACTAGAAAATTAAGGTATGAGTCAACAATATATTCCCAATTAATTGACACAATCAGACTCTACAAAATAACATCAATAACCTTTTTTTTATGATCTGGAGTTGTTCCTCAGATTCTTTCCTATAACCAAAGAAAATCCACCGTTTATAACTCCTCTCAAATCAACCAAAATCTGTCCCATTGCCTTTTCCACCGCCTTTACACACCTAACCATCCCTTACCAGTCCCAAATCCTTTATATCTATTATTCTGCTGCATCTCAAAGAAGCCATAGCCGAAACCATAACTCTTCGTAGCTCCACAGGATTATCCCACAAGTTTCGCCCTCTTGGCCAAGACTTGTCCCATTTCCCTCCTTATTTCTCTCAGCCACTCTTAGATATTTGATTTTCAAAGTCTTTTGAATCTCAAACAACTCCCAATAACTTTCTTTACATTCCCCTACACTAAAAAAAATAGTCATCTTATCCAATTCATATAAATCCACCCACGACTATATTATTTGGTATCATGAAATTTGTGAAAGATAATGAAGAGGAAAAATTGATAATGTTGGATGCTTGGTCACTTTGAATGCAACTTTACCAATTACCAACTCAAGCATAGATCAATTTTAAAGATAAATGAAATATATTTGTTTTGTTATTATTATTTTTTAAAATTTGAAGAATAAAGGTACATGTAGTTATGTTGAATTACAACGTGGTGAAATTTGTTCCATTCAAAGATTGTCATGCAAGCAAGCTTATTATTAGCTAACTCAACCTTATAAATAGTCATACATGTTATCGAGAAACTAAGATGTCTCTCTATTCTATAATAATTATTAAAGATTCTTTTGCAACTTTTATTTTTTTGTTACTGTGGTAGGATTTGTAAGTTTAAAATATATTGATAATATTTATTATATGGTCATTAGCCCTTAATCTAGGATCCAAGAAGGGAAATATTTATATGAGGCTCTGAAAACATAACAATTAGAAAGCATGCCATTCCATGTAAGACGGGAAGATCCGGATGACTTTTTTGAGGAATTGAGAAAACTCTTTAATTTGTTATTTCCTTCTGAGTTAGTCCTTTTGATTCCATTAGATAGGTCTATTCTTTTATTTTTTATCGTTTCCTTTATAGCTTTCAAAATTATGGTGGCTCTAGCATTTGTCTTTGGCATGCCCTTTCTTTTTGTAGTTGTTGCACTTGATATTATTTTGAATTTTTTTTTATCATTTTGAAGAAAGTTTTATGAAAAAAATTCTTTTATCTTAAGATTTAGAAGTTGTCATGTTAGATCTCTTGATGGTTGGATCATGAATTATCATCGTGTTCCTTTTTTTTTTCAACTTGCACGAGAGAGAATACTTTATTCAAAGAAGGGATATTTTCTCTCTTTAAGACTTGAACCCAAATTTGATTTTTGTTGAGTTTTGTTAGGAGCTCAAAGATTTTCTCGCTTCACAAATTATTTGTATATCATTGCATCTTACATATTTGAGATCTTAGTAGTAGTTCACCTCCAAGCATTAAACCTTCATGTCGTTAAAGTATTTAGTAATTGAAAGATTACCTTGTTTGGTAGTTGTGAGCTTTATCTTGATTTCATAGATAAGTGCGATCATTCGCTAGGATCCAAAATTGCCACCCACCTCTTTCGAAAAAGAAAAGAAGTTTAAGTGTGTGATAATTTGTATGATGAATAGTAGAAGACACTACCAGATTTCGCTCATTTGGTGAGAACTTTTATATCCTGTTCCGTGTTTCCTATAAAGCAAGCCCCTATAAGCAATTACCTCCCAATACCGAGAGAGCACTTTCGATTAAGGCTACAATGAATCGTTAAAGAACGAGTATATAATTGTAGTGAGTGAGTTTAACTTATGAAATTTATTATTTTAACTTAAAACTTTTGTAGGAACGATGACACATCTAGATCCCATGGTTCCGTATCCCGTGCCGTGGTCCTGGTCCGCTAATGAGGGAGGTAATCTAACCCGACCAAGGATCTGAAGAACATGGGTTACGCCCCAAGGTGTCCTCAGACTGGAGTTTGTCTAAGGGGACAAATATAAGTCAACCTTACTAACATAGGTTTTTTTTGCCTAACCAAATATATTCTACATTTCACGCCTCAAAGAAAAGCTCGGGAACATAATGGTCGCGTGACCGTAATTTAACGCCATCCAATCCACCTACCGAACCGCCATTTACGTATCATAACAAAACCATGCAGGACACGCCACCTTACTTTTGGAATATTTGTGAAGGTAGCATTTAATTTGACATTGGCTCTTTGTGAGCAAAGTTTTCTTAATTTGTCAAGACAAACAAATATGGGGTGGATTGATTTTATTTATTTATTTTTTAGTTTTAATTTAAATAATTAATTTTATTTTTTTATTTCTTTTTTTTTTATTTGAATTTTGATCATTTTACGATTGATTTAGATTTGAATATATGATCATTTATCATTTTAATTATAATTAATTTTCTCGATCAGGGTTAATATCAATTGATATTGTCTACTCGTCCGCTTTTACAGAGGATCGATCAATTCATTATCTCAAGAAGTATAATCCTTCAAAACTCATTCACTAACATGATGATCGGGTTTGGGACTTTTCTTCTGACAATTTTTTTTATGTTGATTCATATTTTGTACTTATATGACGTAATTAACTTCTCGATATTATTAATTTGAAATTTTATAATATCAAATTTTAGATTTTGTTAACTAACCCCTCAAGACCAACCGGATTATGTAAGATCTGTTCTTTATATTTGACTTAATTACTCCAACATGCATACGGATTCTATTTGAAAATTGCATGGACATTAACTTATCTAATGTTGAAATTTGATGTCAAATTTTGATTTTTGAGTTTTTAACCTTAATTCGGCCCCAAGACCAAACCAGTGTAGATATGTCCTTTTGTTTTATATCTAACTTGCATGTCCCTATTGTTTGGACATTTCAACATACATAGATATCGTTTTAAAATGTATGGACATTAAATGTCTAAATTGAAACGTAGGTTCAATTTGCAAGTTTGTTTCATTTTTTTTTTTGTTTAACGACTCCAAGACCAAACCGATGATAATCACAACTCGATTATTTTCTGCAGAGATCGAATCTACAATTATTTCAAGATCTATCGTCCAAATCTTGTCAACTCTAGATTATACTGAGGATCTGACTTTTCTTCTTGCTTAATTTGAAAAAGATGCAACAAAGATAGATTCATTTGCCATTTCGTGACGTAATTAACTTCTAAGATTTACAATAGATCATTAAATTTTTTAGGTTTTAACTCTATTGGCCCCAAGACCAAACCAGTATAACATCTGCTTTGTAATAAATTTGACCATTTCGTATTTATCATGAGATCAAATAGCTCTATAAGACTATAAGATAATGAATGACTCTCTCAACCATTTGTCATGAAGTCAAGTATGATTTATCTATAAGATACGATGACTCTTTCAGTATTTAGTCAAGTGAGTGTTTTATAAGAATGAACGCATTGCAAACTAAGTGATTGATGTTCTAAATGATATGATTTCTTAAACCACTTATCATGATCGTTGTTGCTTTAACAAAATCAAGCATGCATTTTATACAATTTGATTCTTTCAAGTATTTGCAAATCAAATGGTTAAGCAAAAAGAACATATTCATATTCAAGATTTCATTTAACTTGCATATTAAAGATATTCAAACCGAATAGAATGAGATAACACTTTAAATACGCACATCAATTATTTCAATTTAAGATTTTGCATGAAGTTTTATTTTAGATGATTCATTTCTCATTTATTATATAAAATAATTTGAACTTTAAATGAGTAAGCTTTGAAAGATGCGCATAATGAGCAAGCATGAATAATCATATGTACGTATCTTCTTTTTTTTAATACTTAGACATTTCACATTTTTATTTATCATTCAGCCTCCCAAGCCATCCCGCGATAGTCGCTGAGACTAGCCCACCACGCCGAAAGGCGTGCATGGTGTGTGTGGAGACACCCTACCGAATTTATTTGCCACCACGCCAAGAAAGGCGTGCATGGGTTCTACAACATTTCTTACGCCAGAATAACGCAGCAATACTTATAAGAACATTTTATCTCGCCACGCAACAAATGCGCACTATCACGTTTTCCACACGAACAATCAATGTTACTTATAGCATATAAATAAATTTGCATTCACATGTATATGAAATTAAAATATAAACATTTATATATGACATATTTCACCTCCTTTTTTTTGAAAATTTTGAAATTCTCCCTGGCATCCCCGTGATAGGGCTGAGAGACTAGTTCCCACCACGCCAAGAAAGTGCAGGGTGTCGTGAGACACCTAAGATTTATTTACCCACCACGCCAAGAACGTGCATGGCTGATAATAACATTGCATTTTCTCATGCCGG
Organism: Cymbidium sinense; assembly: GCA_021442155.1. Taxonomy (NCBI): domain Eukaryota; kingdom Viridiplantae; phylum Streptophyta; class Magnoliopsida; order Asparagales; family Orchidaceae; genus Cymbidium; species Cymbidium sinense. The sequence goes on from CM038233.1 coordinate 67,754,657, forward strand.
AACAACGTGACAAGATTTATCATATCAGTTGCCACGCTGGAACAACGTGAATGTGTATTTATCACAAGTTTCCCGATTGGAACAATATGAACGCGCTTATACAAAGATATTTCTACCACATTGGAACAATGTGAACATGTATATTACAAGTTTCCTCACATTGGAACAATGTGAACTACTATAAGAAGATATTTCCCCGCCATTGGAACAACGTGAACGAATTTATTACAAGTCCACGTTGGAACAATGTGAACTTACTTATACAGATATTCTTCACGCTGGAACAACGTGAACATGATTTTATCACAAGTTTCCGCCGCACAAACAATCGAACGTAATTTATAAGAAGATATTTCCTCCCACGCAAGAACGCAATGTGCTTATCAAGTTTCCACCGCATTGGAACAATGAACGTACTTATAAGAAGATATTTGCACGTAACAACGTGAATGTACTTATCACAAGATTCAAGATAACAATGTGAACTGCACTTATATAAGCATATTTCATATAAGATATCAAATGACGAAATAGTAAATATGCAAGTTGGGATTAAACTCAAAAGCCAATCATTCATTTCTTCCTTTCACAAGATTTTGCATAATCATCAAGAATTGATTTAAGCAAAGTAACAAGAATGAAGCCCATAAAGGAAGTAAACAAATTTGTTTGAGTTTCGATTTTGGGATTTCACAACACCCAAATTCTATGCTTTTAAATTTCGATTTCATCATTTTCTTTTTGTAGCAAGAAAGACAATTTCAGAAAACACTAACTCCTCCATGATAAGAACATAGGTTGAGGATAGAAAATACTTGCATTTAGCTTGAATTCTATTTTCTATCCCAAGAAGGAATTATTTTCAGCAAGATAAAAGTATAGATATCCATAGGAAACAACAAGCAATCATGACATTAGCCCAAGATTTAAACCATGCAATATTTGAAAATTCCTCTTTCTAATTTCATTTGATATATGAAAGAGACATGATATATATATAGTTCCCTTCATAGAAATCAATTGAAGCAAGGTAGAAGCATGAAATTCATAAGAACTGATCATATCTCATCAAACCAAGCTAATTGATTTTTCCTTAGATAAGAAAGTTTAAGCCTTATACTCATCATATAACATATTAAATTGATTCCTTAGATAAAAAATGTTTTCAAGCATCTTACCCATTAAATAACAAAATGATTGATTCCCTTAGAGAAAATATTTTCAGCAAGCATTCTCTTGATAAAGATAATTTCCTTAAGCACACATTACTAGTAAAACAATGCAATTTCTTCTAGATAAAAGAAATTTCAGCAAGCTTTATGCCTTTAAGGATAAGAAATATTTGTATAAATTCGTTTTACCATATCCAGAATTTTTCAGCAAATGAAACACAATCCATGAAAAACAACAAACAACACAATATTTCATACATCATCCCAAATCATTTTTTTAAGCTAAGCATCACAAATCAATAGTAATAAGAAATGAGATTTGGGCCATACATCATCACAAATCCCTAAAGGAAACTCTTAAAGATAATCCCAAGCATAAGATATAGCATATTTAGCAAAACCCTAATTTCCAAAGAAACTCAAATGCATAAGAACAAGCTTAGTGAGAGAAATAACCCGGAGGTTTTCAATGCTAAGAGGAAAGGAGGAAAGGTCGCTAGCTCAAGAATAGAGGCCTAGGCTCACGATCCGCTCACTTCCACTGGGGTGACTGACCAAGAGAGAAAGGAACCAAGAAGTCTTGAGAGGTGGAATGGAAGGAGAAATGTCGAGGAACGAGAAGCCGCGAGAGGGAATGAGAGCGAAAAGAACGAGGGAAATATCGTGAGAGGAAGGATCGCGGCCCAACAAAAGAACGAGGAAGCCGAAAGACGAGAGCTTTAGCCGAGAGCCGCAGAGAACCGAGGGAGGGATCAGAGGGAAATGAGGAGAGCGGGAATGGTCGAATGAGAGTCAACGAGGGATAACCTGTTCATGTGGCAGCACTTTATGGGTCAACGAGCAGTTAGGTAAGGATTAAGAGGATTAGGGAGATTAAACTAATTTAATAATTATTAATCATTAAATAAATTTTGACGATCATAATAATAAACCCCAGATATGGGTGTCAATTTAGTTTCGCTATAACGCAACGAATCAATTTCCGGATCTGAGGTCGTCGACAACGCCGACGGTCTAGTGAAATTAGGTCTAAATGCGGCGACGTCGATCAATTGACCGATGTCCACGCACACTTCAATCTCGGGCGCCGCTGAAGGTGACGCCGCGATGACGATCAATTTCAAACGGAGGTCGGACATCGTCGGGGCGACTTTGATATCGCATTTCATTAAAAATTAATTTTAATTTTGGATCGATCAATTAATTGACATTTTCTATTTAATTAATTTTGATACTGACGCATTATGAAGTCAATTTAAAAGAAATTGATCGAATCGATTAGGGATTTTAAACTCTATGTCATTTATTTAATTTAAATGACAGTTGTAGGTCATGCCCCCCAACAAACATGCGTATGGAGGCACCGTGTTTGTTGTCGTTGACCTTTGGATCTCCAAGAGATTTGCTTGGATGTCACGCCAAAGTTGTAATTTCAACAACTTTGATAATACCTGATTGCCCTTGATAGAAGTGAGTATAACTCGTGTTTGACAAGCATTAAATTTCATGCTCAATCGTCTAACCGATATTTGTTGTCATTAGTCCAATGTTTTGTTGATGGACTAGATGAAGGAGATGCTTTGACTTGTCATCATCAACTTGTCAAAGAATTTGAATGTCTTTGGTCCTGATTTGCGCGGACTTGTTGAAAACTTCCTCCGAGTTTGAAATTTATATTTTCCTCCGCTTTGTGCCTTAGATTTGATGGAGTTGATGGTTGTTGCTAAGATGAGAACATCTTCATGCTTTGTGCTTTGACGAACTTGTTGAAGATTCCATCTCAAAATTTGAAAATTTGTATTTTCCTCCTGTCCTGGCTTTGTGCCTTGACGGACTTGATGGAGTTGATGAGATAGAAATGTCTTCGGTCTTGTGCTTTGTGCTTTGACGGACTTGTTGAAGACTTTATCTCGAGAATTTGGGATTTGTATTTTCCTCCCCCGCTTTGCCTTAGTGGACTTGATGGAGTTGATGAGATAGAAATGTCTTCGGCCCCGTGCTTTGTGGACTTGTTGAAGATTTCATCTCGAGGATTCGTATCTTGTGCCTCCTTTATCTCGCTTCATGCCTTGATGGATGGGAGAAAGTCAATCATCTGAGATTTGTCGCGACACCTTTCTCGCCTAGCTTGCTTATGCTTGTAGAAGGATACTCGACCTCTGAGCTTGTGTTGGATCAATGGCAAAGAGTCATCGCCCTTTGCACATGTAATGGACATCTTGATGACAAAACTCCCTTAGTTCGATTTAGCTTTATACTAACATTGGGATAGCTTCTTCTGCCCTCGCTTTTGCTTGATTGACTTGAAGAAGAATTTCCTTCGTCTTTGCTTTTTAATAAATTTTTGACACCAACCTTCCAAAAAAATTTGTAGAAAAAAAAATGACGACCAATAGGATAATTTCCCCTCACCGAACTCACCAAGTTGGAGAGATTTGGGATTTGGATGCTCTTGTCTCATGAAGGATCCCTTACTACCGCTTTTATCGAACCAACCCACCATACACCCCTGAGTCGTGGACTTGAGCAATTGATGAAGGATTTTATCCTCTGCTAACGAGAGATGGGGATCTACCCTTTGTATGTTGTAGTAACTGTCAACACCGCCATATGGTTGAGTCTAACCTTATACACCACCAAGCCTTTAGATTTGAAGTGGGATGATATATCCAACTTGGTTTGTTGAAGTTCTGACTTGAAAGTTTTCTTCTTGGTCAAGAAGACTTTTAAATTTGAGAATTTGAATACATAATTTTGAGTATGCATGTGGGGATCTCTACACTAGCGATGTCAACCCAAAGAGAAAGACTGCCTTACTAGAACGCCGATACTTTACTATAAAACTTTAAAAAAATGCCCTGCCTAACAGGGGATTTTATTTTATTTTAAAATGCATTCTTACAAGAGAATTTCCAATGAAAATTTTCATAAGTCATAATAAAGATTTTCAAATGCAGATTTGTCCAATCACACTTTCATGTGTATTTCTTTAAATACCGACCATCGATGATTGGTCTTTCACCTTGAAGTCAACAGCCGATAGTTCCTTGATATACCTTTTCAACAAAAAGGTCCTTCCCAATTAGGTTCAAATTTACCGCCAATGCGATGAGGGATGATTGGTCTTCACACTGTGACTCCTTCCTTCAAAGCTCGACGCATCAGATAATCAATGCTCGGACATCCTCGCCCGATAGACTTCTAGATTTTGCTGAGCTTGGAGCCTGACCTCGTCAAGCGCGTCAAGCTCTTCCATCCGTAGACGAGCATTCTCATCTTGGGTGAGATTTTGTTGAATGGCTATTCGGAGCGAAGGTAGTTCAAAGTGGCAACCGCTTTCAAACAAACACTAAAGATGGGGTACTTTGTAGGAGTTTTGTGTAGTACAGCCATACTTCCACAAGTTTGGTACTCCCTTTTATTTCTTGTGAGAATTTTTCTAAGCAATTTGACTAGTGTTTATTAAATGCCTCGACCAAGCCATTTGCTCTGGATTATAAATTGAAATATCGCCAATCAATCTTATGCCGATCAACAAATTTATAAACTTTAGTGCTTTGAAGGTCGAATCATTATCAAATGATTCATGGTACACCAAATCTATAATATGTGGGTAAAGAAGTTGGTCACTTGTTTACCAACTTTAAATGGTGCCCCACTTGGAGAAATAATCAATCGCTAAGATGAAGCGGTGACCGGATGATGTGGATCAATTGGTCCAATTACATCGTCCCCCCCAAAGATTCAAACGGCCAAGATGCTATCGTTGGATGCAACGATTTGGAGGTGATGAATTATGTTACCATGGACTGCATTCATGGCATCTCTTGGCATGATTGATACAATCTTTTACCATGACGGCCAATAGTATCCAATTCTTTTAATTTTGAAAGCCATTTTAGGACTGATTGTGCACCACAAAGTCCTTGATGGATTTCAACAATTACTTTGTTGGCTTCTTCTATTCCCAAACATCGTAGCCATATCGAAGGATCTACAGTATTGCCAACATAAGCATATAAATAAGCCTTTTCTCAAGTTGTATTTATCGACTTATTATGGCAATTTGCCTTTCCTTGAAGTAGTCGACGAAGGGTCGCTCCAATCTTCCTTCTCTCTACTATAAGGATTTCATTGTGGTTTTAGCGCTTCCTGTTGAGGTCTTTCATCTGAATGGTTTGAAGCTTGTCTTGACTTTGGAAAGTAATTTGTAAGGGAGTGTAAGGAGCAACATGAGCCGCACTTGTTGCGATGTTTGATGACCCCTCTTCCAAATGGGATTTTAAACTTATTGGCTCTAGGACTGAGTGCACACACTAATTGTATAGTCGTCATCCATACTGCCATTTCTTTAGCTAATTTAGCTAAGCGGTATGCTTTGCTATTCCTAGCTCTGGAGACTCGAGTCATAATGACATTTGAATTTGCTTCATAAGCTCGAGAACTCGCGTGATAGTAGCCAATTCAAGCTTGTTGATTTTGTAAAGGCCCAACACTTGATTAATGACGAGTTGAGAATCGCCATAAATTTGCAAATTCTGGACTCCCATGGAAATGGCTTCCTCTAAACCTGCCACCAACGCTTCATATTCTGCTTGTTGGTTCGTGGTTGAGTTAATTTATAAGAATGTCTCATGCCACCTCGTGTGATCAAGAGGAGACATACCCGAGCCTTTGGGAGATTTGAGGGTTGATTTAATGGACTAAGCTCCATCAAAATACAATTCCACATTTGTTGCTTTTCTTTTTCATATATGCATGATTTGCTCATCGTGAAGATCATCGTTAAGCAATGAGTCGCATGGGATGAGACAAGAAAATGCTAGAATTTGCCCTTCACCGCTTCGGGAACATATGTAATATCAAATTGTAAAAGACGCCCCATCGCGATTGCCAACGCTTGTCTATCAAGAACTTCAACGGATCGATCCTTGAGATAAGGGTAATTTTATGAGATAGCATGTAATGACGTAGCTTTTGGGCAAAGAAAATTAACGCCAAACAATGCTTCAATTGGAGAATAACGCTCGCTTCTATTAGTCTCGACTAATAAGATGTAGCATTCTCCTTTCCTTCCTCATTATGTCAAGGCCAACAGCACCTAGAGATTCTTCAGGTCGCCGTGGTACAAGATGAGAGGCTTTCGGATTGAGCCGCAAGAATGGGTGGATTCAACAAATATCTTTTGATACTCATCGAAGGCATCTCTTGATTCTTCGTCCCACTTGAAAGGAGTATCTTTCTTCATTAATTTTGCAAAGGGTCGACACCGACGATTTGATATAAATCTTCTAATGAATGCGAGATGTCCTCAGATGGGAGAAGTTGACGAAGACTCCTTGAGGAGGCATTTCGACAATTACTTTGATTTTGTTGGGATCGATTTCAATCCCTCCACTACGCACAACATATCCAAGGAACTTTCCAAGAGACTCCAAAGGCGACTTGAGAGGATTCATCTTGAGATCATATTTTCGATTCTTTCAAAGACATCCTTAAATCATCGAGATGATCTTTGATCTATACTCTTGACAATGAGGTCATCAACATAGCACTCTACTTTTGATGAATCAACTCCAAAGATTCTGTCATAGCTCTTGGTATGTAGCTCCAAAGATTCTTCAAGCCAAGGGCATGATCAGATAGCAATATATGCCAATTGGCCCGAATGAGGTATGTTTCATCTGAGCCATCTTGATTTGATTGTAACTGACGATCCATCCATAAATGAGAACATGTCGGTTTGAAGTGTTATCCACTAACAGCTCGATACGAAGAAAGTCATCCTTTGGACATGCTTTAAATCCTCAAGTCGATACGATACAATGACCATTCTTCTTCTTCGGGACAATATTAGCTATCCGCAAGATATTTTTCTTCTCGAATAAAGCCTTCAATGAGCTTCTTCGCAATTACCTGTTCTTCAACCTCCAATCTCATTCGCCTAGAGGCTTGCTTGACTGGTGTCGCGTCTGGCTTAATTGCTAGTTTGTGAACCGCTATATCAGATAAGCTCACATTTCGATATGTCCGCAAAGCAATCCCTAAATTCGAGCAAGATTTTTAATTCTTCCACTTTATCTTCGTGAAGTAGCACGATGAACGGGCGAGGATCCTCCTCGCCCCAAATTAATTTCTTTAAGTTCATCCATAGTAGCCTCCCACCATCTTCAAGCTCTCGTCGCCGCTTCTACTTCTTCATTATTTGTGAGACTAACATTAAGAATGACATTCTCATCTTCATCACTCTCACTTCTATTCTGTATACGAATGTATATTCTTGTGGACCATTGTCTTGGATAAAACCAAGGCCTTTGGTAGTGTGTTTATTTCTCTTACCAATGGTTTGAGAACCTTTTGGGTACCACATCATTTCAAAGAGCTTAGTCCTTTGCTTACTTGCTCCAGCCTGGACCCCATGTTTATGCATTAGGTTTTGCATCTTTGGAGAGTAATATTTTGGTATCCTTGTGGGCATAGCTTCTTCTTCTTCGGATAGTTGCATTACCCAATCAGATCCTTCTTCGACACCCCTGATTTATAAAACAGGCTTCTGCCCGTTTTCCGGGAGAGGAGGTACATAGAAGGTCACCACCCTCGACTTTGTGAGTTTCTCGAGGGTGATTTCTTTAAAATGGGGAGGAACAGAGTGACTACGAGTGTCTCGCCGATGGATCTATGATTGTTTTAAAGTATGCATTGCCCACCTTCAAAAGCGATTCAAACTCATAATCGAGTCAAATGATCTTCCTCAATCGTTTTACCGAAGATTCGCATGGACCTTTGGATTTAGAAGGAACACATTCATCTTCTTCTTCAAGATCACCTGATGAGGGATGTGTTATTGATTTTGGACTGTTCGATATCCCTGGAATATTTGGAACAACCTCTTTCCTTTATTCATTTTATCTTCTCCTTCTTCTTAACTTGTTCTTTTATGGGTTTTGAAGTGATGAGATTTGCTAGTTGTTTTGTTAGCTTTGATTCCCCGGAAGGAAATAACCGGCATCTTGATAAATCTTCATTTCATGCAAAAGGTTGCATGTCACCCACAATTTGGCATTCTTCTCCATCCTTTGTATATTTCATACATTGATGCAATGTAGATGGGACAATGCCATACTTATGAAGCATTCACCCGTAAGAGCTCAATGAAGTATCTGCATCGATCACATGAAATTTGGCTTCGTAGAGGTCTCCAAATTTAAGAGGAGGCGAATGACCCGATAGTTTGCCCCTTCTCATTGAAACCTTGAACCATGACTTTATCTCGTCCCATGTTGTACATCTAGAGATACCATCTAAGAGTTCTCAAGTTCATAAGATTCATGAGGAACCGGATCAATTAAGATCCTATTATAATTTCATCACTTTCACCAACATGATTGTGCTCTGCGGTCGAGCATTAGATCATCTTCAAAATGTGACGGTTGGAGGCTCTTGAACATGCAAGGTCTCAGACAGCTCAACAAAATATGCTTCAACTTTCCGGCTCTTTGAGAGCTTCAATTAAGGTGTTACGGAGATCTTGACATTAGAAGTGCTTCAGATACACTAAGTTGCGAATTTTCCTTAGATGGGATAGAATATTGTAGTCGATCCCTTTTGATGAAGGCTTCTTATTTGAATCCTGGGATAACTTTTCATTGACTTCAATTTCTTTTCCTTTATCTTTATTCATTGGCTCTTTCCTCTGGGATGGTAGCACTCACCACTTCTCAATCAGTACTTGAGCTACTTCATTTGCATCAATCTTCGATGACTCGCTTGTTTCAAAGATCCCCGTCTAATGATAGAAGATTCGTAATCAGCCCAATTTTATATTTTTTATGTTTGTTGATATGGTGAGCTCGATTCATCTTCATTTAAAAGAGTTCTTCTAAGCTATTATCAACTTCATGCATCATCAAGCAAGACTCGAGGAAGTTCTTCGCCTTCTTCCCCGCTTCTTCATGACCAAGATTTGTAATGAATTCGCAAGCGTGATAGGTCGCTTGACATAATCTTCCATATTATTGATGATCTTTGTGTTACGCTACCATCAATAGTAGTAGTAACATTTTGTGCTACCGCCTTCTTCTTTTATTTAATTTATTTTTTTGTTTGGCGTTTCTTAGCCTTCCCTTTATTTGGCAGGTCGTCTTTGAGATGAACTAGCCTTCCCATAACTTAGGTTTTGTCTCAACTCGCACGGGCTCAAGTGGTGATTTCCAATACACTGAACGCCTTCCAATTGTTTTCAACATTTTACGCCTTTTAGAGATCTGCGCCATCCTTCATCATCGACCGCCTTCTCTCCTTTATCATTGCTTGATAAGATCGGAGATGAGGTGATTACTTTGGATTCTTTCTTCTGACGCACAATACACCGTCCGACAATGTGAATTCTCCATTTCTATATTTTCGCTCCAATCTTTGAATATGTACAATCTTCAACAGATGGCGAGCACTTGATATGGACAATAGTTAGGATTATCTCGCTTGTCAACCTCTTCGTGTCTTTTACACTCGGTAGTTGGAGACCTACTTTGAGTGCATGTTTAAACAATTTGGCCACACTTTCCTCTTAAAAGAATACTCTTTGTTCCTTTTCTTTTAGGTCGGGGCCATTGAGTCATTCGCTCCTTTTGTTTGCTTTGGTCGCCTTCAAACCTCGAGGTACATCATTACCTCCAAGTATGAGCTTGGGTGGAGCGGATTGAATGACGCCTTGGTTTTTCTTGATAGTAGCCTTTCTTTGTCTACATGTATATCGCTTACATGTATCCTTCTTGTATGAGGTGAAATGCGTTTCACCTTTCTTGTAGAGCTTTTGCTCTTTTGAATTTATCTTGTCTACCATCGAGGATAAATTTAATTTCTCAAATTTAGCCACCCTATCAAGTAGCTCTTGAAATGTGGTAATTGAGCCATGCAAAGATAAGGCGCCATCTTATCATCGATGTTGCCCATCGATTGGAATTGCATGCTCTTCTTCTTCTAATTGTTCACATTTCATACTCATGTTTTGCCAACGTAATATATCTTCATTCGTTTTCTTCCTCTTCTCAAGGGAGATCAATTATTGTTTTTTTGATCGCTAGCAACCTTTAACGAACATATTTTCAAGTTCGGCAAAAGTCTTGATTGAGTCATTTGATAACTCAAAGATACCATTCGAAAGTTAAACTAATCGAATTGGAATAATAATGCATCATTACCCCTGTGTTGCCACAGATGCTTTGAATTGGGCTAGATGTCTTTGGGATTACCATTCGCCAAATAGATTAAACTTTGGCATTGAATATCCCTTTGGTATGGAATTTGATCATACTGGATATCGACCTTACTAATTTCACCCCGTAGCTATATAAATTTGATCTTCTCATTCAAGATAATATCAAGTTGAGAGAGTCACGCCGTGATATAGTTTGTATATTCGAGAAGCTGTTGCCGACTCATTTATTTCAATCCTCGCCGTGCTCAATTTGGACCCTTGAAGCATGTGAGATCAAATTTATTGGAGGATTGTCATGGCATTGGAGGCTTGATGATTATTTGGGGATAGTGTTGACTGCCGCAATATTTCTGCATTAAATCATCATAGCCATCTCAGATCATCATTTCGCTCATTTTCATATTCAACTGGCGATTTCTTTATCTTTGGCTTTCATCTCGATTTGTCTCTGCACTCCGCCAAAGTGGTAGTATCGGAAGGTGGGATTTTCTTCCCTTTCTTCTTCTTCTTGTTGTTCCTCTCAAGACTCGAGGATGCTTCCTCTATTTGAACATTTTGTTGTTCTTCTGAGGGTAAGTGACAATGCCTATATGCGATGCATATGGCTCACCGACTTGTTGCACCATATACACTACTTCAACGCCGTTGCTCCTCCTCTTCTTCTTCTTCATCCCTCTGGACACGAATTTGTCGACGTCTCCAATGGACTTCCGATTCCAAGTGTGGAATCAAATTCTTCGAGAGGACTGATCAAGTTAACCTCCTCTTGATGGGATGGAGTTGATTGATGACGGATCCCTGGAGGATTCTCCAAGGTGTCTACCATATCTTTATCATTGGGGCCCTCTTTTAGGCTCCCATCACAGATTTGAGTCGGATCTGGAATTCACAGATGTCACGCCATGCCTCGCTTTCTAGAGCAATTTCTTTTGCCCAGCCTCCATATCGCTACCTTTCCACCGGACCTTCGGTGGATTCTGGACACGTGGTCCAAGTGTCACACCGACACCGGGTGGGACATGGATTGGTCGCGCCATTGAGTTGGGATGAGGTCTCGAGGAGCCCAGCATCCTTACAGACTTGGTATTTTCTTTTCATCCCTCTCTCTCCTTGGCAACTTGAGAACCCGATGCACTCGTGCGATATAGGTTTCCTCGAGAGGAGGAACCCGAGGTCCGTAAGGACCGCTTGACCAAGAGAGTCGTTCGCTTAACCCACTTAAGGTTATCAAACCGTTGGGTTGGAACACTCACCGCCGGGTTCCATAATTGCGCACGTGACAGCATAAGTGTTGAGCACGTAGCTCAAGATTTCTTTTCTTTTGCCTCCGGCTAAGTTTGCTTCCAGATGAAGAAGCTTCGATCATGTCCTCCCGGGCGAATGGTTCACCCAGGATTGCATTATTCGAGGGACAAAGAGCCGCGAATACAACCCTCTTCATGATTGGTGTCTCGAGGGCCGAGCCTCTCAAAGACTGATTGTTTCTTTTGAAGTGACCTACAGCAGTAGGGGTCACAACTTCAACGGGCCTTTTCAGATTGCATGGCGTGGACGAGTTTGACTTCAAGTCGAGGCTCAAGAACTTGCTCATTCAAGATGGTTGGAAATCCACTACCAAACCGGATGGTAGCTTCCAAGATTGATGACGGATAAACGGATCAACGCCGAGTAACAAGGATACTGTGTCAGAATGCCATTCGATTTAAAGGTAAAATTAGCAATTAAAAATAAGGCACTATCACCTTCCAAAAATATGTACGATAAGATAAACATACTAAGATATGCACTAAATAAAATCTCAAATGACTTAAGACTTTAAAAAAGTTTTAAGTTGTCAAGATTAACTTATCATTTCTCATTTCATTTTCATTTCATTTTTTTTATACTCTACTGCAATTATAACTTAGATTTGACTAGCCAAAGATGGAAAGAGAAACCTATCCCCAGCGGAGTCGCCAAATCGTGGGATCCAAAATGCCACCAACCTCTTTCAAAAAGAAAAAGAGAAGTTTAAGTGTCTGGGTGAATAGTAGATTAGACACTTTCATTCTGAGAACTTTTACCAGGTTTCAGAGCAAGCCTATAGTTAATTACCCTCCCAATTGAGAGAGCACTTTCGATTAAGGCTAGTCAATGAATCTAAAGAACGAGTATATAATTGCAGAGTGGAGTTTAGAACTTATGAAATTTATTATTTTAACTTAAAACTTTTGTGAGGACGCTCCATCGATCCCAGATCCGTCATCCCGTCCGCCGCATCCCCGGTCCGCTTAGTCGAGGAGGTAGACCCAACGACCGAAGGATCCTTGTCAAGAACACATGGGTTACGCTGCCCAAGGTGTCCTTGTAGACTGGTGGAGTTTGTCTGGGACAAATATAAGTCAACCTTAGCTAACATAGGGCTTTTGCCCAACCAAATACATTCTACATTTCACTCAAAGAGCAAAGCCGTTGGGGAACATACACGGCTGCTTGCGGACCGTAATTTTAGTCATGCCGAACCACCCGGCCGAGCGGTCAGAACCGCCATTTATGTGGTGCCATATCGCGCAAAACCACGCGACAGAGGACACGCCAATGCCCCACGCTTTGGAATATTTGAGTGTGAAGGTAGTTATGTATTTAATTTGACATTGCTCGTGAGCAAAAGTTTTCTTAATTTGAAGACAAACATGGAGGGTGATTTATTTTTTATTTTTTTTAGTTTTAATTTAAATAATTAATTTCATTTTTTTTTTTTTTTGTTTTTTTTGAATTTTGATCATTTTATGATTGATTTAGATTTGAATATATGATCATTTATCATTGAAATTTTAATTATAATTACCTTCGATCCTGGTTAATATCAATTGATAGACCTCTTTCTACTCCTTTTCTAGAGAGGATCTAAATTCATTATCTCAAGAAGTATAATCCTTCAAAACCTTGTCCACTCTAGTTTGAACATAGGATCGGGTTTGGGACTTTTCTTCGAGATTTGAATTTTAGAAGCTATGTCGTTGATTCATATTGTATTATATGAATTAGCTTTATATTATTAATTTGAAATTCTTATAATATCAAATTTTTAGGTTTTGTTAATAACTCGAAGACCAAACCGGATTATGTAAGATTCTGTCTTTATATTTGACTTAGTAATTACTCAACATGCAAATATCGTTTCTTGAAAATTGCATGGACATTAAGATGTCTAAGTTGAAGTTTATATGTCAAATTTTGATTTTGAGTTTTGTTAACTGGCCCCAAGACCAAACCTAAAGATATGTCTTTTGTTTTATATCTAACTGCATGTCCCTATTTTTGAACATTTCAACATACAAGTATCTGTTTCTTTAAAATATTGTAGACATTAAATGTCTATAAAGAAGTGTTCAATTAAAGTTTAATAATTTTTGGTTTTGTTAAACCCGTCAAGACCAAACCGATGATAGACTGTCAACTCACTATTTTCTCGAGGAGGATCTAATTATTTCAAGATCTATCGTTCCAAACCTTCAACTCTAGATTATACTGAGGATCGGGTTTGAGACTTTTCTTCTTATGACCTTGAATTTGAAAAGATTAACAATGATGCCGATATTTATCTTGGTCATTTTGATGTAATTAACTTCTAAGATTTACAATGATCATTAAATTTTAGGTTTTGTTAACTGACCGCCCAAGACCAAACCGGAAGTATAACATCTATTTTGTCAATATGAATTTGACCATTTCAAGTGTTTATCATAGATCAAGTAAGTCTTCTATAAGACTATAAGACACGGACTCTCTCTCAACTATTTGTCATGAGTCAAGTATAAATTTATCTATAAGATATGCATTGAATCTTTCATGTACTTGCATGTATCAAGTGAGAGTTTGTTCTTATAAGAATGTGAATGCACATTGCAAACTAAGTGATTGTATGTTCTAAATGATATATGATTAGTTCTTTCAACCACTTATCATAGATCAAGCATGTGTCTGTTCTTTAACAAATCAAGCATGCATTTTATAGAGTATGAATTTGATTCTTTCAAGTATTTGCATGAATCAAATGGTTAAGTAAAAAGAACATTGCTTCATAAAGTCATAGATTTCATTTAACTTGCATATTAAAGACATTCAAATCGAATAATGAGATAACACTTCAATATGCAATAATCAATCATTTCACTAAGCATTTTAGCAGCTCTCCATTTGTTTCTAAATGATATATGACATGCACATCTTTCCATGATGAAAATTCATTTCTCACCCATTCATATGGCATAATCAATTACTTAGTAAAATGAATTTGAACTTAAAAGTAATATTAGCGATTCGTGTAAGAAACTAAAAGATAAAAGAATTAATCATATAAGATATGAATGATGCATGAATAATCATCATGCATTCTTCTTTTTTTAAATACTTAAACATTTCACATTTTTATTTATCAAGCTATTCTCCACGCCATCCAAGTGGGGTCGCTGAGACAGTTCTCCCACCACGCCAAGAAAGGCGCATAATAGGTGTGAGATTACCCTAAAAATTTATTTGCCCACCACACCAAGAAAGTATTTTGCAGACATCATTTTCCTCACGCGGAACAACGTGAGCAAGTACTTATAAGAACAGATTTCGCCATGGAACAAATGTCGTATACTTATCTGTGTTTCCTCGCCGAGAACAATGTGAACGGCATTTCATAGATAATAATAAATTTGCATTCACATGTATAAAATTAAAGTATAAGCATTTATATACATATTTCATCTCCTTTTTGAAAATTTCACAGCCTCTCTACCATCCCCGCATAGTCGCTGAGACAGTTTTCCCACCACGCCAAGAAAGGCGCGGTATGGTTGAGACACCCTAAGATTTATTTACCACGCCAAGAAAGGCGTATGGTTGCATAACACATCATTTCTTACTGGAACAACGAGCAAGTACTTATCATCCGCCACGCTAATAAATGTACTTTCACAAGTCCGAAACAATAACGGTACTTATAGATATTTCTTGTCACGCAACAATGTGAAAGTACTTATAAAGCCTCGCATTGTCAATGAATCACATGAAGATATTTCGCCACGCCAATAACGCGTACTTATCAAAGTTTACGATGAACATGAATTTTATACAAGAAGCATCTAACAACGTGAATTTATTATCATAAAGTTTTCACCGATTTAAAACAATGGGAACGCACTTATAAGAAGATATTTCGCATGGAACAACGCAACATATAATTTATCATAAAGTTTCCCGCATTGAACAAGTGAACGATATAAAAGAAAGATATCAAATGACGTATAAGTATGAGATTAAACTAAAAAAGCCAATCATTCATTTCTTCCTTTTACAAGATTTTGATAATGTATTATCAAGAATTGATTTAAGCAAAGTAACAAGAATGCCCATAAAGGAAAGTAAACAAATTTCCTTATATTTTATTTCACAACACCAAACCCTTCTGCTTTTAAATTTCATTTCATCATTTTCTTTTGTAGGCAAGAAAGATTCAAAGAACACTAACTTCCATATGATAAGAACATAGGGTTGAGGATAGAACTTGCATAGAATTCTTTTCATCCCAAGAAGGAATTATTTTCAAAGATAAAAGTATGATATCCATGAAACAACAAGCAATCATGACACTAGGCCCAAGATTTAAACCATGCAATATTTAAAATTTCTTTCTAATTTCAGATTCATATGAAAGACATGATATATATAATTCCTTCATAGAAATAAAGAAGGTAAGCATGAAATTCATAGAGAACATCATATCTCATCAAAGAATTGATTTTTCCTTAGATAAGAAAGTTTCAGCCTTATACAAATAAACATATTATGATTTCCCTTAGATAAAAATATTTTCAAGCATCTTACCCATTAAATAAAAAAAAATGATTGATTCCCTTAGAGAAAAATATTTTCAGAACATTCCCTTTGATGATAATTTCCAGCAGCACCACACTCACTTACTAGTAAAACAATGCAATTTCTTCTAGATAAAAGAAATTTCAGCAAGCTTTATGCCTTTAGGATAAGAAATATTTGAATAAATTTCGTTTTACCATATCAATTTTCAGCAAAGGAAACACATGTCCATGAAAACAAAGAACAACACAATATTTGGGCCATACATCATCCCAAATCATTTTAGAAGCTAAGCATCACAAAAATCCGTGAATAGGGAATAAGAAATGAGATTTGGGCCATACATCATCCCAAATCCCTAAAGGAAACTCTTAAGCATAATCCCAAGCATAAGATATAGCATATTTAGCAAAACCCTAACTTCCAAAGAAACTCAAATGCATAAGAACAAGCTTAGGTTGAGAGAAACAACCTGAGGTTTCAATGCTAAGAGGAAAGGAGGAAAGGGGTTTCCCCAATGTCCGGGTTAGTTTCAAGAAGAGCTACTCTAGCACGATCCGCTCACTTCACTGCTCGTGGACTGAAAGAGAGAAAGGAGAACCTCGAGCAGAACGAAGGGAGAAATGCCGAAACGAAAGCCGAAGAAGGGAAACCGAGAGCAGAAAAGAACGAGGGAAATGTCTGGAGAGGAAGGACTGCAGGAACAAACGAAGAGAGAGCTCTGAGAGAGCTTCAAAATGAGAGCCAGAGAAATCGAGGGGAGGAGAGAGAGGGAAATGCCGAGCCAAAAGGGAGAATGGTCGAATGAAAGTCAACGAGGGGATAACCCTCGCTTCGATCTTTAGACGCCTCTTCCTCGTTAAAAGGTAGGATTAAGAGGATTAAAGCTAATTGCAAACTAATTTAACACAAGTTATAATCACATAAATTTTTTTGATATTAATAAATGTAACAAAATGGTCAATTTTAGTGTTACCAATAACGCAACGGCGCATCAATTCGCGGATCTGAGGTCGCTCGACAACGCCGACACGGTCGGTGAAATTAGGTTTAAATTGGCGACGCCGATTCAATTGAATGTCCACGCACACTTTGCCGATCCTAAGGCGCCGCTTTGATAGTCTCGACGCTTGCCAAGGTGACATCAATTTCAAAACGGAGGTCGCTAGACATCGATAGGTCTCGACGTTTGGCGGCGATCAATTTAAGCGGAGGTCGTTTAGACATCGTCGACTTTGATATGCATAATTTCATTAAAAAATTTATTTTAATTTTTGGATCGATCATTAATTGATTGATATTTTCTATTTAATTAATTTTGATGCTTTTCGGCATTATGAAGTCAATTTTCATAACAAATTAGATCGATCTCGATCTCGATTAGGGGGGTGTTAAACTCTATGTCATTTACTTAAGTTTAAATGACGCGTAGTTGTAGGTCAACAACTTTTGAGTAGGATTGTTAATTGCATCCCAAACTATTTTTGTGTTGAAAATTAACATAAAAGGTCTATTGAATTTTGATAACATGGTGGTCCATCACGTCATGATCATGGAATCAACCTTATTTTAAAACATGAACTTTGAGTTTTTAGGCTCCGGAGATAGATTCATAATGTGTTGGATCTTTCTCTTTCTTTTTAGTGACGTTTTCACTATGTGAGATCATTTGAGATAATATTTTTTGTTCAAGCCATTATGATGAAATATTTGGAGTTATCCGTTGATTTGATTTTACCATTAATCATGGTGACTCTTTTGAAACAGAGAATTTGACAAGATGAATGAAGTTAGAAGTGAAAAATCCTAATGTTAGAGAAAAAAAAAGGTTGAAAGGAAAACCCTAATCTCACTTTTATATCATGTGGAAAATGTAACAATGAAGATAAACTCTCATAAAGTTATTGCTCTTTTTTTACAAGAGGGGAGGTATATATATATTCCAACAGGCATTAGGTTTTGAGCCTTGTGCTTTAAGCTTTCTTTGTGATTGAAGATTGAAGTGCCTACAGAGAGGGAGGAGAGAGGGAGAGAGAGAGAGAGAGAGAGAGAGAGAGAGAGAGAGAGAGAGAGAATGAGAGAATCTGAATTATTGCAGTTCAATAGTTTCATCATATCATTATTCGTGGTAGTGAGAGTCTTCTTGTTGCTCTCTTACTTTGACTTCTTAATGCACAACTTCCCAATAATTTTAATTTGAGCAACCCTAGAGCTAATAATATGAAAATTTTTTTATAGGTGTAAATTAGTCTATGGAAATCAATCAATTATCCATCTTCTCTACATGCCTATAAATGATCTAATGGTATAAGGTTTTGAGCCGTGTGCTTTAAGCTCTTTACTGTGATTGAAGATTGAAGTGCCCACTACAGGAGAGGGAGGGAGCGAGAGAGAGAGAGAGAGAGAGAGAGACAGAAGTTCAATAGTTTCATCATATCATCATTCGTGGTAGTGAGAGTCTTCTTGTTGCTCTTTTACTTTGACTTCTTAATGCACAACTTCTCAATAATTTTAATTTGATTGACCCAAGAGCTAGTAATGAAAATTTTTATGCAGGTGTAAATTCATCTTATGGATATTAATCAATTATCCATCTTCTCTACATCATTCTATGCATAAAAAGTTTTCTTAAAGAAATTATTAAGGTTGCACAGCCTTTTTTTTATCTGAAAATAATTAAATAGTATTTTTTTAGGAGGCGTTTATATACATAGCACACAATTCTTATATATTTATATATCTAATACTTAAACTTTTATGTTTACTTAAATATTATTACATTAAAAATAGCACTATTATTACTGTTTTAAGTGAAATGTAACTTTTTATTCTTAGGAAAAAATATTGTTTTTAAAAATATCAAATTTTAGGTGGCAGATATGTAAATGTATAAGAATTCTGTGTTATGTATGTAAATTTCCCCTTTGTTTTGTTTATATATATATATTTTTTTTTTCTTGCAGGCGGTCTTGGGAAGTGTTAGCGACTACTGTGCTCACCATGCTCACTTTTTGTGATGATAGTGAAGAAACCCAAACACAAGAACAAGAACTGATCTTCTGTTCTTCAAGGTTCATTCTATTGATCTTACAAACAAAATAAATAAATTCCTGCAATTGTAATATTGGACTCTCAAACTTGAAACATTTATAAAAATAATGTTATGTATAAAATGTTTTTTGTGATTTTATTTTGAGTTGAATGTGATATATGAATGATTAGTATAATATTGATCTTAAAATATCTTTAAAGATTTTGGAGATTCATTGATTAGAATATTTTGATGAAGATATTGTCATAATTCTTTAGATTCTCTTAGCATTTCTTATAATCATGATACCAATTTGCTTCTCCATGATTTTCATTAACACTATATTATAAATTCTTTTTATTTGATGAAGATATCAATTATAAATATCAAATTAAATGATGACTCTAATATTTAATTTATCATTTTATTGATCTTACATTGAAATTTTTTGAAATATTTTTCTCTTAATGTTGAAAATGTTTATACTTTGTTAGAAAATTCCTCTTTAAGTAAGAGTGATTTAGAGGACATCTTTGATAAGTATAACTCTTTACTATAGAGATAACTAAATGATATAGATTACGTTTTGAGAGAGTAGTGTAATGTAAAAATGCATCGTTGTGTCATTTGAGAATTGTATTTTGAGAAATCTATGATAGGAAAGTTATATTTTTTTAACTTAGTCTAGTTATTTGAGGTAGCTGTCAGAAAGTTGTGATTTGACTTTTAAAAAGTAAATAAAAATTTGTATTAATTATTGCAGCTTTTTTTGTAGTAGGTTCATTATTATTTTTTTATGCCGTTGTAGTTGTCTCAATCAAACTCATTGTTAGAAGAAGATTTATTATGACTATGGCTCTCACATCACTTGAGCTCTTATAGTCCCACTATTAAATAAGAATGTATTTGTGGATCTATTTGAACATTAAGTAGGCTCAAGAAGATGTCAAAGAAGTTGAGCTCTAAATCTTAACATTTGATCAAACTAAAGATTGCATAAACCTTAATAAAATTATCATTAGACTCTATCACATATTGGATATGAAGAGTTTTGGCATCAAAACTTAGTAGTAAGAGGCTTAAGAATGGGGATGACAATACTTAATACTTTCATAATCATACAAAGTTAAGAAAAATCTCATAATCTATAAGAGATTAAATAGGAATAAGATAAATGGTTTGAAGGATTTGGTAGGATTAGAAAAATCTTTCATACATTATTTTTCTAAGATTTTATGAAAGGTCTATAACATTTTTCTAAGATTTAATGAAAGGTTTATAGCTACTCTCATGCATTGATGAATCTTTAACCTCACTAATAATTCATCATATAAAATGTCATCCTTCACTTCCTTATCTTTTGAAAATTAAAGAAATGGTATTTAGCCTTGAAATTGATAAAATTGTTATCCTTGATGGTTTGATTTTATTTTATTTTTGTCGCAGGGGTTAAAAAATCATTTAAGATGATATGTTTGAAGTAGTTTTTGATTTCTTTAATAAATCTCATATTTCTAAGACTTTTTATTTACTTTTAAAATCCCTTAATTCTAAGTTTTGGAAGAAGTTTTGACCTATAAGTTTATGTATTATAGTTAATAAAATCTTATAAAAAATCTTTGTTAATAAAATTACACTTCTTTTTAAGAAAATAATCTTACAAATTCAAAATAACTTCATTCATTATAAATATTAGTGACAATATCTTGTTACTCTAAGGTTTTCTTAGTGAAATTAGTTATAAAGTTAGAGTTTACAATGATAACTTAACCATAAGATTGATAGTAGATGTGTTTAGGGCTTCCTTTTTAAGGTCTTGAAATTGGTTAGTCTTAGTCATGTATGAATACCTCTTATCAACTAATAAATAACTAATTATCGCCTTTTTTCTTAATATTTTTTAGTCTAAGATTCTTAAATCTAAAGAAGGTCAAGTAAAATGGAACTATTTCACCTTTTATTTAATTTTACTTTGAATGCTTAATTTTAAATCTTCAAAATATTTTTACTCAATATCCTACTATATCTTTTAAAGTTAAATATGAGATTGAAGTTATCCATCTTGATTTTGTTGATGATTTATCAATTTTTATTAATGTAGCAAACTATCCTTAAAGCATCTTATGGTAATATCTACTTACTTAAAAATTATATTTGATATTACTATTAATAGAAACAAAAACAAAAACAAAAAAAAAATGGATTATAGTTTATGATAAATGATGTTATTCACTTTGATAAAACAATCTTATGTTGTGATTACTCAAAAATTTCACTTTTCAAAGGTAAATTGGTGATCTTTTTGTTTTGATCAAATGAGATGGAGGTTTGCCTTTCATTAGTAAAGAGGTTTTAGGTTATAAGAGATTACTAAATATAATTATTATATTATCTTTCAAACTCTACTTTAAAATTCATACCAAAAAGTTTACAAGTTATTACAATAAATATTCCCCTATTGTAATTACCCATCAATTGAAATCCCCAATTTTAAACGGCTCTATTATGTCAAGAGTGAGGATAAGAATCTTACATTCTAGGCTTTAAAGAATGGCATATTTTTTTTTTTTTTTTTTGTGTGGATTACTAGGAGAATAATAATATTCTTAAATAATTTTATTCTCATAATCCCTTCTTGAGCTATAAGATAAAATTTATTAGAAATTATAATTTGAAAACTATCTTATTATTTAATGTAATAAGTATTTTTTTGCAATGATTTTTTTCTTTAGTAATAAAACTAATTCCTCGAAGATAAATAATAAAAAGGAATTAGAAATCTTAAATTTAGAGTTGTAGCATATGAATGAAAGTGAAATATCATCTTTATGATGAACAAAAATCCCTTAATTTGTTCAAGATTGTCATTATTCGACTAAGTTAGGTAATATAAAATCAAATTAATGAATCGAGTGTTAAAATATTATAAATAAATTTATCATAAATGTAGACTCTCAATAATGTGCCCTCAATAGTACTAACAAAATTAAAATTCCCTACTTTCACCTAAATCATTATATATTTATATATCTAATACTTAAACTTATCATTTTAAAAATAAATAAATCTTCTCATACATAAGTAAAATATTAAAATGTAAATATTAAATTTCAAGTATTATGTATATAAATATGTAAAAAATATGTGACATATATGCAAATCCTCCTATGAAAAATAATAAAAGAGATGAGCAAATTAAGTATTTAATAATAAGAAATTTACATACATTAGAGAGATTAAACTGAATATTAGACTTTAGTAGTTAATAGATAAGTAATAATAAAGATAGGTCTTATTTAAGAAATTAAAGAGAACATTCAAAAGAGAGATGTAAATCATAACACTTGTATTAGAGATTAAGTGAAAGACTAGTATTAAATAGAAAGTAATGCCAATGGAAGGTTAGAAGAATAGAGGAACATCAAGATAATGCCGCATGCAATTGCTTTAAATCACTGTCGCACAAATTCTCCACTAATGGAAGTTGGAAGCAAGTTGTTGCTGCACGACAAATCTAGCGAGTTCTGCGATCCTTGATCTCTTTTAACGCACTTTCTTCTCCATTACCTGCTGATTTGATCGCCGGCGAAGCGGAGTGGAATGGCGGCGGAGGCGGCGGAAGTGAGCGGAGAGTTGAAAAGAGGGACGATTGTGGTCGGAATCGATGACAGCGAGCACAGTTTCTACGCGCTTCAGTGGACCCTCGGCCACTTCTTCGCCGGCGGGGGTGCTACTTCATCTCTTGGCGCTGGTTATAAGCTGGTCGTCGTCCACGCCAAGCCGTTCCCTACTTCGATCATCGGCTTAGGAGGCCCCGGTATATTTTGGTTTAATACGTTTAAAAAAAAATTTTTTTTTTTGGTAATTTGTTTTCTTTCCTGTAGATTTTAGAATATGCGCAGTTTGGCTGTGGATATTTTGGTTTGATTTGAGTGTTGATTGTTGACCTATCATGCGCGTAAGTCAGTCGAGCTGATTCGGAATTTAGCCATAAGGCTGCTCGGCGGCTCGATGATCGAAATGATCTCCAATCGATGAGCAATCCGGCCATCGTGTTGAAATATATCATCTTTGCGTAATTGACGGTTTGGTCAAAGAGATGTCGCGGCGTATATTTGTCGGAAGCGTCATTGCTCAAATGACCCCAGTTCGTGAAATTGATCGTTCCGTCAGCGTCGAAATGTTAAAACCTATTAAATGAGATTTCGCTCATTGTATGCGAATATTGAGCGGGAAGCAAAGCATTAAATTTGAACTAAATTTACGATTTGTCCGACTTAAACAAACGAAATGGTAAAGCAATTTGCGTCGTGATCGTCGAGTAATAAAATTGATATATATATATTACCTATGTGATGATGTCGACGAAAATCCAAATTATGACAAATAAAATAATAAAAAATATAAATGTTATAAATATCTCTCTTAAAATCGTAAACCTAACTTTTTTCATTCTCCCCCCCCAAACCCTCAGCCGACACCTCCTTCTCCCGTACTTGCGTCTCCCGCAGCCGAATCCCTCACAGTCTCTCTCTCTCTCTCTCTCTCTCTCCGTTCACTGCGCTACAGTGCCGGCGGAGTTTTCCATGCGAAACGACCCGGCACTGTAACAAACTGCGGAAATCACTGTTCGGCACTGTAGCGGGCGACATTTACTAAGCTCCTAATGAACTTATTCATTAGACTTACTTCGCATTCTTTAGGGGCTATTTGGTTTGAAAGCAAAGTAAAATAAAGCAAATCTGAGTTTCAGATTGGTATGATGCAAACAAAATTTTAAAATGGTGTAATCGTTTGAAATTTATTAGAAGGTTAAATTTTGGTGTATTTGGAATTTGCTCAAATTTGGAGAATTCCAATCTGGCAATCAATTCGCTCGCCGCCTCTGTAGCCATACGCCGTTATCCCTTCCATATCTGCCTTAAACCTTCAAAATATTTTACATTCATTTATTTTATCAAATAGAAAAAAAAAATCATGTATTTGTAAAATTTTCAAAATAAAGTAATCCAAATATCATTCATTTACATCTGTTTTTATATTCGTTCTTTTGAGCAAACAGCTTAGTCAAAAACAAGATGTGCTAAATGACATGTTTAGGATTTACTGAATTAGTTCGATAATTAGCTTTTTTAATTCTGTTATTTCAATTAGCTTCCATCTACTTACCACTGTGCTTATGATATTCTTCCCTCATAGTGAGATGAGTAGATTACTTATTTGCAATTTCATCATCAACATTTGTGTGATATGAAGTTGGATAAAGTTCTTCGTTTTCTTCTCATTATAATTATGAATGCAGGAACTGCAGCTGCCCTTCCTTATGTTGAGTCAGATTTGAGAAGAATTGCTGCTGGGGTGATTGAGAAGGCTAAAGGGCTTTGCGTTGCTAATTCTGTATGATTTTCACTTCTTTCTTTATGCAGCTAAGTATATCCAGACATTTGGTTAAACATTTTAAGCCAATTGAATAGCGTCGTGCTTTAGTATGCTATTATTCAGCTCAAACGAATTCTTTACAATTTACTGCTCTTTGCGGAAGTTGCTAAAATCTTCTTAAATATAGATGGAATCTATGTGGATGACTTTAGATAATTGTTTTAATATGCAATATTGTCTACAAGCTGGCTTGGTACGCCCACCTTTGTCAGCTATTTGGATAAATCCTGAAACCTGGAAGCTAATTTAGGTTACTGGGTGGATGAAATCATAGTTAGGACACAAAACAGAGCCGTTATCTATCATGTGCAGCTAACAATGATTTGATACTGATTTTGTACCTGCAAGGTGTCTTGAGGATGGTCTATTTCTTAACCCATGCAAATATGGTTATGGAAGAATTTTATTTAACATTATATGAAACAGCTCTTATATGATTTTTCCATGGAAAACAGTTATTTCGTGTTGATAGGCTGAGGATAAGCCAGTCTTTAACTGTTATACTGGAACATAAAGCTCTATTACTGTTAATATAGCATAGAGTTATCATATGAATATGATCATAACGATACCAATGAGTTGCTTGAAATAAATTGCAGAGAAGTGCACTTCGTTAACTGTACAAAATTAGCTCTGAATGATATGACGCTTTGGTATGAACCAATCATTTGTTCTCTGTGGTATAAAATGATTAAAAGTGATAAATTCTTCTCTTTTTTACTTTTTCTTTTGATATGAAGATATCTACAATGCCTTGAATTAAGGTGGCCTTTGTATTGTTTGATCGTTGATTTTCTTTGTCAATATTGCTCTGATGATATCTTTAACATGCCAAGGTGAGTGATGCTGTTTTTGAGGTGGTCGAAGGAGATGCAAGAAACGTTCTCTGTGATGCTGTGGAAAAATTTAATGCTGACGTGCTTGTTGTGGGCAGCCATGGCTATGGAGCCATAAAAAGGTATATTGGCTTTTCTATGTAATTCTTTATTTCCAGACAATGACTAATCTTTGATTTGGTTATGTGACACATCGAGTCAGAATATATATATATATATAGTTTATTGTTTTATATATATACTTGCAAATTAACAAACATCAGTTTCTCTTGTAGGTTGCCTATCAAGATAAGTGAGAATAAGCTTAGCGAACAGCTTAGGAATTAAGTTTTAAATAGACTCAGGCTATTTGGTTGGCCAAAAGATAATGTAACGTAAGTTGAAAGTTGGGTGAAGTTGCATAGTTTAAGCTTAAGTTAGAGTTAATAATATTAATTCCCCATAAATTAATTATTGAAAAAGTCATAAGAGGTTGGTATGATGTTGAGAGAAATCTATTGAAGTTAAGAAGAATTGATAAGTTTGAGAGAATCGTAGGAATTTCTCAAGAAGACTATCCCAAGAGCTGAATGTCTGTTTCCCCATAAGATTGATATTGTGAATTTATAATGTCAAAACGGCGGTGGTTGTCGATGCGTCAGCCACTTTACAACTTTCATAAGTCTCACCCATAATCTTTTGTAACAAAATTTCCCACTCTTTTTTATTAAAAGCGACATTCTTTGTCGTATAATGGGATGTTGTGGGAGAATTCATAATCATTTGAGAATCTATTGGATTAGAAATTAAAGATCTTAGAGGGAGTCTTATACTAGAAATGACTAGTGTGGTGATTGATGAATGTTTTGTTCTTCCCATTTTATAGTGACCTAGTTTTGTCCTTTAATAAAGCATTGATTTGTCACTCTCAAGACAAGAATCTAGATTGCTATTTTGTTTCATTTGCTCCATATGTAGGTTGGATATCTTACATACCTGTGGGTGTTTAGTATAAGTTTGGCATCAAAGTGCTGGGATTACAAGAACCCTAGTGTTGTGCTGCATATTGATGAAATTTGTGGAAGATTGCTATTTTTGGATACCTCATGGGTGTTTAGCATAAGTTTGACATCAAAGTGTTGGGATTAGAAGAACCCTAGTGTTGTGTTGCATAATGATGAAATTTGTCACTCTCAAGACAAGAATCTAGATTGCTATTTTGTTTCATTTGCTCCATATAGGTTGGATATCTTGATTCCTGGGTGTTTAGCATAAGTTTGACATCAAAGTCGGGATTAGAAGAACCTAGTGTTGTGCTGCATAATGATGAAATTTGTGGAAGATTGTTATTTTTGGATACCTCATGAGTGTTTAGCATAAGTTTGACATCAAAGTGCTGGGATTAGAAGAACCCTAGTGTTGTGCTGCATAATGATGAAATTTGTCACTCTTAAGACAAGAATCTAGATTGCTATTTTGTTTCATTTGCTCCATATGTAGGTTGGATATCTTCTGATACCTCGTGGGTGTTTAGCATAAGTTTGACATCAAAGTGCTGGGATTAGAAGAACCCTAGTGTTGTGTTGCATAATGATGAAATTTGTGGAAGATAATGAAGCAGGTTGGATTTTTGGCCTCCAAATGACAACTTCACCGACTCATGCAAAGTTCAATTTTAAATAAAACTTAATTTGAAGAATATTTTTTTTTTACTTTGAGGGGGCTTGGCGCTAATTCTTAGAGATTGACTTGGTAGTTTTCTCCAACCCAACTATTTAATAAGAGTTAGTATAGATTCTTATTTTTATTTTTTATTACTTATCTTTGTTTTTGCTAGTATTTTTGGCATTTCAATTGTCAGGAGAAATTATCAAAATAATTCGAGAGAATCGGAGCAAAACTTAGATCAAAATCAAACAAAATAAGAATGGACATAGAATACCAGATTTTATGTGAAAAACTTGAGAATCTAAAAAACTAGGGAGCCACACCACACAAAAAAATCTACTATGAAAAAAAAAATTTGAGTAGAATTATATAAATTATATTTCACTCAAACCTCTCTAGCAATTTCCACACTTCACTCACTTAGGGTACTCACTCACCACTTACACTCCAAGATAATGAAAAAAAAAAACATTCTTAAAACTGCAAAAAAAATTGCTTTAAGACGGACTCTTCCTCTTTGTAGCATCAGGATGTTGCAAAGGTAGCGCCTAAGTGCAAACGGCTTGCCTTCCTGCTTGGTGCTCGGGTTTTAATGCTATGGCTGTCTACTGGGGCATTAAGGCGCCTCATTGTCTTTTTTTGCAATCCCAAGAATCTTGGCACCATGGCATTGTCCTCTTAGTGCTAGCTTGTCTTCTATCTCGAAACCAAATTCTTCATATCATAGTCAGAGATGCAATGCAAATACATCATCGAGGTGTTGTCTTCTTGCTCGGCGGCAAAATAAGGTATGAGTCGACAATATATTCTCAATTAATTGACACAATGACCCTACAAAATAACATCACTAACCTTTTTTTATGATATGGGTTTCTCCTCAGATTCCTTCCACTCTAACCAAAGAAAATCCACTTTATAACTCCTCTCAAATCAACCAAAATCTGTCCCATTGCCTTTTCCACCACCTTTACACACCTAACCAACCCTTACCAGCCCCAAATCCTTATATATATTATTCCGCTGCATCTCAAAGAAGCCATATCCGAAACCATAACTAATCTTAGCACATGATTATCCCACAAGTTTCGTCCTCTTGGCCAAGACTTTCCCCATTTCCCTCTTTATTTCTCCCAGCCACTCATAGATATTTGATTTTTCAAGTCTTTTGAATCTCAAACAACTCCCAATAACTTTCTTTACATACCCCTACACTAAAAAAACAGTCATCTTATCCAATTCATATAAATCCACCCGACTATATTATTTGGTATCATGAAATTTGTGAAAGATAATGAAGAGGAAAAATTGATAAAGTTGGATGCTTGGTCACTTTGAATGACAACTTTACCAATTACCAACTCAAGCATAGATCAATTTTAAAGATAAATGAAATATATTTGTTTTGTTATTATTATTACATGGAGTTATGTTGAATTACAACGTGGTGAAATTTGACAAGATGAATAAAGTTAGAAGTGAAAAATCCTAATGTTAGAGGAAAAAAAAGGTTGAAAGGAAAACCCTAATCTCACTTTTATATCATGTGGAAAATGTAACAATGAAGATAAACTCTCATAAATTTTTTTGCTCTTTTTATACAAGAGGGAGGTATATATATATTCCAACAGGCATTAGGTTTTGAGCCTTGTGCTTTAAGCTCTTCTTGTGATTGAAGATTGAAGTGCCCACTACAAGAGAGGGAGGGAGGGAGAGAGAGAGAGAGAGAATGAGAGAATACGGATATTATTGTTGCAGAAGTTCAATAGTTTCATCATATCATCATTCGTGGTAGTGAGAGTCTTCTTGTTGCTCTCTTACTTTGACTTCTTAATGCGCAACTTCCCAATAATTTTAATTTGATTGACCCTAGAGCTAGTAATATGAAAATTTTTATGCAGGTGTAAATTCATCTTATAGAGATTAATCAATTATCCATCTTCTCTACATGCTATAAATGATCTAATGGTATGGTTTTGAGCGTGTGTTTTAAGCTCTTTGTGATTGAAGATTGTGCACTCTAAGGGGAGAGAGAGAGAGAGAGAGGCAGTTCAATAGTTTCATCATATCATCATTTGGTAGTGAGAGTCTTCTTGTTGCTCTCTTACTTTGACTTCTTAATGCTAACTTCCCAATAATTTTAATTTGATTTAGAGCTAGTAATATGAAAATTTTTATGCTGTAAATTCATCTTATAGAGATTAATCAATTATCCATCTTCTACATCGTTATGCATAAAAGTTTTCTTAAAGAAATTATTAAGGTTTACCTTTTTTTTTAATGAAATAATTAAATAGTATTTTCTTTAGAGGTATTTATATACATAGCATATAATTCTTATATATTTATATATCTAATCTTAAACTTTTATGTTTACTTAAATATTATTACATCAAAATATTATTATGTTTTAAGTGAAATGTAACTTTTATTGTAGGAAAAATATTATTTTTAAAATATCAAATTTTAGGTGGCATATGTAAATGTATATATCTTTTTTTTTTCTTGAGGCGGTCTTTGGGAAGTGTTAGCGACTCGTGCTCACCATGCTCCTTTGCTTGATGATAGTGAAGAAACCCAATACATGAACAAGCGATCTTCTCTTCAAGGTTCATTCTATTGATCTTACAAACAAAATAAATAAATTCCTGCAATTGTAATATTAGACTCTCAAACTTGAAACATTTATAAAACAATGTTACGTATAAAATGTTTTTTGTGATTTTATTTTGAGTTGAATGTGATATATGAATGATTAGTATAATATTGATCTTAAAATATCTTTAAAGATTTTGGAGATTCATTGATTAGAATATTTTGATGAAGATATTGTCATAATTCTTTATTTAGATTCTCTTAGCATTTATTATAATGATACCAATTCATTTCTTCTCCATGATTTTCATTAACACTCTTTATCTTTGCAACTATTTTCAGCTAATTCACTATTGGAGTTATTTGATGATATGTCTTTCATTATAATTATAAATCTTTTTTTTTATCACAATATTGTGATTGATAAGATCAATTTAATTTTAAAATATCGATTAAATGATGACTCTAATATTTAATTTATCATTTTATCGATCTTACATTGAAATTTTTTGAAATATTTTTCCCTTAATGTTGAAAATGTTTATACTTTGTTAGAAAATTCCTCTTTAAGTAAGAGTGATTTAGAGGACATCTTTGATAAGTATAACTCTTTACTATAGAGATAACTAAATGATATAGATTACGTTTTGAGGGAGTAGTGTAATGTAAAAATGCATTGTGTCATTTGAGAATTGTATTTTGAGAAATCTATGATGGGAAAGTTATGTT
Source organism: Cymbidium sinense (assembly GCA_021442155.1). Taxonomy (NCBI): domain Eukaryota; kingdom Viridiplantae; phylum Streptophyta; class Magnoliopsida; order Asparagales; family Orchidaceae; genus Cymbidium; species Cymbidium sinense. Next base: position 67,785,167 of record CM038233.1, read on the forward strand.
TTTCAACTTAGTTTAGTTTGTTGACCTCTACATATGGTTTATAAGTCAAATGAACCATGAAAGTTAAAATAAATAATTAACAAGAGGGACATCACATGAATCGGGTTTAAAACCCCCCTAATCGCGATCAAATTCGACCAAATTTGCTTTAATTTGAAAATTCGGCTTCGTAATGTGCCTAAACTATTAAAATTAATTAAATGAAAAAATATCGAATCAATTAATAATCAATCAAATAATTAAAATCAATTTTTAATGAAATTACGCTCATATCAAGTAGGAAGCCTACGGCGTCGAGCGACACTTTCAGATTGATCCGCCATTTCTGAAATGTCGAAACTATCAAACGACACCTTCCGATTGATTCTAGTCGCGAATGTGGATTTGGTTGACGTCGCAATTTAAGCTCAATTTCACTTGGATTAGCGTGGTCCAAATGACCTCCGATCGAAATGAGCGTCATTGTGTTGACACAATAAACACCTAAAATGACATCCATATTGCTGGGGTTTATCGCATCAAGTAAATTCACAAAATTTGGCTCGAAATTACGTTAATTTATAATTAAAAAGGTTAGCTGTTTAATCTCTTAATCCCTCTTAATACTTATCTGTACGTAAACCTACTTTATTAAATTCCTACTTTTCCTATTGGGCTTGCGACGAATAGGGAATTGCGGCAGCTAAATCCGCCGAGCGATCCCTCCCTCATTCCACCCGACTCTCTCCGCATAACTCTCTCGGTCTTCCCTCTCGGCTCTCCCTTCCTTCGTTTCCTCTCTCTCATTTTTCTCTCCCATCTATTGATGGGAAGCTCAATCTAGGCTCATCTCCAAGCGGTCCGTCCCTCTCTTGCTCCTCATCAAGCCGTCTGTCCTTCTCGTGAGTCTTAGCCGAACCCTAGTTCAACCGAAATCTCTCTTCCTTGCCTCCTTGTAACCGGAAACTCTGAGCTTACTTTTACATATATATGGCTTCATTTCTTGTGAATAAAGTGAGGTGGATGTTTCCTTTCTTTGGTTTAAACGATGCTAGGGTTTTTAATCTTGAGATTTGGGATGATGTATGGCCCAAATCTCATGTCGCTTGTCATTTTCTATGGATTTCATTTTTTTATCTTGCTTAAATTGATTTTCTATGGGTGAGATGATATATGTCATGCCTCTTTCACGTGCTAGGTTGAAATCTGAAATTGAAAGAGGGGGTTTGAAGTATTGCATGGCTTAAATCCTAGATTATGTGTAAGGTCCTAAGTCTCTTTCACATGCTAGGTTGAAATCTGAAATTAAAAAGGAGGTTTGAAGTATTGCATGGCTTAAATCATTGATTATGTGTAAAGTCCTAAGTCTCTTTCACGTGCCATGTTGAAATCTGAAAAAAAAAAAGGGTTTGAAGTGTTGCATGGCTTAATCCTAGTTTATGTGCAAAATTTCTTGTCTCTTTTATGCTTCACTTTGCTGTTTGGAAGGGTTGATGCTTGCTAAACCTCTTTCATTTTATTCAAAATGAAATCAAAAGTGTGGAAATATGATTTGAGATAATATGTAGCTTAAACCCTAAGCTATATGCAAGGTTCCTTCTCTTTTATGCTTTAGTTTTGCTGTTTGGAAGGGTTGATGCTTGCTAAACCTCTTTTACATGCTTAAAATGCAATCAAAAGTGCGAAAATATGATTTGAGATAATGTATGGCTCGAATCCTAAGTTGTGTGCAAGTTTCCTTTACTTTCATACTTCAAATTTCTATTTGAATGGAATGATGTTCATTAAGCTTCTCTTATATGCTTAAAATAAAATTGGAAATGTGAAAATGAGGTTAGAAATGATAAAGCAACAAATGTGAATGATTATCCTATGATTTGAGATGGTTAGAAATGAAGGGAAGTGGCTTATGCATATTGGTGATGAACTTTATTCTTAGCAAGATTCTTTGATATACAAGCATGCCTTTAGCTAGAATCTGAAAATTCAAAGCTTATGAATGAGCATAGCACTTTGACTTTCTTGCAATTGTTGATTAATAATAAGCCCTATTCTCATCTTTCCCCATTAAAGAAAAGTGTTCTTTTATTTACCTTATGAAGTCTATCCTACTCTGCTTCCATTACTTAGTTGTTTGCTAATATGGAGAGGAGGATTTGAGCAAAATTTGTTTTCAGATTTCTTTTCTTGATTTGACAAATCCAAATGCAAGTATTCTTGCCAAAGGAAAGAAGATTGAAAAGCATGATCTTATTTTATTAACATTGCTTACCTTCTTTCTAATTGCTATTATCATCTAAGTGATAAATCTTTGAAATGAATTGTGAGATCTTTATGTGTGAGATTTACTATCTTTGCCTCATCTCTTAAGATTTTGAATATGATTGTTAAATTTGAGATCTTCTCTAGTAAGATTCAATATTAAACTCCTTTCGAATTTCATGGGTTTTGCCAATGCTTTACTAAATATGAACCCTCTCTTTTCTTTTGGGTTTATGTAATGTCATGCTTAATGTGGCTATTCATTTTTTGGTTTTTTGCATTAAACTCTTATGGCAATCATAATGAGAGATGAAAGGGAGGCTAGAGATAAACTAAAATGAATGAAATTTATGTATTCTTTTCATATGAGCATAATTTTGGTAAAACTTCAGATTTTCAAGTTTCTTTTGTGAGATTAGAAATTTCTTCCTTAGATTTCATGACACATTATGGAAGGTTGAATGCTAGCTATACTTGGTGTAAGCCATTATTTTACTTGCTGATTTTTATCTTGCACAAAAGAAATGAATGAAGTATATGACTTTAATGTGGGAGGTTGAATATTAACTATGCGTATTAAAAAGTAAAACATATGTTTATAGTTTAACATATGAATGCTATCTTATTCATTGAAAATGGAAAAGCTATTTCATCCCTCATATTGAAACAAAAAAAGAGGGAGAAATGACATATGCAATAAAAAGTCATGTGATGATTTCTTATTAATGATGTTTCAATGCAATGCTTAGCTAAACTTGCAAATGTCATGTCTTGTTTAAATACATATACATGTATGTTTATGTGTAAATCTGGCTTTGAAATTTATTATAAAATATCTGATTCGTTTACGCGTGACGGAAAATTTATGATATAAGTACTTTCTCGTTCCAACTGGCAAACAAAATACATCTTGTGTTAACATTACACGCTTTCTTGGTGTGGTGAATAAATAAATTTAGCGTGGGAAGACTAGTCTGGCGACCATATGCGGGATGATGGAGCTAAAATTTTGATAAGAAAGAAAATGCAAATGCTTAAGTTATTATTTGAATTTTCATGTCATATATATGTGTATTTATGTTTTAACTTTGTATCATGCAATCTATCCTACCATATGACAATTATGATGTGTTTATTAATGCATAGCTCAATCTCTATTTGAATTGTCATGTCATGAGACAAATCTTGTTTAAGATTCAAATCTACTTTGGCTAAAATGGTGATTATGCTACGTGAGTCATTTGAAAATAAAACACTCCATGCTTATATTTTTGTGTCTTATTAGTAAGCATATGTTTATGACATAATTACCTCCCATTTGCCTAAGCCATGCAATGAGATTTGTTCATTTGGTAATAATCTTTACATGCTTATGAATAGTTGAAAGTAGAAAGGGAAAGAAATGTTCTTATTGTTGCATGATCTAAATCTTGCTTTACTATCAAATGCCCATTTACATGAGGTAATGATGTATAATTCTAAAGCACTAAGTTAGGCATAACTTACAAGTCAATGTGATATGAATTAGACCTTCCTTTCAAGTTGGGTAAACTCCTTTAAAGGACTTAGGCTTCAATATATCTTGTGAGAGAAGCGAAATGGGAGAGTAAAACCTCATGAGAGGGGGATCCTCTCTTATTTATAAACCCCCTTAACTTTCTTTTTATTATTTTTTTTAAATGACATTTGACACATACTTGTGTTTTGTCATAAGTTTGCATGTAAGGAGATTAACTTAGTTTGTCACTTGTCTCCTAATGGTATATGACATGCACCTATGTCTTTATCATTTTCCCTTTAATGTTATATGACAAAAATATGAGTTTAAGGGAAGATTAACTTCCTTTTTATCATTGCCCTTTCAATGTCATACCGCATTCACATGCATGTAAGGGGGTCTTTAACTTAGTTTGTCATCTATCTTTAATGTTGAATGACAATAACATGAGTTTAAGGGAAGATTAACTTCCTTTTTGTCATTTCTCTCAATGTCATACCACATGCACATACATGTGAGAAAATTTTTAACATCTCTTTGTCATTTATCTTTAATGTTGGATGACAAAATATAAGTTTAAGGAAAGATTAACTCCCTTTTTGTCACTATCACTCATAATACATGTGTACATGCATGCAAGAAGATCTTTAACTTGGTTTGTCATTTCTCATTTCCTTTAAATGTTACATGATAAGAACATAAATAAAGAGATCTTAACTCTTTTCATTTTTTTCTTAATGCTCCCATGACATAAACATGAATTTAAGGAAAACTTTTACCCCTTTGTCATTTTCTCTAATGTCTCCATAAAATATACATATGTAGGAAATCTTTACTCCTTTTTTTCATTTCCTCTTTCCTTATTAATGAGTACATATTATGTGAAAAGAGGAACATCAGCTATCTTAAATAGAATTGAATCATAATACCATAGGTTACTTTATTTTTCTCACTTATGCCTTTATAAAAAATGGCCCATCTAGAATTGATGAACTTCCTTTTTATATGAAAGACCCATTGGGCTTTATACTTACACAAATGGGCTTCTAAAATGCCACTTTAAATAAATTTCAGTTCTTTTTTGTTTGGTGATTGGTCACATAAAAATGATATTTTACCTAAGAAATATTCATACCACACCCATAGTTAAATGCCAAACTTGTATCTTGTATGAGTGGCTTTATTACATAAATGGGCTTCTAAAATGCCACTTTAAATAAATTTCAGTCCTCTTTTGTTTGTTGATTGATCATTTAAAAATGACATTCTTTCATGCTAAACCCATAAATAAGTGTCAAACTTATGTCTTATATGGATAGCCTTATACTTGAGTCAATGGGCTTTTAAAATGCCACCTTGAATGCAATTTTAAACCCATTTTAGTTGGCTGATTGGTAATATTCAAATTATATTTTACCTCATAAATATTCATATTACATCCTTAAGCAAGTGTTAAATTTATAGTTTGCATTAATATGAAAGTAGGACATGATCCTCCAAAATCACTTACTGTATATGAAGCTTAAGTCTGATTTTTCATGTAAAGAATGAGAGGATAAAAATGGGAAGTAAGTGGACAACTTCATTAACATAAGTATCACTCTTTCTAAGTATCACTCTTTCCTTTCTATGAGTATACAAAAGATGTTATTAAATATAAAGCTCTCTTTCAAATTCAAAAAGACATCGAATAGAAACCTATATACATGCTCATGTTTGAACTGACCTTCAACTATCCAAATCCTAATATACATATTGGGATTTGATCGTGATGTGCAAATTTATACGACATCCTTAATCCTCAAATTTTTTTTAAGACATATATTGCACTCGATGCTTAGTGAATGCTTTAAAAGATTAAAATTTTCTTATCTCTTTTGAGTAGATGTAAGCTTAACCATCTAGAATAGATGTTTGTTTGGTCTACATTTGGGAATATTAAATACCAAAAAGAGCAGATATATGTTTGATCAAAAATAGATTATTACTTATTTTATAGCATGTATTAATGGTGACATGTCATACTAAATATAGTTATTTCAACTTTGACATTCATATATCCATACAATATTTTAAAAGAACAGATGTTTGTATGTATGTTGAAATGTCTATTAGATCAAACATTTAGGGGAAATATATTTCCCAAATGTGACATAAACAAATGAACAGATACTATGCTTCCCAGTTTGGTCTTAGGACCGGGTTCGGGTTAACAAAACTCAAAAATCAAAACTACGATTTGACATCTAAACTTCAACTTAGACATCTTAATGTCCATGCAATTTTCAAAGAACATATATTCGTGTGCATGTTGAAGTGTTCGCTAAGTCAAATATAAATGAATAGATACGATGCTTCCCAATTTGGTCTTAGGACCGGGTCTGGGTTAACAAAACTTAAAATTTTGATATTATAAGGATTTCAAGTTAATAATATCTGAGAAACTAATTCTGTTATATAATTGTAAGATATGAATCAATTGACATAGCTTCTAACATTCAAGCTCTCAAGAGGAAAAGTCCTAAACCCGATCCTCTATGTTCAAGCTAGAGTTGATAATGTTTGAAGGATTACACTTCTTGAGATAATGAATTTAGACCCGATCCTCTGTTGAAAAAATAGGCAGAGTAGATAAGATCTATTAACCGATATTAGTCCTATGATCAAGAAAGATAATTATTATTAAAATTAAGATGATAAATGCTCATATATTCAAATTTAAATCAATCATAAAATGATCAAAATTTAAATAAAATAATAAAATATAAAAAAAATGAAATGAATTATTTAAATTAAAACTTAAAATCAATCCACCCTCCATGATTGTTTATGCAGGGGAAATTAAGAAAATTTTTTGCACAAAAGCGATGTCAAATCAAATGCATGTATTTTTCACACTCAAATAATATTAAACACGTGGGGCGTGGCGTGTCCTCTATCGCGTGATTTTGTGTGAAATGACACTAAATGATGGTTATGACCGGGGCCCTCGACGGGTGGTTCATGATATGACACCACTAAATTACGATCCAGCAGTATGTTCCCAACGGCTTTGCTTTTGAGCTGAAATATAGAATGTATTTGGTTGGGCAAAAATGTTAGCTAAGGTTGACTTATATTTGTCCCTTAGACAAACTTCACTGTCTATAAGGACACGCTGGATGGCGTAACCCATATGTTTGATAAGGATCCCGGTCGAGGTTGATTACCCTCCTAAGCGGACCGGGGGCTGCGATAACAGGGATAACATGAGATCTAGGTCGGTCGCGTCATCGTTCCCCCCACCAAAAGTTTTAAATTAAAATGATAAATTTAATAAATTCTAAACTCCACTCACTGTTATTATATACTCGTTATTTAACGATTCATTATTAGCAGTCGAAAGTGCTCTCTCGGTATTGGGAGGGTAGTTAACTATATGGGACTTGCGCATAGGAAACATGGAAACCATATTTAAAAGTCCTCACCAAATGAGGATGAAATCTCGGGTAGTGTCTTATCTACTATTCATCCTTAAAATTTTCGCGACACTAAAATAACTCTTTTCATCCCAAAAGTCGTGATGAATTTTGGATCCCATAGATTTCGGCGACTCACGGGGCGGTTTCTCTTTTCATCTTTGGTAGTCAAATCTAAGTTATAATTGCGATTGGAGTATAAAAAAATGAATGAAATAATGGGAAATAATAAATTCAAAAGCAAAACTTAAAAGCTTTCTAAATAAAGTCTTAAGTCATTTGAGATTTTATTTAGTTGAAATGCTTAGTATGTTCTGTCTTATTGTACCCATATTGTTTGAAAGAAAGGTGATAGTATAGCTATTTTCAATTGCTAATTTTTACCTTTGAACCTCCAGAATGGCTTTCCAGAACACATATGTTCTTGTCTCTTGAGATGCATGACATCCGGCAAATGCATCGTCTTTGGAAATCTTGGGCTACCATCTCAGTTTGGTAGCATTGACTTTCCTATCACGAATCAAGAGCAAGTTCTTGAGCCTCTTCAAGTCCATACTATCACACTTGCCATGCAACAATCTTTAAAGAGGCTTCTTGAGTCGTGACCATCTTTACTGGGGCACCTCAGAAACTTTCTATCTTTGAGAGGCTGGTAGAGACCCAATCATGAAGAGGATTGTTATTGGGAGGGCTAGTCCCTCAAATAACATAATCCTACCAATTGAACCCTTTGCCCTAGGGAGGCATGATCTAAAACTTCTTCATCTAAGCAGCTTAGCAAAGAAGAAAAAATAAGTCTTGAGCTACGTCTTGGATTCTTGCTGTGTACAACAACCATTATGGAACCAACGGAGTGTTCCTACAATCGATTTGACAATATTAAGTGGGTAAAACAAAATATCTCTACTGGTTAAATCAAGCAGTCCTTCTGGACCTGACAGCATCAGGTTCTAGCTCCTCTTGTAGGAAAACTTGAAACCATATCTGCAAGAGTGCATCGAGTTCTCCAAGTTGCTAAGGAGAGATGACTGATGAAAAGAAGATATCAAGGTCCTGTTATCAAGGATCATGGCTCCGAGACCTCATCCCATAACTCCAATGGCGGGGCGCCAATCCATGTCCAGCGTGGTGAGCAGAGGTGTGACACTTGGACCACATGTCAGAATCCAGAAAGGTCCAGGTTAAAGGTAAGCAAATATGGAGGCTAGGCCCCAAAGAAAGTATCTTAGAAAAAACGATGTGACATTTGGTGTGCATTCTGGAGATCGCCAACTTAAAGTTATCGATGGGAGCCTAAGAGGGCCTCGAGATGATAAAGTATCTGATGGTAGACACCTTGGAGAATCCTCCAGGGGATCTCGTCGCCAATCAACTCCGTCCCATCGAGAGGAGGTCAGCTTCGATCGAAGCCCTCTAATCGAAGAAGCCTCAATTCCACACTTGGAATCAGAAGTTTATTGGAGATAATGATCAGAAATCCATGTCCAAGGGGATGAAGAAGAAGAGGAGGATGCAACGACTATTGAAATAATATATATGATACAACAATTGATGAGCCATCGGTGTCGATCAACATAGGCGTCATCTGACACCTCCCCTCAACTTGAAGAATAACAAAATATTCAAATAGAGGAAGCATCCTCTGATTCTTCAGGAGAGGAACAACAAGAAGAAGTAGAAGGAGAAAGGGAAGAAAATCCCACATTCGCAGATACAACCACTTTGGCAGAGGCGCAGAGACAAATCCAACGCCAAATGAAAGCCGAAGATAAAGAAATCGCTCAGTTGAACACTAAAATGAGTGAAATGATGATGCAGATGACTACGATGATGTAGTTGATGCAAAGAAATGTTGCGGCAGGTCCAACACATGTCCCCCCAAATAATCATCAGGCCTGTAGTGCCACAATCCTCCAGTAAATCTAATCTCGCATGCTTCGAGAGTCCAAATTGAGCCCGAAGTGAGGATTGAAGTAAATGAGTCAGCTCGGTAACCTGCTTCTCAGAATGTACAAAGTACATCTGAAGCCATGACGGCCTCTCAACTTGATATTATCCTGAATGAGAAGATCAAAGTCAAATTGCGAGCGGTATTGGTGAGCAATTCGCCATATCCGTGAGTATGATCAAATTCCATACCCAAAGAGATATTCAATGTTAAAGTTTAATCTATTGAAATGGAAATGCAAACAATAACATCGGTCGTTCAAAGCATCTTGTGGTAACATAGGGGGTAATGATACATTATTATTCTTCATTAGTAGTTTAACTTATGCTTTTGAATGGTATCTTTGAGTTAAAATGACTCGGTTAAGACTTTCATCGAACTTGAAACCATTCGTTAAAAGGTTCGTAGATCAAAAGACAATATTGTTGATCTGCCCGAGAAAAGGAAGAAAGATGTCGATGGATATATCACCTGGAGAAACATGAGTATGAAATGTGATAATAATTAGAAGAGCATGCAATCCAACTACATGGACATTGGTGATAAGATGTCTTATCTTTGCATGGCTTCAATTACCATATTTCAAGGCTGCTTGATAGGGTGGCTAAATTTGAAATTAACTTTATCCTCGATAGCCATAAGATAAATCAAAAGAGAAAAAGCTCGAGATCAAAGAAAGGTGAAACACATTTCACCTCGTTGAAAGATACTGGTAAAGCGGTTAGTTTATAATGTAGATAAAGAAAGGCTACATGTTTAAAGAAAGACCAAAACAATCATTCAATCCTTCCAGCAAGATCATACTTGGAGGTAATGATGTCTCGAGGTTCTTGAAGTGGTGGCAATGAAACAAATAAAGGCGAATGACTCATATGGACCCTCAGGAAAAAAAGCGACAAGTATTCTTTTAAGAGGAAAGTGTGGCTAAATTATTTAAGCATGCACTCAAAGCAAGTCTCAACTACATAGTGTAAAAGACACGAAGAGGTTGGACACGATAAATCTATTACCCATATCGTGCTTATCTATGAAGATTGCTACATATTCAAAGATTGGCTAGAGCAAAATATAGAAATGAAGAATTCACATTATCGGACGGTGTATTGATGCATCAGAAGAAAGAGTCTACAAAGTAATCACCTCATCTCCAAAAGCAAGATAAAGACAAGGAGAAATTGATGATGAAGGATGACAAGTTGCTCTAAAAAAATAAAATGTTGAAACGATTAGAAGGTGTTCAGGTATTATGGAAATCACCATTGAGCACACTTGAGTTAAAAAAACCAAGTTATGGAAATGCTAGTTCATCTTATGAAAGACAATAGCTAAATACGCAAGGAAAGCCAAAAGTCGCAAATGAAAGAATAAATTAAAGAAAAAAGAAGAAGAAGTAGCAAAATGTTACCACTACTTGAATGGTCACAACTTAACAAGATCATCAATAATATGAATGATTACATCTAAGATGACCTATCACACTTGCCAAATTCATTACTAATCTTCATCAGAAAATGGGAAGAAGGCGAAGAACTTCCCAATCTTGCTTGATGGTACATGAAGGATAACTTAAAAGAACTATTTCCCAAATGAAGATGAATCGAATCACCATGTACATGAAGAATGTAAAGTTGGGCAATGATTTTGAATCTTACATCATTAGATGGCGAAGCGAATCTTTGAATCAGTCATCGAAGATTGAATCTGAAGGGAAAGCTCAATTGTAGTTGAGAAGTGGTCAGTCTTGTTATTTCACGAGGAAAAATTAATAAATAAAGATAAAGGGAAAGAAATTAAAATCAATGAAAAAGTCATCCCTAAAGATTCAAATAAGAAGCCTTCACTAAGTAAAGGGATCAATATTCTATCCCACTTAAGGAAAATTCTGGCACAACTTAGTGTATACGAAGATTTCTGATGTTAGAAGATCTCCGTAACACCTTAATTGAAGCTCTCAAGAGAAGTTCATATTTATTTGACTTGTCCCAGAGAGCATGTTCAGAGTCTCCATCCATCACATTTTCAAGAATATCTTATGCTTGGAACTACGAGCCTCGTCCTCTATATGTTACTGAAAGTGATGAAGTTATGATACCGGGATCTTAATTGATCCCGATTCCTCCATGAATCTTATGAACCTGAGAACCTTTAGGTGGCTATCTCTAAATGTACAACATCTGGGACAAGATAAAGTTCTGGTTCAAGGTTTCAATGAGAAAGGACAAAATTATTTATTGTCCTCCCCCCTTAAATTTGGAGACCTGTCTGAAGCCAAATTTCATGTGATCGATGCATACACTTCATTTAAGGCTCTTCTGGATTGACCATGGCTTCATGAGTATGACATTGTCCCGTCTACATTGCATTAATGTATGAAATATACAAAGGATGGGGAAGAATGCAAATTATGGGTGACATGCAACCTTTTGAGGTGCATGAAATGAAAATATATCAAGATGCCAGTTGCTTCCTTCCAAGAGAATCAAAGCTAACAAAATAACTAGCAAATACTGCATCTACTTCAAAACCCATAAAAGAACAAGTTAAGAAGAAGGGTGAAAATAAAACAAATAAAGGAAAAGAGATTATTTCAAATATCCCTAAGGATATAAAGACCAAGTCTAAAATCAATAACATATCCTCAGGCGGTGATACTAAAGAAGAAGACGAATGTGTTCCTTCCAAATCCAAAGGTCCACATGAATCTTCGAGTAAAGCGTTGATTAGAGAGGATTATTTTGACTCTGATTACGAGTTTGAATCTGCTTTTGAAGGTAAGGTACAATGCACCTACTTTAAAATAATCATAGATTCATCGGCAGTAGAGACTACACTCGTAGTCACTCTTGTTCCTCCTCAATATTTTAAAGAAATTACTCCTGAAGAAACTCACAAAATTGAGGAATTGGTGGCCTTCTATGTACCTCGTCTCCCACGGAAAACACAGAAGCTGTTTTATAAATCCGAGGGTGTCAAAGAAGATCTGATTGGGTAATACAATTATCAAGAGGAAGAAATGCATGCCCTAAGGATACCAAAATATTATTCTCAAAGATGCAAAACCTAATGCAGCATGGGGTGCTTGGCAAGTAAGCAAATGACTAAGCTCTTTGAAATGATGTGGTACCCAAAGGTTCTCAAACCATTGGTAGAAGAAATAAGAAGACTACCAAAGGCCTTAGTTTCATCAAGACAATGGTCCAGAATACACATTCTTATAAGGGAATAGAAGTTGAGAGTGATAATAAAAATAAGAATGACATTTTGGAAGTTAAACTTGCAAATAATGAAGAAGTATAAACCAAACCGGCACCTGAAGAGCTTGAAGATGGTGGGCTATGGATGAACTTAAAGAGATTAATCAGGAAGGGGGAGGATCCTCGTTTCATCGGTGCTTCGAAGATAAAGTGGAAGAGTTTAAAACTTTGCTTTGTGAATTCGAGGGGCTTTGCTTGGACATATCTTTGAAATGTCAGGCTTATCCCCCGATGTAGCAGTTCACAAATTAGCTATTAAGCTAGATGCAACACCAATCAACCAAGCCTCTAGGAGAATGAGATTGGAGGTTGAAGAACATGTAGTTGCAGAAACCAAGAAGCTCATTGAAGCTGGTTTCATTCGAGAAGAAAAATATGCTGACTGGATAGCTAATATCGTCCTAGTAAAAAAAAGAATGGTCAAATTCGTATCAATATCGACTTCAAAGACTTAAACAAAGCATGTCCAAAGGATGAATTTTTGCTCCATGTATCAGAACTGTTAGTGGATAACACTTCAAACCATGACATGTTCTCGTTTATGGGATCGATGTTACAATCAGATCAAGATGGCTCCTGAGGATGAGAAGCACACCTCCTTTAGAACACCAATCGGCATATACTATTATATAGTCCATGCCTTCTTGAAGAATCTTTGGAGCTACATACCAAAGGGCTATGGCCATCTTTTGAGTTGATTCATCAAAAGTAGAGTCTTCGTTGATGACCTCGTTGTCAAGAGTATAGATCACAAAGATCATCTCGGTGATTTAAGGATCGCCTTTGAAAGAATTAGAAAATATGACCACAAGATGAATCCTCTTAAGTGCGCCTTTAGAGTCTCCTCGGGGAAGTTCCTTAGATATGTCATGCGTTTTAGAGGAATTGAAATCAATCATAACAAAATCAAAGCAATAGTTGAAATGACCCCTCTAAGGAGCCTTCGTCAACTCCGCTCCATACAGGGACATCTCGCATTCATTAGAAGATTTATATCAAATATGTCAGGCAGATGTCAACCCTTTGCAAAACTAATGAAGAAGGATACTCCTTTCAAATGGGATGAAGAATGTCAAGAGACCTTTGAGTATCGAAATATCTTTGAATCCACCCATTCTTGCCCCAATCCCAGGAAAGCCTCTCATCTTGTACACAGTACCACTGGAAGAATCTCTAGGTGCTCTGTTGGCGTAGCATAATGAAGAAGGAAAGTAGAATGCTACATTACATTAGTGAAGACTAATAGGGCGAGCGTTATTCTCCAATTGAGAAGTATTGTTTGGCATTAATTTTTTTTGCTCAAAAGCTACGTCATTACATGTTATCTTATAAAATTACTCTCATCTTAAGGATCAATCAGTTAAAGTTCTTGATGATAAGAGCGTTGACGCATTGCGATGTACTACAATTGATATTACATATGTTCCCGAAGCGGTGAAGGAAAATTCTAGCATTTTCTTGCGCACATCCCATCCAAACATATTCATCATGACCTTCGATGAGCGGATCATGCATATATATGAAAAATAAAAAAGCAAATGTGGAGCGTATTTTGATGGAACTTCATCCATCAAGTACACTCAATAAATCTCCCAAAGGCTCAGAGGCTCGGTCTCATCTTGATCACACGAAGGTGGCATAATGAGACATTCTGATTAACTCAACTACGAATCAATAATGAAGCGAGAATATGAAGCGTTGGTGGCGGGTTTAGGAAGCTATTTCCATGGGAGTCCGAATCACACAAATTTATGGGATTCTCAACTCGTCATTAATCAAGTATTAGGCCTTTACAAAATCAACAAGCTTGAATTGGCCTACTATCACAAACAAGTTTGTGAGCTTATGAAACAAATTCTAAATGTCATTATGACTTCGAGTCTCTCGAATAGAGAAGAAAGCGGTTGCTTAGCTAAGTTAGCTAAAGAAATGGCAGTATGGATGACGGCTACATAATTAGTGTGTTTGCACTCATGGATTAGAGCCAATAAGTTTAAGATCCCGTGGAAGGGGTCATCAAATGCAAATCAACGGGGTGCAGCTCATGTTGCTCCTCACACTCCCTTACTAATTGCTTTCCAAAGCCAACAAGATAAGCCCAGGCCACTCAAGAGGAAATACCTCGACCTGAGGAAATGCCAAAACCATAAAATGAAATCCTTACAATAGAAGAGAAGGAAGATTGGAGACAACCCTTCATCAACTACTTCAAGGAAGGAAAATTGCCAAGCAATAAGTCGATAGTTGCACAACTTGAGAAGAGGTTTCGATTATATGCTTATGTTGGCAATACCCTTTATTGTAGGTCCTTCGAGCAGATATGGCTATGATGTTTGGGAATAGAAGAAGCCAACAAAGTAATTGTTGAAATTCATCAAGGACTTGTGGCACACTAATCAGGTTCTAAAATGGCATTCAAAATTAAAAGAATGGGATACTACTGGCCATCTATGGTAAAAGATTGTATCGATCATGCTAAGAGATGCCATGAGTGTCAGGTCCACGATAACATAAACCTCCAAATCCTTTGCACCCAACGATAGCATCTTGGCCGTTTGAGTGCTGGGGGACGGATATAATTAGACCAATTGATCCACCATCATTTGGTCCGCTTCATCTTAGCGACCTAATTATTTTTTCTAAAGGATGAAGCCTCCCATTCAAAGTCACTGAATAGTGTGACTTTTCACCCATAATACATAGATTTGGTGTACCACGTCGAATCATCTCAGATAATGGGCCAGCTTTCAAAAGCACTAAAGTCTATAAGTTTGCTGATCGACATAAGATTGATTGGTGATATTCGTCAATTTATAATCTGAGAGCAAATGGCTTGGCTGAGGCCTTTAATAAAATACTAGTCAAATTGCTTAGAAAAATTCTCACAAGAAATAAAAGGGAGTGACATACCAAGCTTGTGGAAGAATTATGGGCTTACCGTACCACTTATAAGACTCACAAAGTCTACCCCTATGCAGTGTTTGGGGCTAAAGCGATTTTTCAGTTGAACTACCGCTCAGTAGCCATTCAATAAAATCTTACACAAGATGAGAATGCTCGTCTACGGATGGAAGAGCTTGATGTGCTTGACGAGGTTAGGCTCCAAGCTCAGCAAAATCTAGAAGTTTATCGAGCGAGGATGTCTAAAGCATTCAATCATATAGTACGTTCTCGAGCTTTTCAGGAAGGGGAATTGATCCTGGTGCTGAAAAGGCCAATTATCCCTCATCGTAAAATTGGCGGTAAATTTGAACCTAAATAGGAAGGAGCTTTCATTATTGATAAGATATATCAAGGAGGAGCCTACCAGTTCGTTGACTTCAAAGGTGAAAGACCAATGTCGCCAATCAATGGTCGGTATTTAAAGAAATATTACACATAAAAGTGTAATCAAACAAATTATATACTTGAAGTCTTCATCATCAATCACATGTGTAAATTTTCATTAGAAATTCTCTTGTAACACAAGAATGCATTTCCAAAATAAAATAAAAATCCCCCTGTTAGACAGGGGCCATTTTTTTAAATTTTATAGTAAAATGTCAAGCGTTCCATGTGTGACATAGGGCCCTTCTTGTATTTGGGTTGACATCGTGTCTAGTGCTAAGATCCCCATATGCACACTCAAAATCATGTATTCAAATTCTCAAATTTAGAAGTCAAAATCATGTATTCAAATTCTCAAATTTAGAAGTCAAAAGAAGAAAATTTTCAAGTCTAACTTCAACAAACCAAGTTGGAAATACATTTCCCATCCCACATCAATCTAAAGGCTTGAGGTTAGTAAGGTGGGACTCAACACCAAATATGGTCAGTCATTGTGGTCTACTTACTCAACACATAAAGTAAGGCCAAGAGATCCCCACCTCGTTGGCAGGATAAAATCCTCCATCAATTGCTAGTCCAAGATTCAAGTGGGTGTATAAGGTGGGACTCAACATGCCAAAATACAGTTGTTGAGATCTGCTTACTCAACATGCTTCAACATAAGAGATCCTCCTACTTTGTTAGTTCAAAGATAAGAGCGTCTAAATCCCCAAATCTCTCCAACTTTGTGTGTTCAAATGACCCAGACTGGGAGATCATCTTTATTAGTCATAAGGTCATTTTCAAAATTCCAACAGAAAACATCCTTACTCAAGAAGGCACTAAGCCGAGTTTGGAATCAAATATACAAATGTGAAATCTTAACTCCTTCAATAAGTCTATTAAAGCGAGAAAGCAAGACCGAAGAAAATTCTTCTTGACCAAGAGTGTTGTCATCAAAGCATAAAAGCATAATGATGACTCTTTTGCCATTAACAAGCTCACGAGATTGTCGGCATGTATCCTTCTACAAGTCCATGAAAGTAGAAAGCTAGGGCAGAAGGTAATTTTGTATCGCCTGACAAGTTTTTAAGACAATTCAGGAATTCTCTTCGTCAAATCCATCAAGGCATAAAGCCAGAATAAAATGAGACATAAGATACAAATCCTCGAGATGAAATCTTCAACAAGTCCGTCAAAGCATAAAGCATATGACTGAAGACATTCTCATCTCATCAACTCCATTAAGTCTGCTAAGGCATGAAGCTAAGACAAAAGAAACATATAAATTCTAAATTTTGAGATGAAATCTTCAACAAGTCTGTCAAAGCACAAAGCATAGGACCGAAGATATTCTCATCTCATCAACTCCATCAAGTCCACTAAGGAACGAAGCCAGGACAGGAGGAAAATGCAAATTTTAAATTTCGAGATGGAATCTTCAACAAGTCCGTCAAAGCACAAAGCACAAGATCGAAGATGTTTTCATCTCAGCAATAAATCATCAACTCCATCAAGTCCCTATGGCACAAAGCCAGGACAGGAGGAAAATATAAATTTCAAACTCTTAGGAGGATGTCTTTAACAAGCTCGTCAAAGCACAAAGGCAAGGACCAAAGACACTCCAAATTCTCTTGACAAGTTGATGATGACAAGTCAAATCATCTCCTTCATCTAGTCCATTAAGCACAAAGCATTGGGCTAATGACAAATATATTCAACGCTATTTGTAAGCAGATGAAATTCAAGTGCTTGCTCAACACGAGCAATACCACTTCCATCAAAGGCGTGTCGGTATTATTAAAGTTGTTGAAATTACAACTTTAGCGTGACAAGCAAATCTCTTGGAGATCTTAGTCACTTATTTGCAACAAATAGTTCCACATGCACCATGTTTGTTGAAGCATTGTTGACCTCCACATAGTTCATAAGTCAAATGAACTATGAAAGTTAAATAAATAATTAATGATAGTCGAGTTTAAACAATAGCCAGTTGATCAAAATTAAAATTTAAAATTGACTTCATTTATAGCTTAAAAAATTAATTAAATAAAAAAATTTTGAATCATTCAATCAATTAATAATCAATCAAATAATTAAAATTAATTTTAATAAAATTATAGCATATCAAAGTTAGAAGCTAGACATCTGAAATTCCATCTCGAAATTGTGCCATTATTAAATGTCAAACCTATTAAAACTCTGCCTCGCGATCGACCACAGCGCGAATGTCGACGATTCGAAAGTGTGACGCCACTATTTAAGCTGCTCAATTTTACTCAATCGCCGACGCGGTCCAAATGACTCCATCGCAAATCGACCGCACTATTATCCAAATAAACACCTAAAAACATATCCATATCCAGGGGTTTTATCACAAGTAAATTCACAAAATTTGGCGCAAAATTACATTAATTTATAATTAAAAAAGATTAGCGATCGCTAATCTCTTAATCCTCTTAATACTTATCCTATAAAGTTTCCTCTATTAAATCGACGCCTCTTTTTCCTATTAGCCGCTTAAACGATGAATAGGAATTGCTAGCCTAAATCTCAGACCAACGATCCCCTCCCCTCATTCCATGACTCATGCAATCTCTCTCGCCTCTTCCCTCTCGCGCTTCCTTCCTTCCTCCTCTCTCTCATTTTTCTCTCCCATCTATTCTGTAGAAGCAAAATCTGGGCTCCCCACGCTGGTCCTCCTCTCTTTCTCTCATCAAGCCTCGCCCTTCTCGTTGAGTCTTAGTCAACCTGAAATCTCTTCCTTCCTTGCAACCTGAACCTTGTGTTGTTTCCTTCAAACTGAGTTTATATATATATATATATATATTTCTTATATATGAGGTGGATGTTTCTTATTATTAAATGATGCTAGATTTTAATCTTGAGATTTGGGATGATGTATGGCCAAATCTCATGCCAATTTCTATGGATTTTATTTTTTATCTTACTTAAATTGATTTATGGGTGAGATGATATATGTCATGCCTCTTTCTGCTAGTTGAAAAAAAATTGAAAGTGGGGTTGAAGTATTGCATGGCTTAAATCCTAGATTATGTGTAAGGTCCCAAGTCTCTTTCACAGTTTGAAATATGAAATTAAAAAGGGGTTTGAAGTATTGCATGGCTTAAATCCTAGATTATGTATAAAGTCCCAAGTTTCTTTCATGTTGAAATCAAATAAAAAAAAGGGGTTTGAAGTGTTGCATGGATTAATCCTAGATGATGTGCAAAATTTCTTGTCTCTTTATATGCTTCACTTGTTGGAAGGGTTTGTTTGCTAAACCTCTTTCATATTGTTCAAATGAAATCAAAATGGTGAAAATATGATTTGAGATAATATGTAGCTTAAACCCTTATATGCAAGGTTCCTTCTTTTATAGTTTTAGTTTTGGGTTTGAAGGGTGATGCTTGCTAAACCTCTTTTACATGTTTAAAATGCAATCAAAAGTGTGGAAATATGACTTGAGATAATGTATGGTTCTCGAATCCTATGTGCAGTAAGTTTCCTTTTCTTTCATACTTTAAATTTCTGTTTGAATGAATGATGTTCATTAAGCTCTTACATGCTTAAAATAAAATTGGAAATGTGAAAATGAGGTTAGAAATGATAAAACAACAAATGTGAATGATTATCCCATGATTTGAGATGGTTAGAAATGAAGGGAAATGGTTTATGATTGAATGAACTTATTCTTAGCAAGTTTCGATATATGCCTTTAGTTAGAATCTAAAAAATTCAAAGCTTATGAATGATAGCACTTTGAGTTTCTTGCAATTGTTGATTAATAATCCTATTCTCATCTTTCCCATTAAAAAAAAAGTGTTATTTTCTAGATTTACCTTATGAATCTATCCTGCTTCCATTTCCATTATTGTTTGCTAATATGGAGAGGATGATTTGAACAAAGTTTGTTTTCATATTTCTTTTCTTGATTTGGAAAGTCCAAATACAAGTATTCTGCTAAAGGAAAGAAGATTGAAAACATGATCTTATTTTATTAACATTGCTTACCTTCTTTCTAATTGCTTTTATCATCTAAGCGATAAATCTTTGAAATTGTGAGATCTTTATGTGTGGATTTACTATCTTTGCCTCATCTCTTAAGATTTTGAATATGATTGTTAAATTTGAGATCTTCTAGTAAGATTCAATATTAAACTCCTTTCAAATTTCATGGTTTTGCCAATGCTTTACTGAACCCTCTCTTTTTTGGGGTTATAATGTCATGCTTAATGTATTCATTATTTTGGTTTTATGGCTTTAAACCTTATGGTTATCATAATGAGAGATGAAATGGGGAGGCTAGATAAACTAAATGAATGAAATTTATGTATTCCTTTCCATATGAGCATAATTTGGTAAACCTTCGATTTTCAAGTTTCTTTGTGAGATTAGTTTCTTCTTTAGATTTCATGACACATTATGAAGGTTGAATGCTAGCTATACTTGGTGTAAACCATTATTTTACTTTGATTTTTCTCTTACACAAAAAAATGAATGAAGTATATGGATTTAATGTGAGAGGTTGAATATTAAATGTATTAAAAAAGTAAAGCATATGTTTATAGTTTAACATATGAATGTTATCTTGTTCATTGAAAATGGAAAGCTATTTCATCCTCATATTGAAAAAAAAAGAGGGGAGAAATGACATATGCAATAAAAAGTCATGTGATGATTTCTTATTATTGATGTTTCAATGCAATGTAGCTAAACTTAAATGTCTTGTTTTATTTAAATACATATACATGTTTATATGTAAATACAAGCTTTTTGCACCCATTCATAACTCCAATGTGGGGAACTGGGATAGTACTGCTCACGTTGTTCCAACGTGAAAAATCTACTACTTCACTGCTCACGCTTTCTCCAACGCGGGCGTAGAATGGTATGATAAGATTCACGCTGTCCAACGGAAGGAAATGCTTATCGGTTAACCCATGCCGCCTTTCTTATGGTAAATAATTCTCACGACACCTACCATGCACGCCTTTCATTGGCGGATGGAAGGCCTAGTCTCCCTCACGGGATGATGGGAGGCTGCCAAAAATTTTGATAAGAAAGAAAATGCAAATGCTTAAGTTATTATTTGAATTTTCATGCCATACATATGTGTATTTATGCTTTAACTTAGTATCGTTATCCCACCATATGACAATTATGATGGTTTATTAATGATTAATTAATCTCTATTTGAATTGTCATGTCATGAGGCAAATCTTATTTAAGATTGAAATCTACTTTGGCTAAAATGGTGATTATGCTATGTGAGTCATTTGAAAATAAAATACTTCATGCTTATGTTTATGAGTATTATTAGTAAGCATATATTTATGACATAATTACATCCCCTTTGCCTAAGTCATGAAATGAGATTTGTTCATTTGACAATAATCTTTACATGCTTATGAATAAAAATATAAAGGAAAGAAATGTTCTTATTGTTGCATGATCTAAATCTTATTTACTATTAAATGTCCATTTATATGAGGTAATGATGTATAATTCTAAAGCACTAAGTTCATAACTTACAAGTCAATGTGATATGAATTAGACCCCTTCATTGCAAGTTGGGTAAACTCCTTTGGGACTTAGGCTCAAAGATATCTGAGAAAGAGAGAGAAAGCCTCATGAGAGGGGATCCTCTTATTTATAAGCCCCTTAACTTCCTTTTTTTTTTTTTTTTTTAATGACATTTGACACATACTTGTGTTTTGTCATAAGTTTGTATGGAGATTAACTTAGTTTGTCACTTGTCTCCTAATGGTAAGATGCACCTATGCCTTTATCATTTTCCTTTAATGTTATATGACAAAATATGAGTTTAAGGGAAGATTAACTTCCTTTTGTCATTGCCCTTTCATGTCATACCACATGCACATGCATGTAAGGGGTCTTTAACTTGGTTCTATCTTTAATGTTGAATGACAAAAACATGAGTTTAAGGGAAGATTAACTTCCTTCTTGTCATTTTCTCTTAATGCCATACCACATGTCATACCACATGCACATGCATGTGAGAAAATTTTTAACCTCTCTTTGTCATTTATCTTTAATGTTGGATGACAAGAACATAAGTTTAAGGAAAGATTAACTCACTTTTTGTCACTTTCTCTCAATGTCATACCACATGTACATGCATGCAAGAAGATCGTTAACTTGGTTTGTCATTTCCTCATTTCCCTTTAAATGTTACATGACAAGAACATAAATCTAATGGGAGATCTTAACTCTTTTTGCCATTTTTCTCTTAATGTTCCCATGACATAAACATGGATTTAAGTTAAAACTTTTACCCCCTTTGTCATCTTCTCCTAATGTCTCCATAAAATGTACATGGGTTTAAGGGAGAAATCTTTACTCCTTTTATCATTTCCGCTTCCCTTATTAATGAGTGCATATTATGTGAAAAGAGGAACATGGGATATCTTAAATAGAATTGAATCATAATACCATGGGCTACTTTATTTTTCTCACTTAGGCCTTTATAAAAAATGGCCTATCTAGAATTAATGAACTTTCTCTTTATATGAAAGACCCATTGGGCTTTATACTTACACAAATGAGCTTCTAAAATGCCACTTTAAACAAATTCCAGCCCTTTTTTGTTTGCTAATTGGTCACACAAAAATGACATTTTTACCTAAGAAATATTCATACCACACCCATAGTTAAATGCAAATCTAGTATCTTGTATGAGTGAATTTATAATTACACAAATGGGCTTCTAAAATACCACTTTAAATAAATTCCAAGACTTTGTTTGCTGATTAGTCATTTAAAAATAGCATTCTTTCATGCTACACCCATAAATAAGTGTCAAACTTATGTTTTATATGGATAGCCTTATACTTGAGTCAATGAGCTTTTAAAATGCAATTTTAAAACCCCTTTAGTTATCGATTGATAACATTCAAATTGCATTTTGTCTCATAAACATTCATATTACATCCTTAAGCAAGTGTTAAATAGGTTTGCATTAATATGAAAGTAGGACATGATCCTCCAAAATCACTTGTTGTACATGAAGCTTAAGTCCTAGTCGATTTTTATGTAAAAGAATGAGAGGATAAAAAATGAGAAGTGGATAGTTTCATTAACATAAGTATCACTTTTCTTCCCTTCTATGAGTATAAAGGTGTTATTAAATATAAAGCTCTCTTTAAAAGGCATCGAATAAAACCTATATATATGCTCATGTTTGAACATACCTTCAACTATCCAAATCCTAATACACATAATGGGATTTGATCATTGAAGTGCAAATTTATATGACATCCTTAATCCTCAAATTTCTCTTAAGTGATATCAGACTCGATGCTTAGTGAATGCTTTAAAAGGTTAAAGTTTTCCCTATCTTTTTGAGTAGATGTAGGCTTAACCATCTGTAACGACGCTTGTTCTGGTCCTCAGATGGGAATGTTAAATACCAAAAAGAGCAGATACATGTTTGATCAAAAATAGATTATTACTTATTTTATAGCATGTATTAAAGGTGACATACTAAACATAGTTATTTCAACTTTGACATTCATATGTCCATACAATATTTTAAAAGAATTGCTCATATGTATCTGAAATGTCTATTATCAAACATTTTAGTGAAATATATTTCCCAAATGTGATATAAAAAAAGATGATATGTTGCTTTGGTCTTAGACCGGTCTTAACAACAAAACTCAAAAATCAAAACCCATTTGAATCTAAACTTGTAGATCTTAATGCCCATGCAATTTTCAAAAAACAAATATTCATGCATGTTGTTCGCTAAGTCAAATATAAATGATGCTATGCTTCCTGCTTGATCTTGACGTCCCGTTAAAAAAAAAAAAAAATTATATTATAAGAATTTGAAGTTAATAATATCCGGTAGCTAGTTCATATAATTGCAAAGATATGAATCACTGAGATAGCTTCGACGCTCAAGCCCCTCAAGAGGAAAAGTCCTAAACCCATCCTCTATGTCAAGAGTTGACAAGTTTTGAAAGATTACACTTTGAGACAATGAATTTAGACCATCCTGTAAAAAAATGACAAGGTCTATTAACCGATATTAGTCTTATGATTGAGAAGGGCAATTATTATTAAAATTTCAATGATAAATGATCATATATTCAAATCTAAATCAATCATAAAATGATCAAAATTCAAATAAACTAACAAAATATAAATGAAATAAAATAAATTATTTAAAAAAACTTAAAATCAATCCCTCCGTAATTATTTGTCCGACAAATTAAGAAAATTTTCTCACAAAGAGCAATGTCAAATCAAATGCATAACTATTTTCACACTCAAATAATCTTAAAACGTAAACGCCCGGCTGGATTTTGTCCGTTTTGCTAAATGACACACATAAATGGCGGTTTGACCAAGTCTTTGACCTGTGGTTCACCGCGATGACACCACTAAATCACGGAACCCGTATGTTCCCAAATGCTCTTTGACTGTGAAATATATAATGTATTTGGTTGGGTAAAAAGCCCTTGTTAGCTAAGCTTGACTTATATTTGTCCCCTTAGATAAACTACTACACCCGTGTCTACAAGGACACCTTAGACCATGACGAACCATGTGTTGTCGAGCTGATCCTTCAGCCGGGTTGACTACTCCTCCTAACTAAACCAACCGTAATCACACAACCCGTGATGACAAAACCATGGGATCTAGATCGCGCATCATCGCTCCGCCACCAAAAGTTTTAAATTAAAATGATAAATTTCATAAATTTAAACTCACTTATATACTGCTATTTAACTCTCATTCATCATTCCTTAATGCTCTCTAGAGAGGGTAATTAAGGGCTTGTTTAAGAAACATGGAACCGTGATTTAAAAGTCCTCACCAAATGAGAAATCTCTGCAGTGTCTTATCTACTATTCATCTACCTTCTGAAATTTTCACCGATACTAAAACAACTCTTTTCATCCCAAAAGAGGTCGGTGGTGAATTTTCGAATCCCACAATTATTTGCAGTAGCTATCATAAAGTTGTGATTTGACTTTTAAAAAATAAATAAAAATTTGTATTAACATTTGCAGCTAGTTCATTATTATTTTTTTATGAAGTTTGTCTCAATCAAACTCATTGTTAGAAGAAGATTTATTAACTCATGGCTCTCACATCACTTGAGCTCTTTCTCCAAAGATAAATAAGAATGTATTTGTGATCTATTTGAACATTAAGTAAGCTCAAGAGGATGTCAAAGAAGTTGAGCTCAAATCTTAACATTTGATCAAACTAAAGATTGAATAAACCTTTAATAAAATTACTCTACCACATATTGGATATGAAGAGTTTTAACATCAAAACTTAGTAGTAAGAGGCTTAAGAATGGGGATGACAATACTTAATACTTTCATAATCATACAAAGTTAAGAAAATCTCATAATCTATAAGAGATTAAATAGAATAAGATAAATGATTTGAAGGATTTGGTAGGATTAGAAAAATCTTTCATACATTATTTTTCTAAGATTTTATGAAAGGTCTATAACATTTTTAAGATTTAATGAAAGGTTTAAATACTCTCATGCATTGATGAATCTTTAACCTCACTAATAATTCATCATATAAAATGTCATCCTTCACTTCTTATCTTTTAAAAAAATTAAAGAAATGATATTTAGCCTTGAAATTGATCAAATTGTTGTCCTTGATGGTTTGATTTTATTTTTATTCGCAAGGGTTAAAAAAAGGCATTCAAGATGATGTTTTGAAGTAGTTTTGATTTCTTTAACAAATCTCAATTTCTAAGACTTTTTATTTACTTTTATTTCCATTATTCTACATCCCTTAATTCTAAGTTTTGGAAGAAGTTTTGACCTATAAGTTTATGTATTATAGTTAATAAAATCTTATAAAAAAATCTTTGTTAATAAAATTACACTTCTTTTAAGGAAATAATCTACAAATTCAAAATGACTTCATTCATTATAAATATTAGTGACAATATCTTGTTACTAAGATTTTCTTAGTGAA